>LR738716.1:37557986-37584358 GCA_902687465.1 Secale cereale
AAGACGCATATCATACAAGACGCTCCAAGCAAAACACATATCATGTGACGAACAAAAATATAGTTTCAAGTGAAATACCGATAGTTGTTGGAAGAAAGCGGGGATGCCACTCGGGGGCATTGTGACGCCCGAAGACCGACGTCCCAGAATATTCCAGATGTTCCGGGTTCTCCCGTGTGTTTCATTTGTGCTTGTGTTATTTATTTTTGCATTGCATCATGTCATCATGACATCATGTCATTAATCCTTGCATCTCAACTAAATAAATGGCATAGATCTTTTGATCTATTTAAATCGAGGGAAGACTGACTTCTCTTTATAACATATCATCCTAATATTATGGAGCTATTATAAATAAATATTCCATTTGTTTGGAATTAACCCAAACACACTTGCATATATTCCCCATGCCTTTTCTACTTCAAGTTTCACCATCAAAACCTTGTCTATAATTCTTATCCATTTTATCGAGGTTCCCCCAAAAATTCGAACATTTTTGGACACTTTGAAAACCATGTCCTAGTTCAAACCATTTGAATTAAATTCAAATGGGTTTGAATTTATATCTTTTGATCTTACCACTTCTTATTTTCTCGGATCAAGCTCATTTTTATTAGCCCTAGAAAAATAACCTCATGTGCAACTCTTTTCCCTAACCCCCCCCCCTCTTTCTTTTCTTCTCTTTAATTGTTTTCTGCTAAATAGAAAGGAATAGGAGCCCAGCCGAAACTGGCTCCAACCCATCTCGCAGAGCCTCCCTGCAGCCTGTTTGAGGCCCGCGTGCGGCCTGACCTATCCGGCCCAAGAGGCTCCCCGATCCCTCTCCCCTCGCTCCCTCTTCTCCTTCAGCGCCGCCAGAAGGGATCGGAACCGATCCCATCTTCCTCTCGCTCTCTTTCCTCGCTCGATCCCTCTCACCCAGCGCCCGATCCTCTCTCCCTCTCCCTCGCTTGGTCGCCGCCTCGCCTGTGGGTGCCCGAGCTCCATCGCGAGGGCCTCGTCCAGCCGCGTCGCCCGCCACCTCGCTTGGCTCGCCGAGGGGAGGAGCCCCTCGAGCAGCCCGGCCGGCCAGGAGCCGCTGCCGTCGCCGCCAAGACCTCCTCCTCGAGGCCCCTGCCTCGTCTCCAGCGCCGCCCCGAGCAACCTCCAGCGCACCGGCCTCCCCTCCGCGCGTCCAGGCCACTGCCGTGTTGCCTCGCCTGCATCACCTCTCCACCTCGCGCCACCGGCCCTCAAGCCCGCCGTCCATCGTTGCCAAGTCCTTCCCGCCGCTGGATCACACAGCAGCCGCGACCGACGCGCCCCATCTCCTCTGCAGCACGTCGCCCACGCCAGGAGCCTTGTCCCCGAGCGCGACTGCCCCCCTCAGCTCCTTCGACCACGCCGGGCCCGCTGCTGCGTCGTCTCCACCGCGCCAAGGCGCCTCTCCAACCTCCCGCTCATGGTGCCCCACCTCTGGTTCCTCCCACGTCGCCCTGCCTTGTTGCCGATGACCCGAAGATCTTGCTGCCCCCTCGTTGTTGCTGCCAAGTTCCTCTTCCAGAGACGCCCAAGTGCACGAGGACCTCAAGTACGAATACACCAACATGAGTACCACGACGCAGACGTCCTTCAAGTTCGGCTACAAACGACATGTACAACTACGTTGCCGAGTCCGAGACCGGCAAGTTCCATGGATGCCCGAACGACTACCGGATGCGCCAACTACCCCTTCGGACCGAGACGCCAAGTACCACTACGTGCATGTACCACTACCGTCGCCAAAGAACCGTGAACGAAAACTCAAACGTGTACGACTACCGTCGCCCCGGAAACGATGGATTCGCCAAGTACCTCTCCGAAACGGAACGGGTACCTCTACGTCAACGATGACCCCGACGCCCCGCGTACGACTACGAACGGAACGACTACTTCCCTCTACGAACGTGTACCACGACCCGCGAGTACCACTACTTCCCCTACGACCTCGAACCACCCCGAAATGAACGTTCTGAAGGTATAACCCCGAGACGATGACACGTGGACTGCCTGTGTTGTATGAGATGAATCGGATGTTTGCATCGTGTCCGTTGTGCCCTCGTTTGCCTTGGTGGCGACCCGTGGGAACCCGGTGATGGGATCACCCCACCTTTCATCTTGTTCGACTCGCTCACGCCACCTTTCTTTTGCACCGGACTCTCAACGAGTTACTGGAACCGATATGTTGCGTGGCATCATTTTCGGATTCGCCGCCGTGGCCCCTTTCTTTCCACCACGGTGACAAATACTTCATATCTCTTCATGTTAACGTTTAATAAAAATTGCATAAACTTGATCATGTCATCCGCATCATGTTAACAACATTAAAATGTGTGAATTGTTGTTTGCTTAAAATTGCTAAACATGCATATGGGGATTTTCCAGAATTGCCGTTGTAGTTTCCGGCCTCATTTAAACATGTTGCTTGTGTTGTTTTTCTGTGCTTCCTACCTTGCCATGTATTGCTTCCTGTATAGACTTGTCATGCATCCTACCTTGCCATGTATTGCATCATATAGACTTGTGTTGTTTTTCTGTGCTTCCTACCTTGCCATGCATTGCTTCCTGTATAGACTTGTCATGCATCATACCTTGCCATGTATTGCATCATATAGACTTGTGTTATTTTGCTGTGCTTCCTACCTTGCCATGTTGTGCTTCCTGTATAGACTTGTGGTGCATCCTATATAGAACTGTCTTGCATCATACTTGTTTGAGCATATTGTCATGTCTCGTGTGGTGTGTTTACCATGTTGCTTGTTTCTTTCCGGTTTGCTTCCCTCGTTAGCTTCGGGTTCATTCCAGAGTTGTGAGGTCCTGTTCGACTACTTCATGGATCCGTTCTTCTCCCTTGCGGAATCCCAGGCAAGATGATCATACCCTTGGATACCTTTACTATCATTGCCATGCTTAGTAGTCTCGATGCTATCGTTACATGTTGCGCTACCAATCTTATTGTCAGCCCCTCTCCTTGTTGCCATGAAACCTCTAACCTTTGAAACCTTCCTAGCAAACCATTGTTTGGCTATGTTACCCGCTTGCTCAGTCCCTCTTATAGCGTTGTTAGTTGCAGGTGAAGATGTAGATCGTTCCACGTTGGAACTTGATGCTTTGGGAATATCACAATATCTATTATTATTATTAACACACCTATATACTGGGCATGGGTGGAAGGCTTGGCCTTTTGCTCGGTGTTTTGTTCCACTCAGTCCACCTTAGGCGCCGATAAACCAGCATTATGTTCCTTGATTTTGCGTTCCTTACACGATGGGTATATGGGGACCCCTTGACAGTTCGTCTTTGAATAAAACTCCTCCAGCAAGGCCCAACATTGGTTTTAATTTGCCTCATAATAACAACTTAATTAATTAATTAAAATTGCATAGGGGGTCGCGTCCCCGGGGATTCTTTCTACATAGTAGGGGGGCCAGTGCTGATGGTGTTGGTCCCAAATAGAGCAGCTTGCGGCGCCGCCCCTTGGCAACTTGGGGTATCTGGTCGCTGTAACCATAGCTCATTCGGACGTGGCCTGAGACGAGATACGCGCGGCTACTATCAGGGTGTCGGCACGCCGGGAGGTCTTGCTGGACTTGTTTTACCATTGTCGAAATGTCTTGTGCACCGGGATGCCGAGCCTGATCGGATTTCCCTAAGATAAGGGGTGATGATATTATATTTATCACTTCAGCTGATCGTGAGAGCTTGTGATCGGCTAAGTTGGGACACCCCTGCAGGGTTATGATTTTTTGAAAGCCGTGCCCGCGGTTATGTGGCAGATTGGAATTTGTTAATGTCCGGCTGTAGAAAACTTGACAGAGGATCCAAAGTAAAACACACAACTGTGTGAGTAACCGTGACTGTCTCTTTTCACTTTGAGAAGAGAACACGGTGGGGTTATGTTTGACTCGTAGGTAGTTCAGGATCTTTAGCGATCACTACTAGTTTGCGACCGTTTGCGTAGATTCTCATCTTATTCTTGTACTCGTAAGAGAGCCACAATATTATGCTTAGCCGCTGCTGCAACCTCACCACTACCCTCTTCCATACCCATAAAGCTTTGCTAGTCTTGATACCCATGGTTATGGGATTGCTGAGTCCTCGTGGCTCACAGTTACTACAACACCAGATGCAGGTTCAACCGAGAATGATGCAGGAGCTGGTTCAAGTACTTCGCTGGGAGCTCGATGAAGAGCGTAGCCGTATGCTTGTGACGTTTTCGACGATCAGTAGTGGTTTCTACTAGGGGTGATTCGGACCTGTGGCTTTATGTTTTCGGTATCTTTCTTTTGGATCTTCGCCCGTAGTCGGGTTGTGATGTTTTGGATGATGTTTTGCTTATGTAATGTATTGTGTGACGTGGCGAGTGTAAGCCAACTACTCTTTTGCAATTTCATCCCTATTTTTACATGAGTCGTGCAAAGATAGCAAACTTGAGATCATTCTAGAATGGGCTTATACCTTTAAGTCGTGCCTCGACACGTAGGAGGTATAATCCCATCCTGGGCATTACAAGCATCCCCAAGCTTAGTTGGTTGCTCATTCTTAGATAATAGCTTGGGATGCCGGGGCATCCCCAAGCTTAGGCTCTTACATCCTTCCTTCATCCATCGTAAGATAACCCAAAACTTGAAAACTTCAATCACACAAAACTTCAACAAAACCTTCGTGGGATCGGTTAGTGAAAGAAAGCAAACCACTACTATAAGTATTGTATCAAACCAATTCATATTTTGTTTTTGTATTATATCTACTATATTCCAACTTTTCTATGGCAAAAATTCATCAAAGAAAACCATAGAGCCATCAAAATAAGCACACAACACAAAGAAACAAAATTTGTCAAAAACAGAACAGTGTGTAGTAATCTGGAAGTTTTGAAAACTTCTGGACCTATGAAAATCTTGACAAAAATAGTGCCACGTGAGGAATTTGTATATTAATCTTCTTCAAAAAGAATACACTAAAAAGCACTTTTCTGTTAAAAATGGGAAATTTTCTCGTGAGCCCAAAGGTTCTATCTTTTTTGGCAAGATCAAACAACTATCACCCAAGAAGATCCTATTGGTTCTACTTGGCACAAACACTAATTAAACCACAAAAAACCCAATCATACCAGTAGCATAATTATGCTAACACTCAAGAACAGAAAGCAAAAAGCAAAAATAAATTGTATTCATTGGGTTGCCTCCCAACAAGCTCTTTCTTTATAGCCAGTAAGATAGGCTTGAGATTTCAATGATGCTCACATGAAAGACGAGAGTTGAAGCACAAAAGGAGCAGCATGAAACACGTGACAAGCACATTTAAGTCTAACATACTTCCTATGCATAGGCATTTTGTAGGCAACCAAATTATCAAGACAAGAAACATCTAGCATATGCAAGGAAGAACAAAGAAACAATAGCAATCTCAACATAACGAGTGGTAATTTAGTAACATGAAAATTTCTACAACCATATTTTCCTCTCTCATAATAATTACATGTAGTATCATACTCAAATTCAACAATATAGCAATCATATAAAATTTCCTTTTCATGATCCACATGCGTAAAAGTCTTATAATCTTCCAAGATAGTGGGACTAACATCAAATTAAGACATGACCTCTCCAAACCCACTTTCAATATTATCGCAAACATATTCATCATGAGGCTTAAATAAATTTTCAAGATCGTAACAAGAAACACCCCAATCAAGATCATTGCAATAAGTAGAGGACATATCAAAATTAGCATCCCCAAACTTGGGGTTTTGCATATTACTAGCAAAATTGACATTGATTGAATTTATTATAACATCATTGCAATCATGCTTTTCATACAAGCAGCTATCATGAATCACTTCATAAATTTCTTCTTTTATCACTTCATCACAATTAACAGATTCATGAATCTCAAGCAAAACTTCATAAAGATAATCTAGTGCACTCAATTTACTAGCAATTGGTTCAACATAATTGGATCTTAAAAATATTGGCAAGTGGGTGAGTATCCATAAATGCTTTCCTTACGATTTCCAATAAAGTATCCAATTATATAAAACAACCATGCAAAGTAACCAAGTAAGACATAAGGGCAAACGAAAAAAGATCTAACAAGAAAACTGCGAACAAAAAAGATGGTGAATAAAGACGGCAAATTTTTGTGAAGTGGGGGAGATGAAAACGAGAGGAAAATGGCAAATAATGTAAATTGCGAGGAGATAAGATTTGTGATTATGAACCTGGTATATGTTGAAGATCCTCCCCGGCAACGGTGCCAGAAATTCCTTTTGATGTCGCTTGAAGCTACGTCGGTTTTTCCCCAAAGAGGAAGGGATGACGCAGCACATCAGCGGTAGGTATTTCCCCCATATGTGACACCAAGGTTATTGAACCCGTGGGAGGAAGAAAGCAAGACAACGCAAACAACACCTGCACACAAATAACAACACCTCGCAACCCGACGTGTTAAAGGGGTTGTCAATCCCTTTTGGGTAGCGAACGTGAGAGAGAGAGATAAATATTGGTTGATTGGTTGATAAATAATATGAATTGCAGCAAGGTATTTTTGGGTTTTTGGTTTAGTAGATCTTAAAATAAAAGTAAAGGCAAATAGATCGCAAAGGAAAATATATGAGAAAGAAGACCTGGGCCGTGGGTTTCACTAGTGGCTTCTCTCGAGAGAAATAGCAACGGTGGGTAAACAAATTACTATTGGGCAATTGATAGAACTTCAAATAATCATGAAGATATCCAGGCAATGATCATTACATAGGTTTCATGTCCAATATTAGTAGACTGACTCCTGCCTGCATCTACTACTATTACTCAACACATCGACCGCTATCCACCATATGCATCTAGTGTATTAAGTTCATGGAAAAACGGAGTAATGCATTAAGAACAATGACATGATGTAGACAAGATCCGTATATCTATGGAGTTAGATATGAATCTCATCGTTTTATCCTTAGTGGGAATGATACATACGTGTCGGTTCCCCTTCTGTCACTGGGATCAAGCACCGTAAGATTGAACCCACTACCGGGCACCTGTTACCATTGCAAGATAAATAGATCAAGTTGGCCAAACAGAACCCAATATCAAAGATCAAAAAACTTTCATGGATATAAAAAGATAGGTCTGATCATAAACTCAAAGTTCATCAGATTCCAATAAACACACCGCAAAAAGAGTTACATCATATGGATCTCCAAGAGACCATTGTATTGAGAATCTAGAACGAGAGAGAAAGCCACCTAGCTACTAACTACGAACCCGAAGGTCTACAAAGAACTACTCAAGCATCATCGGAGAGGCACCAATGGAAGTGGTGAACCCCTCCGTGATGGTGTCTAGATTGGATCTGGTGTTTCTGGACTCTGTGTCGGCTGGATGAATTTCGTCGACTACCCTAGGGTTTCTGGAATATTGGGGTTGTCGGGGAAACTGATCGCCCACGAACACCTATGGGACCGGAGCCCCTTTTCGGTACGGCAAGGGGGCGGAGGATGCACAAAGAGCGGATCGAAGCGTGCACACGAGCAGTTTACCCAGGTTCGGGCCGCACGGATGCGTAAAAGCCTACTCCTGCCTTGGTTTGTATTGTGTCTTGGCTCGGGAGCGAGAAGAGCTACAGTACTTATCGCTAGCTACACCGAGCGAGAGAGTGATTGACGATCCGAACCTCCTCTACGTTGCGCATGGGCCTCCTTTTATAGGTCGAAGGGGTCACCAACAGGTGGCAACGCAGATGAGGGTAAAAGTGTAAAAATGGTGGTAGTTGGAACAGTGTATGCATAGTGCTCTATACCTAACCCTGACGACAGGGGACAAGGGCAGTAAATGCCCGTCGCCGTCGCCCTAAACAGTGCAAAAAGCGTCCTTCAGGGCGTCTCCGTCCGCCACGATGGTGGCCTCGTCATCGCAGCTCGCCACCGTGTACCCCAGGCTGCACAGCCTTCCGCCACGTGCACCTGGAAGGGCCCCAGGGCGACGCGTGGCCGGATGAGCTGGAGCGCGGGCACATAGTGGAAGCTTGCCGCGGCTTGCACCTTGCCGCGGTTGTTAACTTGTCGCGCCCGGGGGTTTGTCGCTCTCCGGGCTTTGCCGGGGCGCGCGATGCGCCACGACAAGTCTCCTGAAATGTCATGTTTTGGCCTTCCTGGCAAGCTCCTCTTGCCAGGGTCTTGCGCCAAAGGGGTGGTTTTGAGCCTGGAGCGGCCTTCCCGGCAAGCTCCTCATGCCGGGGTCTTGTTTCTTTAAATTGAATACTTTGTTCTTGAATGGCTCCAAAGGAACCATAGTGGGCCTTGGCGGGCGCGTGGCAAGCCCTGCCACGGGACGCTGCTACTGCCCGTGCACAAGTCGGGATACTAAGGTACCCCTACTTTAGTACACCGATAGGAGCCCCCGGGCCTGGGCCACACACGGTGCCGAGCGCTGTTGGGCCAGGCCCAAAACAGTGCACGGGCACACGCGGCCCACGGCGCGCCGCATCCCACTCATCTTCCGCGCCCCTCCCTAACGGCACGCGTCGATTGCGGCGTCGTGGGAGAGATCGTGGCATGTTTCTTTAATGGAGAAAATGCGGAACGTCCCCCTCTCCCCCTTAAAAGCAGGGGAAACAGGGGCAGTTCCTTCCATTCGCTCATTGCTTCTTCAACCTCCAGAAACCCTCGCTGCTCCCCTCCTCCCCGAAGGTTGAAAGAGAGCAGCGCTCCGCCCTTCCTCCGCCGCCGCCAGCCTCCTTAGCGCCGTCGATTTCCCTCGCCGTCCCCGCCATGGCCCCGAAGGGCGACAAGGCGAAAGCCGCGAAGACTGCCAGGGCGCTGAAGCTAGCTGCAATGCGGAAGAAGATGGCGGTCTTCCCGCCGAGGCTCGGCGCGAGGGAGCTGAAGGACTCCTTCTACCTCTTCTGGTCGAGGGAGACAAAAGCGCACCCGCGCACCAAGGTACTCCCCGCTGAGGCCTGGGACATGTTTCCGGGAGGATACGCCTATTTTGCTCTGTTCTTCTATTGCGGACTCTGCCCACCATCCTCCGAATTCTTCTGTGATATCATGAATACCTACGGGTTTCATCTCCTTGATTTCACCCCAAACGCCGTCTTGACCATGGCTGTTTTCGCACATCTGTGCGAGAACTTTGTCGGAGTTTACCCCAACGTAGCTCTTTTCCACCACTATTTTACGCCTCGAGTAGAGTCTGGGTCTCCTCTGTCTGGTGGGATTTCTTGGATCTTTAGGCTTCATAAGAAAGAGGCTTACTTGACTGGAGAACTCTGCGGCAAGTGGGAGGAGTGGAGGGCCAACTGGTGCTGGATCATGGAGGATGAACCCCAACAGTTCACTTCCTTGCGCCAAGTTGCAATAGTGCGCGGCAATGACTGGAGTGACCTGGCCCCTGAGGACGACAAGCTGAAGATAGCCATCACTAGGATTCTTCGCCTCCGGCAAGCCAGGCTCACTGTAGGGGCTGTCGGAGCAGATTTCCTTCGCCGCCGCATCGCTCCCTTGCAGGAGAGGAAAATGCCTGCTTGGGAGTTTGGTAACGTGGCAGACTTTATGAGGCTGCGCCCAGGCCTCAATTACAATTTCACTGTCATGGAGCTCAACGGAATGCTCCACGAGCTATTCAAGCACGACGCCAAACATCCGGAGTGGTTCGCATTGCCGCGGGGGGTAGTTCCGCTATGCAACAATTCGTCGCTTAGTGCTATCCGCGTGACGATGCCGTGGTGCGACTCCCATGGGATTGACCCCACTTGGCGGGAGCCCTCTGACGAAGCCGTGCAAACGTTCTTCGACAACTTGGTGGAGCTGCCAATCGATCCCGACGAGAAGAGAGGCCTCACCCGCGACACCACCGACCAGGAGATGGCTTATATTGCCACCAGGTTGGAAGAGGCAGCCGCGGCCGCGGGCGAGTTCGGATATACTCCGGAGGAGGCGGATGTAGCAGAGGCGGTCATTCTGGCCGAGGAGGAAGAGCTCCTCAAATTGATAAAGCCTGCCGGGCAACCCGCTGGGACAAGCGAGGCCGCCGAGCAAGGCACAGAGTCGAGCGGGCCCGTCGAGCAGGGCGCCAAATCCAGCGACTCTGCCGAAGACTCAGGCGGGTCTCTGAACCTGAACTCTTCTTCTTCATCCTCGGGCATTTCTCCGCCACCGGCAAGTCCTCCGGCTCCAGCGAGGAGGCGCCTCCGCAAAGCCGCAGACGCGGCGGGGCAGCCGGCGGGCCAGCAGCCGCAGCGCCGTCCGACACGCGCCACCGCGGCGGGAAAGGCCGCCAAGGGAGTGCCCTGCGCTTCAGCAGCAGCTGGAGGAGGGTTTCCCCGGGCTGGGGCTAACGCTCCTGCTGCCCCTCGTGCCTCGGCGACGACTGGAGCGGGGTCTTCTCAGACCACCGCCCCTGCTCCCGCCAAGCGGCCGAGGGCGCCTACTCCTCCCGCTCCTCGCGCCGGGACACGCGAGGTGAACTTTGACTTCTCCGTGCTCAGTTCCGACGAGGAGGAGGAAGAGTAAGTACTGGCAACACTTGTTTCTTTCGATTTTTGTTGCTCTTGTCTTGAATTTTCTTTATCTGATTCTGTTTGTCTGTCTGTCTTCCAGGACCCTGGCCCAGAGGGCGGCGAAGAGGGCCAAGATCCCAGTGGTCGATCTTGAGGATGAGCCCGCAGCAGCAGCAGGGTATGCGCCTGCGACAGGCTTGCCGGACCAGGCAGCTGCTCCGCAGAGCAGCCCCCAGCGCAGGCCCGAGCGTAAGTCTTCTGACCACTCTCCGCTTGTCGGGCTCGCGCGGGCTTCTCATCCTTGTTAATGTTTTGCTTGTTCGTTGACTTGCGCAGAAGCAGAGCAGCAGCCGCAGGAGCGCCAAGAGATCGCCCCCGATGAGCCGCGCGTCTCGACCTCTCCGCCAAGGAGGAGCTCCCCGGCGAGGGAGGGTACTCCGCCAAGGGCGAGTACTCCGCCAAGGGCGAGTACCCCGCCAAGGGCGAGCATCCCGCCAAGGGAAGGCGCCAGCGGCCCTCAGCCGGCGGGCGCTAACACTACGCCGCCGAGGGAGGACTCCCCAGCAAGGAACCCCGTCGAAGAAGAGGCCCGCGCAGGTAACCCTTGTACTTTTTTTCTCTTGGATTTCTCTTTTTTTGGATATTTGCTTGACAGTTACTTTCTTCTTTCTTCTTTTCTTGTCTTCAGACTCGTCCGCTCCAGAGCCTATGGAGACGGAGGCCGCCACCGAGGAGGCCGCGCGCGGCAACGCTGGTGACGCCGCGGCCACCAAAGAGGCGATCGGTTCTGACGAGCCTGCCATCGAAGAGGCAGCCAGGGCCGCCGACGCGGCAGCTGAGGAGGGGACCGGCGGTCGCACTGACGGCCCTGAGGCCGCAGGAGCGTCCGACGCTGCGCCGACCGCCGACCCTACTGCTGCTGCGACCGGAACTGGCGCCTACCTGGAGGCTGGAAACGGGGTCTTCATTCAGCTCCCGTGGGCATCTACGTCAAGGGCGCCCGCGGAGGGAGAGGTCTTCGATGGGGAAGTCCTTGCCTCCGCCGGGTTGAAGTTTGTCGACGCGCCCGGCAGCAGTAGCGAGCCCGAGGAGGAGCAGCTTCTGCGGAGGCTTCTGGCCCTGTACCGCGCCAGGCAGGCCAAGCTGGAGTCCCGAGAGGCTCTGGCCGCCAAGGCGGGCGTCGACTTGGAGAAGCGCGCCGAAGAGCTCCGGGCCGCCAACCAGGCGGCCCTCCGATCCTTGGCGGAGGAGCGGGAGGAGCTCGCCGAGGCGCATCAGGCGTTCATCCTTGAAAAGGCCGAAGCAGAAGAGCAGCAACGGCTCGCCGCCGAAGAGCTGTCTCGGCGGGAAGGTGAGCTGACGCAGCGGAAGGTCGACCTCGATAGCCACGAGGACAACCTTGCCGCGCGCGAACAGTCCCTTGGCGGAGCTCTGCAGGAAGCGAGGGACGCCGCTGCAGCTGCAGAGACCGCCAAGAGAGACTTGGAGGCGAGGGTGGCACAATTGGAGATCCACTTGAAGACGAGCGTGGAGAAGGTTGCTGCGCTCACATTGGAGAGGGAGAAGGACGCCCACAGCCACTCCGAGCTGCAGGTCCATCTTTCCGACAAGGGCAAAGAGCTCGCCATCGCCAAGGATTCTGTTGCAGACTTGGAATTGAAGCTATCCACCCTCACCGCGTCACTTGACAGCGCCAGAAATCGGGAGACGAAGCTGAAGGAGGACCTCAGGGCTGAGAGGGCACTGTTGGACAGCGTCGCCCTCACCCAAAACAACTTCAGGCAGACGGTGGAGCAATGGACCGAGGGGCTTGTCGCCGCCGCCGCTGACATTGACAGGGAGTTGGCGGGGCTGGGGACGGAGCACCTCGGGTACTCCCCCGACGCGAACCTCCCTCACAGCGCCAAGCTGAGCTTATTCTTCAGGGGAGTGGCGCCGGCCCTTGAGCAGCTCCGGGAGAGGATCCCCACGCAGTTGGCGAACGAGGCGCGCAGGCTTTGGACGGGAGTCATGGAGCGGGTGCTGATGAAGATAGCCTACCGCAACCCAGGACTCAACCTCAAGAACGTCCTCAGGACCTTGCCGGCCGACGCCGACCAGGAGGCGCTCAGGACCCTTGTCACACCCATCGTTGCCAAGGTGGGCAAGATCAAGAGAGTCGACGGTGATCGTGCGGACTAGGCTATTTTCCTTTTTGCTTCCTTTGTCACTGCCAGCCATATTACAAACAATAGTCTATTAGAACAGCGACAAGTCATTTTGTATCATAACTTTATTTTGGGTAGTTGATGCGATGTCATTTCCTTTGCTTGACTCCTTTGCTTTGTATGCTTTTACCCTACGCTTTTAGGGAACTTGCCGGCGAAGGGACCCTTGCC
This sequence comes from Secale cereale, assembly GCA_902687465.1. Taxonomy (NCBI): domain Eukaryota; kingdom Viridiplantae; phylum Streptophyta; class Magnoliopsida; order Poales; family Poaceae; genus Secale; species Secale cereale. The sequence goes on from LR738716.1 coordinate 37,570,877, forward strand.
GCGAGCACTGAGTGCGGAACTTCAGCAGCCTGCTGGCAATGCCGCTACCGGCAAGAAACCTCGCCGCAGCTAGTCGTAGCACACTTAAGTTGTTGAGCGAACTCGAAAACGAAGTAAGGGCGCGACACTTGTCGCAGCACACTTAAGCCGTTGAGCGTGCTCGAAACAAAGTAAGGGCGCGGCTAGCTACGAGTAGGTTCCTCCGCGCACAGGTTTTCCATACAAAGCGGGGTCGTTCAAGGAAGATAACTTTAAAATTAAAAAATTTGAATGCTCAAACTTTGGCAACTTAGCTTTTGTGTTGTTTGCTTCCCGGCAAGGCGAGGCTTTCTTGAACGGCACTTGGTCCATACCACTGTCTCCTTCCCCCCGGCAAACTTGTGCGCGAGGAAGAACTTCTTCTGCTTGAAAAAAGAAAAAAGGGAGGAAACATAGATATGGAGCCTTACGGCTCGTGATTGCTTACCGGGGGTGTGTGCTGTACAAGGTGTCATGTAATACATGCAAGAAAAAAGGAAAATGCATGACACGACAGGTTGTGCGAGGCACAAATGTTTTACTGATGCACGGGGTCTGCGCCCGGCTTTGTACAAAGGTTTACATGCAACAGCGGCAAGACTTGTACGAAAGGTGGTTGCCGGAACGGATCACGGCAACCGCGCCTTATGGGTAAAACTTGCGAAGGTGCTCAATGTTCCAGGAGTTGCTCACCGGTAAGCCCCCTTCGGTCTCAAGGCGGACAGCGCCGGGCCTTGTGACTTGTCTCACCCGATAAGGGCCTTCCCACTTCGGCGTCAACTTGTTGGAATTCTTGGCGGACTGAACGTGCCGAAGAACAAGGTCGCCTTCCTCGAGACTTCTGGCTTTAACTTTGCGGCTATGGTAGCGGCGCAAAGCTTGCTGGTATCGAGAAGCTTGTACAGCAGCCTGAAGACGGTCCTCCTCAAGGAGCAGTGCGTCATCTTGCCGCAGCTGCTCTTGCTCGAGCTCATCATAAGCAAGCACTCGAGGCGACCCGTATACGAGTTCCGTGGGGAGAACTGCCTCTGCTCCATAGACAAGAGCAAAGGGCGTCTGTCCAGTGGCTCGACTTGGTGTCGTCCTGATTGACCAAAGAGCCGTCGGCAACTCTTCAATCCAGTTTCTTCCACATTTGTGCAACCTGTCGAAAGTTCTTGTCTTGAGCCCGCGCAACACTTCAGCATTTGCCCTCTCCGCTTGACCATTGCTCCTCGGATGAGCAACAGAAGCGAAGCAGACCTTGGCGCCAAGGTCTTGGACGTATTGCATGAAGGTGCGACTTGTGAATTGTGTGCCGTTGTCGGTAATGATCCTGTTAGGGATTCCGAAACGGCAAACAATTGACCTGAAGAACTTGACTGCTGACTGTGCGGTCACCTTTCTCACTGGTTCCACTTCCGGCCACTTTGTGAACTTTTCGATGGCGACGTACAAGTACTCAAAGCCCCCGGCTGCGCGGGGAAAAGGGCCGAGGATGTCGAGCCCCTAGACCGAAAATGGCCAGGACAAAGGGATCGTCTGGAGAGCTTGAGCTGGCTGATGTATTTGCTTGGCATGGAACTGCCACGCTTCACACTTGGTTACTTGTGCAGTTGCATCCTGGAGGGCTTCTGGCCAAAAGAAACCTTGCCGGAACGCCTTGCCGGCAAGTGCTCTTGCGCCAATGTGGTGGCCACATATGCCTCCATGTATCTCTGCCAACAGCTTTTGCCCATCTTCCCGGGGAATGCACTTCAACCTAACACCGTTGAGTCCTCTTCTGTATAGTTCATCGCCGACAAACTGATACATACTTGACTGCCAGGTTATTCTTTCTGCTTCTTCTGGCTCTTCGGGAAGTTCTCCAGTTTGGAGGAAACGGACGATTTGCTGGGCCCATGCTGGAGCCTGAGGCTCAACAACAAGGACTAAAGGCATCAGTACTGCTGGGGGAACGTCAGCTTCTACGGCAAGAACCCGTGGCTCGGCCGGAGCTGGACGTTCCCCGGCAAGCTTGCCGGGGCAAGACTTGTCGGGAATGCCTGCTTCAACACTACGAACCCTAGGGTCCGCAGGAGCAGACTGTTCCTCAGCAACTTTGTCGTTGGTCTTGGGGACCTTGGCGGCGGCTTCAGGAAGTTCTGCCGGCAAGTAATCACCAGAGACCAACTTTCTCTTCTTACTTTGTCCAATTGATGGTGTAACGGATGGTTGAGCTAACTTGAGCACAAAGATCCCTGGTTCCACAGGTAGCTTTAGTGCCGCACGCTTTGACAGGCCGTCTGCGATGTCATTTTGAGCTCTTGGAACATGCTCCATCTATAGGCCTTCAAAGTGCTCTTCAAGCTTTCTCACTTCGTCGACATAAGCTTCCATCAATGGACTCTGGTAGCTCTTGTTCACTTGCCGGACAACCAACTGCGAATCGCCCCGCACAATCAGCTTCTTGATCCCAAGCTCAGCTGCGATTCTGAGGCCGGCAAGCAAACCTTTATATTATGCAGTATTATTCGTTGCTTGCTCCTTGGGAAAGTGCATCTGGACGACGTACTTGAGGTGCTCGCCGGTGGGCGCGACAAGCAGCACGCCAGCGCCGGCGCCCTGCAGCGAGAAGGCACCATCGAAGTACATTATCCATTCTTTGCTCGCTTCTTTGACGGGGATTCTTGTCTCTGGAATTTCTTCATCTGGCGTCGGTGTCCATTCCGCTATGAACTCCGCCAATGCTCTGCTCTGGATAGTAGAAGTACTTTCAAACTTGAGGCCAAAGCTTGACAGCTCCAGTGCCCACTCGACAATCCTGCCTGTTGCTTCTGGATTTTGCAATATCCTTTTCAGCGGAAAGCGAGTGACCACCGTTATCTCATGTGCTTGGAAGTAGTGGCGCAGCTTTCTCGAGGCCATGAGGAGGCCGAAAAGCAGTTTCTGCACCCCAGAGTATCTTGACCTAGCCCCTTGCAAGAGGTAACTGACAAAATAAACTGGGCACTGCACCATCTTCTTCTGCACCTCTTCTTGCATCTGCGCAGACTTATCCTTGTCGTGGCCAGAGCTTGTCGGGGAAGCCCCCTGCTTGTCGCTGGATGTGCTTGCCGGGGCTATGGGCTCCTCATCTGCCTCCCTTTCCGCTACTAACGCAACACTAACCACTTGATTGGTTGCCGCTAAGTAAAGCAGCAACTTCTCTTGTGGCCTAGGTGCGACAAGTATTGGAGTGGAGGACAGGTACCCTTTCAAGTCTTGCAGCGCTGCCTCCGCTTCCGGAGTCCATTTCATTGGACCTTCCTTTTTCAAGATTTTGAAAAACGGCAGGGCGCGTTCTACAGACTTAGAAATGAACCTGCTAAGAGCAGCCACACAACCGGCAAGCCTTCGTACATCCTTGACGCGCTTCGGAGCTTCGATCTGCTTAATGGCTTTGATCTTGTCGGGATTGGCTTCAATCCCTCTTTGGGACACAAAGAACCCGAGAAGCTTGCTGGAGGGGACTCCGAACACACACTTCTCGGGGTTAAGCTTGAGTTGTATCTTGCACAGATTCGCAAAAGTTTCATCTAGATCCTGAATCAGAGTATCCTTGTCCTTGCTCTTGACCACTATATCATCCATGTAAGCTTCTACATTCCTGTGTATCTGTGGTTCAAAAGCAGTGTGGACTACCCTCGCAAACGTTGAACCTGCATTCTTCAATCCAAAGGGCATGCGTATGAAGCAGTAAGTGCCACATGGAGTAATGAACGCGGTCTTCTCTTCATCTTCTTCAGCCATAAATATCTGGTGGTATCCGGAGTATGCATCAAGGAATGAAAGCAACTCACATCCAGCCGTGGAGTCAACGATCTGGTCAATGCGTGGCAAGGGAAATGGATCTTTCGGACAAGCTTTATTCACATCGGTGAAGTCTATACAAAGCCTCCACTTCCCATTTGCTTTGTGCACGACAACAGGGTTGGCCAGCCACGTGGGATGAAGTACACCTTTGACGTGGCCTGCCGCTTCCAGCTTCTTGATTTCTTCCGCGATAAACTCTTGGCGCTCCACCGCTTGCTTTCTGACCTTCTGCTTGATGGGCCGCGCGTGAGGACAAACGGCAAGCTTGTGCTCAATTACTTTCCTGGGAACACCGGGGATGTCAGACGGTTGCCATGCGAACACGTCCACATTCGCCCGCAGGAAAGCAACGAGCGCGCTTTCCTATTTAGGATCGAGCGTGGCACTGATGGCGAAAGTACCACCAGTGCCGTCCTCCTTGGCGGACACCTTCTTGGTTGCAGGTGGAGCTGCCATTCCCTTCTTGCACTTGCCGGTGGAGCTCGATGGTGCGTCCTCGACGGCAGCGCAGCACTCCGAAGAGGTGCGTTTGCCGGAGTGGGCCCCAGAGCTCTTGCCGGACTTGGTCTTGTTCTTCCCCCCGGGAGCTTCAGCGGCAAGTGTCTTGCTATTCGTTGCGGCTGCTGCGTCCCGGTAAATCTTGTCGGCGCAGATAAGCGCGTCCTTCTTGTCGCCGGGGACAGAGATGACGCTTATTGGGCCTGGCATCTTGAGCATGTTGTAGGCGTAATGAGAGGCCGCCATGTACTTGGCGAGCGCCGGACGGCCAAGTATCCCATTGTATGGCAACGGGATATCGGCAACGTCAAAGGTGATCCTCTCAGTCCTGAAATTCAGCTCTCCACCAAAGGTTACAGGCAGTGTGATTTTCCCCTTCGGCTTGCTCCTTCCCGGGTTGATCCCTTGGAATGTGCCGGTCTCCTCGAGCTCGCTGTCGGGGATCTGTAGTTTCCGGACCACAGCAGAGGAGATTAGGTTCAGGCCGGCCCCACCGTCAACCAGCATCTTGGTGACCTTGAGGTTGCGGATGGTTGGTGAAACCAACATCGGCAAGCACCCGACCGCAGTTGTGTGGTCAGGGTGATCCTCAATGTCGAAGATGATGGGCGTGCTGGACCACTTCAGGAGTTTGCGCGACTCGACGGGTGGCTCTGCTGCATTAACTTCCCGCACCCATTGTTTGAGTTAGCGGTGGGAAGTATGCAGAGAGGCACCTCCATCGATGCACAGACTTCTGTGGCATTTTTGAACTCCTGCTCGCTGTTGTCTCCGTCGTCCATGTCCCCGTCGTCGTCGTCTTCGTCTTTGTCCTTGTCGCGGCCGCGGGGAGGTCTATCTCCTTGCCGCTGCTTGGCCTTGCCGCGGCGTCCTCCACGGCCATTGAATGGCCGCTTCTTGCCAGACTCTCCTCCACCTCCCTGGGCCTTCTCCTTGTCGCGTCGCTCGTACTCAGCCTTCTGCTGCTCGACGAGGTACTCGACCCTTTTGCAGTTCTGGAGATCGTGGCCCTTGGTGCGGTGGATCTTGCAGTACTGCTTGTCAGAGCCGTCCTGCTTGTCGGCGGCCGCTACAGTGGCAGCTTCCTTGCCGGAGCCACCGGCCTAAGCTTTCTTGGCGCCAGCCTCCTTGCCGGACTGCTCAACGACCAGTACTTCCTTGTTCTTATTCTTGTTGTTGTTCCGCCGCCGGTTTTTCCTTACCGGGGTGGCATCCTCACTATCTGTTCCCCCTGCTCCAGCATCCTCTCTGGGGAGTCTCCTCCCCTCTTTAGCGCGTGCGCACTTGTCGGCCAGGGCATAAAGCTCGCTGACGTCTCGGATCTTGCACATCGCCATCTCCTCCCTCATCCTGCGGTTGCGCATGTTCTGGTGGAACGCGCTGATAACCGCGGCAGGGTGGACGTCTGGGATGTTGTGCTGGACGCGGCTGAATCTTTGGATGTACTTTCGCAAGGACTCTCCTTCCTTCTGGGCAAGTATGTGAAGGTCGCTCTCCTGGCCATGGGGCTTGTGGCCACCTGTGAAGGCGCCGACAAACTGGTGGCACAGGTCGGCCCAAGAAGAAATAGAGTTCTCCGGCAAGTGCATGAGCCAAGATCTGACGTTCGGCTTGAGCACGAGCGGGAAGTAGTTCGCTAGTATCTTCTCGTCTCGTCCCCCGGCAGCCTGCACTGCAATGGTGTAGATGCTGAGGAACTCTGACGGATGAGTTTTGCCGTCGTACTTCTCGGGTACGTCGGGCTTGAAGTTCTTCATGCTGGGCCACTGGACTTGCCGCAGCTCACGGGTGAACGCAGGACAACCCGCCGCGTACGGCAAGTCGCCTGGTTCTTCGGGCGCGTGCACGTCGACAGCTGGCCCAGCGCGCTGGTCGGATTGCCGCCGCGCTTCTCTTCGACGCTCGATGCGAGTTCGAGCGTCTTCTTGTCGTCTGTCGTCGAGGACTTGGCGTTGATCGCGGCGAGCTCGTGGATCCGACGACGCCGTAGAGTCGTCGTCGATGTTGATCCGGCGAGTCAGAGATTTCGGCCTTCGAGGCGGGGAGTGCACGGTAGTTGCACCCCCAGCGGTCTTGTCGCCATCAGCCCGTGCCTGGCTAACTTGCCGCGGCCGCGATGTCGTCGGCTGCTGCGGAGTGTCGTTATTGGCGAAGGCGATGAGGCTCTGGATGGTGGCCCTCCAGTCTTCGGCCTTGTCTGCCGCTGGAGGGAAGTCGAGGAGCAGCTGGGCTCGGGCTAGAGCTTCTGCTGGAGTGGAGGGGAGCGGCGGCGAGCGGTGCAAGGAGCGAGATATGCTCGGACTTCTAACTGCGTTAGAAGGAGCAGGGTCTCGTCCCGGCGACCGCGCCTTGCTCGTGCCAGCACGTTGGCCTTGAGCGTCCCGTGACCCGCCAGCTTGACCTTGTCCCAGCAAGCGTATGGTACCTTGGGTACCACGTCGCTGCCGGTCAGGCACCTCCTGAGAGGGGCGTGGCGCGTGCACGGACGCCGAGGTCTTGGAATGCGCCCGGTCGTCCGTCTTTTCCTTGGACTTGGCGACGCCGTGAGTTTCCTCGCCGGCGTCCGCCCTTCCGCCAGCGTCTACCCCACCAACCGTTGGCTCAGGTGGTGGCGGGATTGACGCGGACGGGCCTGCTACCTCTGAAGCCTTCTTCTTCGGCGGCATGTCGATGTACTCGACGAAGTTGATGAAGTTGCTGAAGTTTTCGCTCGCGCGAACACTGGATTGGGTTCACACAACCTCGACGCGACCCCTACCTGGCGCGCCAAAGATGTCGGGGAAACTGATCGCCCACGAACACCTATGGGACCGGAGCCCCTTTTCGGTACGGCAAGGGGGCGGAGGATGCACAAAGAGCGGATCGAAGCGTGCACGCGAGCAGTTTACCCAGGTTCGGGCCGCACGGATGCGTAAACCCTACTCCTGCCTTGGTTTGTATTGTGTCTTGGCTCGGGAGCGAGAAGAGCTACAGTACTTATCGCAAGCTACACCGAGCGAGAGAGTGATTGAAGATCTGAACCTCCTCTACGTTGCGCATGGGCCTCCTTTTATAGGTTGAAGGGGTCACCAACAGGTGGCAACGCAGATGAGGGTAAAAGTGTAAAAATGGTGGTAGTTGGAACAGTGTATGCATAGTGCTCTATACCTAACCCTGACGGTAGGGGACAAGGGCAGTAAATGCCCGTCGCCGTTGCCCTAAACAGTGCAAAAAGCGTCCTTCAGGGCGTCTCCGTCCGCCACGATGGTGGCCTCGTCATCGCAGCTCGCCACCATGTACCCCAGGCTGCACAGCCTTCCGCCACGTGCACCTGGAAGGGCCCCAGGGCGACGCGTGGCCGGATGAGCTGGAGCGCGGGCACGTAGTGGAAGCTTGCCGCGGCTTGCACCTTGCCGCGGTTGTTAACTTGTCACGCCCGGGGGTTTGTCGCTCTCCGGGCTTTGCCGGGGCGCGCGATGCGCCACGGCAAGTCTCCTGAAATGTCATGTTTTGGCCTTCCTGGCAAGCTCCTCTTGCTAGGGTCTTGCGCCAAAGGGGTGGTTTTGAGCCTGGAGCGGCCTTCCCGGCAAGCTCCTCATGCCGGGGTCTTGTTTCTTTAACTTGAATACTTTGTTCTTGAATGGCTCCAAAGGAACCATAGTGGGCCTTGGCGGGCGCGTGGCAAGCCCTGCCACGGGACGCTGCTACTGCCCGTGCACAAGTCGGGATACTAAGGTACCCCTACTTTAGTACACCGACAGGGGTATTTATCAATGTTGGGGATATTGCTTATCGGGAACTTATCGGTCGACCCATGATAAGGGGTAAATCGGCCAGTTTATCGGCATATCGGTTGATTTATCGCCATATCGGCTGATTATCGACCGATTTATCTTATCGGTCAGACAATGGTAAGCGATAAAGTGACGATTTATCGGAATATCGGAAGATATCTTGAACAGTGGTATTTATAGAGCAAAGAGGCGGTCCGGGGGGCACCTGAGGTCGGCAAAACCAACTAGGGCGCGCATGGGCCTCCTAGCATGCCCTGGTGGGTTGTCCCCTCCTCGGGACTCCCCCAGGTGCCACCAGGGCCCAATGTCTTCCTTCTGGCCCAGAAAAAATCACAAAATAGTTTCACAGTGTTTGGGCTCCGTTCGATATTGATTTCCTGCGACTGGCAGTAGGCACTATGTCAATAATAGGTTAGTACCAAAAATGAAATAAAATGACTATAAAATGATTGTAAAACATCCAAGAATGATAATATAACAGCATGGAACAATAAAAAATTATAGATAAGTTGGACGTATCATTGCCCTCTACCTTTTATTGATTAAATGCTAGAAATATTATCCAAGCACACACACTTTTGTTTCTTTGATGGATATTCTGATTTCTCACAAACATCGGTTTCGCAACCTGATCAAGAAAATACCACTTTCACTTGTCCTTTTCGAACTTATGCTTATAGACGTATGCCTTTTGGTTTATGTAATGCACCTCCTACCTTTCAAAGATGTATGACTGCTATATTCTCTGGTTTTTGTGAAAAGATTGTTGAGGTTTTCATGGATGATTTTTCCATTTATGGGAAGTCTTTTGATGATTGTTTAAGCAATCTTGATCGAGTTTTGTAGAGATGTGAGCAAACTAATCTTGTCTTGAATTGGGAGAAGTGCCACTTTATGGTTAATGAAGGTATTGTTTTGGGCTATAAAATTTCTGAAATAGGTATTGAGGTGGGCAAAGCTAAGGTTGATGCCATTGAGAAAATGCCATGTCCTAAAGATATCAAAGGTATTCGTAGTTTCCTTGGTCATGCTAGTTTCTATAGGAGATTTATCAAAGACTTCTCTAAAATGTCCAGGCCTCTTACAAATCTCTTGCAAAAGGATATTCCTTTTGTCTTTGATGATGATTGTATAGAAGCCTTCAAAACACTCAAGAAAGCCTTAATTTCTGCACCTATTCTTCAACCACCTAACTGGAACTTGCCTTTTGAAATTATGTGTGATCCTAGTGATTATGCTGTTGGTGTTGTTCTAGGGAAAAGAGTTGATAAGAACTTGAATGTTATTCACTATGTGAGTAAAACTCTAGATAGTGCATAAAGAAATTATGCTACTACTGAAAAATAATTTCTAGCAGTGGTGTTTGCTTGTGATAAATTTAGATCCTATATTGTAGACACAAAAGTAATTGTTCACACTGATCATGTTGCAATAAAATATCTTATGGAAAAGAAAGTTGCCAAACCTAGGCTTATTAGATGGGTCCTATTTCTACAAGAATTTGATTTCATATCACTCATAGGAAGGGAGCTGAGAACCCCATAGCTGATAACTTGTCTAGGTTGGAGAATGTTCTTGATGATCCACTACCTATTGATGATAGTTTTTCCTGATGTGCAATTAGCTGCTATAATTATTTCTAACAATACACCTTGGTATGCTGACTATGCTAATTATATTGTTGCTAAATACTTCTATCACTTAATACACTACTTTTGGGATGACCCACAAACGAAAAAATTCTTCTATCACTTAATTTGTTGCTAAATACTTCTATCACTTAATACTTCTAACACCCTAGCTTTACTTACCAACAAACGAAAAAAATTCTTCTATCACTTAAGACACTACTTTTGGGATGACCCACAACTTTATAAAGGAGTAGATGGTATTATTAGATGTTGTGTACATGAGCATGAACAGGAACAAATCCTATGGAAATTTCACTCCGAGGCTTATGTAGGACATCATGCGGAAGGCAGAACTGCTCATAAGGTATCGCAATCTGGTTTTTATTAGCCTACTCTCTTCAAGGATGCTCGTAAGTTTGTCTTATCTTGTGATGAATGCCAAAGAATAGGCAATATCGGTAAGCGTCTAGAAATGGCTATGAATTATTCACTTGTTGTTGAACCATTTGATGTTTGGGGATTAGATTACATGGGACCGTTTCCTTCCTCTAACGGGTATACTCATATTTTGGTTGTTGTTCATTATGTTACTAAGTGGTTAGAAGCTATTCCAACTAGTAGTGTTGATCACAACACATCTATTAAAATGCTTAAGGAAGTTATTTTCGCAAGGTTTGGAGTCCCTAGATATTTAATGACCGATGGTGGTTCACACTTTATTCATGGTGGTTTCTGTAAAATGCTTGCTAAGTATGATGTTAACCATAGAATTGCATCACCCTGTCATCCTGAGTCTAGTGGTCAAGTTGAACTTAGTAATAGAGAACTAAAATTAATATTGCAAAAGACTGTCAATAGGTCTCGAAAGAATTGGTCCAAGAGAATTGGATGATGCGCTTTGGGCCTATAGAAGAACCTACAAAAATCCTATGGGTATGTCTCCTTACAAAATGGTTTATGGAAAAGCTTATCATTTGCCTCTTGAGCTAGAACATAAAGCTTTTTGGGCAATTAAAGAACTCAACAATGATTTCAAACTTATTGGTGAAAATAGGTTATTTGATATTAGCTCACTAGATGAATGGAGAACCCAAGCTTATGAAAATGCCAAACTATTCAAAGGAAAGGTTAAAAGATGGCATGATAAAAGAATCCGGAAGCGGGAATTCAAAGTGGGTGAATATGTTTTATTATACAACTCTCGTGTTAGATTCTTTGCAGGGAAACTTCTCTCTAAATGGGCCATATGTTATCGAAGAAGTTTATCGTTATGGAGCCATCAAAATAAATAATGCCGAAGGTACAAACCCGAAGGTGGTCAATGTTCAGAGAATCAAATATTATATCTTAGTTACGCCTATTAATGTTGAAAGCAATATTATCCAAACCATGACATCAGAAGAACACATTAAAGAAACCTTCCAGAATACTCGAGAATCATCAAATAAGGGAGGTACGTGATACGGTAAGTAAACGAACTCCGAAAAAATCCGCAAAAATTTTTTTGTCAGTCTTGGAATACTACAAAATTAGGAAAATAATAAGCATCCAGGAAGGCAGCCCTGGTGGGCACGATACACCAGGGCGCGCTTGGCATGCCAGGCGCGCCCCGGTGGGTTGTGCCCACCATGGGTATGTTCCGGACTCCATTTTTCTCTCGTTTTCTTGTTTCCCAAGATAAAAAAATCTTTATATACCCCCCGAACCTATTAACCTCCGTATCACGGAGAAATGTTCTATTCTTCTTTCTTGTTGTTTTCTGACGGATCTAGATCACCATGGCCGCTCCGGGCTCCTCCAAGGACAGGTTCTTCGAGTGGGTAATCAACCCCTATTTGATGGAGGTGATGAAGCACCCTCTATCCATTGAGATGAGAGAAGGGGTGCTCCACATCTGAGACACCCAGGGTCCCAAGGGGAAGGGAACCATGGAGGCTAGGCCTGAAGCTATGGAGCAAGAGGTCTTGGACGGTGGAGCGAGGACTTGATGCCAATCGCCGAATGTTATGGGTTTCACCTATGATCACCAGGTGGATGGCCAACCCATGAAGGATGTCATCTTCGCCCTCACCGAGCAGATCAACTTCTAACAAAGCCAAATCTACGATCTCCAAAACCAAGTCTTTGAATATGAGGCAAGGTTTAAAGGTATGAGTTTGGCCGCCAGTTGCAGGACTCGTGAGACTCTAGCCTCATCTTATGATGGTGAACCTCTGCCATGGAAACCGGAGGACAAGATCGCTACTACCTCACCACCACCAACACCTTCTTCACCACCAAAGGAGAATTGAGTATCGGGTATGGGCACTCCCCTTGGCTTGAGCCAAGCTTGGGGGAGGTGCCCTGGTATCGTATCACCTCACTATCTTTACATTTATCTACCTTAGTTTGATTTATACTTTAGTTGGATAAAAATTTAGTTCGATCTTTCTTTGAGGTGTTTTGCTTAGTGATCTATCTATCTATCTATGTAATCGTGTGCGAGATATATAATAAAGTTAGTTTGAGTTTACCTTTCTTTACCATTTTGCTTAATTAAAAAGAAAAGAAATAAATGAGAAATATCTTATGGTAAGTAATGACATCACATAAGGAAAAGTATGAGTAGTAAAATTTATTGAAGATTGATAAACATAGCATTGGTCAATGATGTAATTCATGAAAGAATTAATAAGGGAAGAGAATATTCACATGCAAATATACTATCTTAGACGCCTTTTGTGATTGTGAGCCCCCATCAAAATATTATATGCCAAAACAGTTGGCGTTGGACAAGGAAGACAACGTAGTGACTTATATTTGTTCATATCCACATAGAACTTATATTGTCATAGATCCTTTAACATGTGGTGCTTGCTCAATATCGTTTCTAGCCAAGAATTACGTACTAAGTAGAGATACTACTTGTGCATCCGAAAACCCTTAAACCCAAATCTTATTCAAGAGTCCACCATACCTACCTATGGATTGAGTAAGATCCTTCAAGTAAGTTGTCATCGGTGCAAACAGGCAATAAAATTGCTTCTAAATGTGTAAGATCATTTAGTGTAAGAGAAAACTGAGCGATGTACGAACTTGTGATGGCAAAGAATAAAAGCGACATACTGCATAAGAAAGTTTGCCATCATAAGGGGCAATATAATGTGACGTTATTTTGCACTAAGGGATTGAGCATACAAACAAAAAAGCCCATGCCAACCTTTGCTTCCCTCTGCGAAGGGCCTATGTTTTACTTTTATGTTGAGTGAAAGTTTACCTCTATATTCATTTTTATTTTATCTTTTTGCATGCATCATGTGGTGAGGAAAGATCTAGGCACATATGTCCGGTTGGATACGGGCGAGCATGAGTAATTATTGTTGACATCACCCTTGAGGTGAGTATGTTGGGTGGCAAAATTATAAGCCCCTATCTTTCTATGTGTCCGGTTGAAACTTTTTGCTCATGTGTATGAGATGAGTGTTAGTAAGATTATATGATGGTTGAGTATGTGGACTTGCCTAAGGGGTCCGATACATGACCCTTCATGCAAAGATGATGAATTGTAATTGCAAAGTTGACTGAGAACATAGTTTGTCGGTTTCCAATAGAGTTTATGCTTTATACTTCACTAGTGTGATGAATTGTTACTTGCTCATGAGAAGTTATATGATAGAGCTATGTGCATTATGTTTTAATAAAGTTCGTTGCTATTACATAATATACATGATGCTTCTATGTCCGTATTTTGTTTTTATCAACACCTCTCT
>LR738716.1:37584523-37617831 GCA_902687465.1 Secale cereale
TTCGATTTCGGTTTTCGCTTGAGGACAAGCGAGGTCTAAGCTTGGGGGAGTTGATGCGTCCATTTTGCATCATGTTTTCCTACTATTATTTATAGTGTTTTATGCATAATAATGCCTTTTGGAGTAATTCTAATGTCTTTTCTCTTATAATATGCAAGGTTTGTATCAAGAGGGAGAATACCAGCAGCTGGAAATCTAGACCTAAAAAAGCAACGTCTGACTACCTATTCTGCACAACTCCAAATGGGCTGAAACTTCATGCAGATTTTTATTGAATAAATAAGAAATACTAGAGCTATAACTACCAGAGGGGTCCCACTAGGTGGGCACAACCCACTTGGGCACGCCAGGGCACCAGGCGCGCCCTAGTGGGTTGTGCCCTCCTCGGCCCACTTCTGGTGCCCCTCTTCTAGTATATAAGTCATTTTTACCTAGAAAATTGAAGAGAGGAGTTTCGGTACGGAGCACCGCCATCTCGAGGCAGAACTTGGGCTGGAGCACTTTTGCCCTCCAGCGGAGCAATTCCACCGGCGGAACTTCCCTCCCGGAGGGGGAAATCATCGTCATCGTCATCACCAACAACTCTCCCATCTTGGGGAGGGAAATCTCCATCAACATCTTCAACAGTAGCATCTCCTCTCAAACCCTAGTTCATCTTTTGTGTTCAATCTTTGTATCGGAACCTAAGATTGGTGTTTGTGGGTAACTAGTGGTGTTGATTACATCTTGTAGTTGATTACTATATGGTTTATTTGGTGGAAGATTATATGATCAGATTTGTTATGCCATTTAATATCCCTTTGATCATGAACATGTTTTTCACTTGTGAGTAGTTACTTTTGTTCTTGAGGTCATGGGAGAAATAATGTTGCAAGTAATCATGTGAACTTGATATGTGTTTGATATTTTGATAATATGTATGTTGTGATTCCCTTAGTGGTGTCATGTGAATGTCGACTACATGACACTTCACCCTATTTGGACCTAAGGGAATGCATTGTGGAGTAGTTGTTATATGATGGGTTGCTAGAGTGACATAAACTTTAACCCTAGTTTATGCGCTACTTCGTAAGGGACTGAATTGGATCCAAAAGTTTAATGTTATGGTTAGCTTTTATCTTAATACTTTTCTCGTAGTTGCGGATGCTTGCGAGGGGGTTAATCATAAGTAGGAGGTTTGTTCAAGAAAGAACAACACCTAAGCACCGATCAACTCACATATCAAATAACCAAAGTAGCGAACACAAATCAAGCCAACATGGTGAAAGTGACTAGATGAAATTCCCGTGTGCCCTCAAGAACACTTTGCTCATTATAAGAAACCCTCTTGGCATGTCCTTTGCCACAAAAGGATTGGGCTATCTTGCTGCATACTATTTGCTGTTACCGTTACTTGCTCATCACAAATTATCTTTCTATCAAACTATCTTCTACTTACAATTGTAGTGCTTGCAGACATTACCTTGCTAAAAACCACTTGTCATTTCTTTCTGCTCCTCGTTGGGTTTGACACTCTTACTTATCGAAAGTACTACGGTTGATCCCCTATACTTGTGGGTCATCACCTTGCAATAGTTTTGCCATATGATGATAGTGATATGTGAT
This sequence comes from Secale cereale, assembly GCA_902687465.1. Taxonomy (NCBI): domain Eukaryota; kingdom Viridiplantae; phylum Streptophyta; class Magnoliopsida; order Poales; family Poaceae; genus Secale; species Secale cereale. The sequence goes on from LR738716.1 coordinate 37,586,129, forward strand.
TTTGTTGGTGTGTAATTATGCAAGCACGTTAAGTCAATAGTAATGCAATGAAATTACATCCTACTTGTGTTGCATTATTCGATGTTAGTTATGTTTAATGTTATTTTATGATGGTTCTCGTTCCTTGGTTGGTCGCTTCTCAATCTATTTTCTAATCTTCACTTCTACTAAGTGGGAATGCTACTTGTGCATCCAAATCCTAAAACCCAAGTTGTGCGAAATGAGTCCACCATACCTACCTATATGCGTTATTTCCATGTTGTCCTCAGTAAATTTGTATGTGCCAACTCTAATTTTTTTTAAAAACTTCTCTTTTGTGTGCCCGTATCGCTCATGAAGCGGCAAGGGTTGGCCGATATTTTCCTTGCTAAGTAGCTTATTCTCAAGATGAGTGTTTATTCACTTGTCATTGCACGGGGGTGTGGTGATAATAGGGATGCCTAGTCTCAAAATGCAAAAAATACTATAATAAATTCCTTTGGTATGTGTTGGCATGGAAGCCACCCGTGGATACGGCTAGCCATGGATTGTGGAAGAATGGTGGAAAAGGAAATGAACTTTTTTTTATGTTTGGGAACCACCTGTGGTTTATTTAGCATGCAAGATATTGGGAACTCTTAGTCGTTTTCATTGACAGGAAAAGCATGCCACCCTAAATAATTTTATCTCTCAACTTAAGCTTTGAGTTGTGGCACCACTACAAATCTTTGCTTCCCTCTTTGAAGGGCCTATCTATTTACTTTTATGCAATTTTTATTTTTTATTGAGTCCCCATCTTCACTTCTAAAGCACCAACTACGGAGCACTATTATCACACTTGAGCATTGGATGTGTTTCATCAATGGATCAATGACTGAGCATAATGGGCTAGGGATAACTTTCTTTAGTGTTGATATTTTGAAAGATATGGTTGCTTGTTGATATGCTTGAGTATTAAAGTATTCATGTCAAATTATAGACTATTGCTTTGAATCATCTAATACAAAGAAAATAGTATATGATGAACATGTTAGGCAACATTCCACATCAAAAATTCTGTTTTTATCATTTATCTACTCGAGGACGAGCGGCAATTAAGCTTGGGGATGCTGATACGTCCCCAATGTATCTACAATTTTTGATTGTTCCATGCTGTTATATTATCATTCTTGGATGTTTTATAATCATTTTCTACCAACTTTATATCATTTTTGGGACTAACCTATTGACATAGTGCCCAGTGCCAGTTGTTGTTTTCTACTTGTTTTTTTACTTCACGGAATATCAATATCAAACGGAGTCCAAACGCCACGGAACTTTTTGGAGATTTCTTTTGGGCCAAAAGACATCCACAGAGTCAAAGAAGTGCACGAGGGAAGGCTCATGAGACACCAGGGCGCGCCCCAGGCCCCTGGTGCGCCCTGGTGTAGTGGGGCCCATGGGACCCTATTCCACCGACCACCAACTCTCTAAATACCCATATATTCCAGAGAACCTAGATGAGTCGGAGAAAAATTGTTTCATCCGCTGCAAGTTCCAGAACTAGGAGATCCAATCTAGAGCCCTTTTTTGCCACTCCGCCGGAGAGGAACACGATCATGGAGGGGTTCATCATCCTCATTGGTTATCCTTTGATGATGTGTGAGTAGTTTACTACAGACCTACTGGTCCGTAGGCAGTATATAGATGGATTATTCTCTCTTTTTGATCTTCAATACAATGTTCTCTTTGGAGAACTATTTGATGTAACCTTTTTGTGGTGTGTTTGTTGGGATCCGATGAATTGTGAGTTTATGATCAGATCTATTTTTATCCATACATGATTATTATAGCCTCGTACTTCTTCTTCGATATTTCGGTTTTGTTTGGCCAACTTGATTGATTTATCTTGCAATTGGAAGAGGTGCTTTGTGATGGGTTCGATCTTGCGGTGCTCAATCTCAGTAACAGAAAGAGACATGCCACGCATGTATCATTGCTATTAAGGATAAAATGATGGGGTCTTTTCCTACATGAATAGATCTTGTCTAAATCATGTCATCGTTCTTAAGGCATTACTCCGCTCTTTCATGAACTTAATACACTAGATTCATGCTGGATAGCGGTCGATGTGTGGAGTAATAGTAGTAGATGCAGGCAGGAGTCGGTCTACTAATCTTGGACGTGTTGCCTATATACATGATCACTGTCTTGGATATCGTCATAATTATTTACTCTTCAATCAATTGCCCAACATTAATTTGCTTACCCACCATAAGCTATTTTTCTCGAGAGAAGCCACTAGTGAAACCTACGGCCCAAGTGTCTATTTCTTATCATATACTTTCAGATACATATTCCTATTTGTGTTTCTAGTTTATTTGCATCTTTTATTCCAGATCTATATTATCAAAATCCCAAAAATATCTCACTTCATTTTTTTTGCTTTTATTTTATTTGCAACTATCAATCTATCTTTTTATCATACTACCTTACCCAAGAGGAATGGACAACCCCTCTACGCGTCCGGTTGAGAGGATTTGTTGTTTGTGGGCAGGTGATGTTTACATAGCTTGCTTGGTTCTCCTACTCGATTGATAACCTTAGTTTCATAACTGAGGTATAGACTTACCGCTGTTGTGCTGCATCAGCCCCTCCACTTCGAGGAATTTACTTACCGCCAACTCGAGCTCCCCCACCCCCCCTGCGGTCTCCGGTGTTCGTCGTCGGGCCCCGCGCTTCTGTTGCTACAAAGTTGTCACCGGACCACCATGAGCCTCCCCGGTGAGCTGCCCTCCGAACACTCCCTGTTTCCTGCTTGATTTTCCGCCGTATGCTATCACGCCTGGTGCCTCGGTGAGCTCATGCTTGTCACGTCCGCATGCTCCCACCGCCGTGCTCCTGCGCACCCTGGACCACCCGCTATTGCGCCCGCCTGCGCTCGAGCGCACTCGCAGCCCCCTGGCCTCGCGCTGACCACGCCCCTCGGGGTCCCCTATTCGCGCCCACAGTTGCGGTTGCTTCGCGGTGATGGCCGTGTTGCGGCTGCCCTCGCATGCGCGCACCCGCGGCCTATACCTCCCGCTCCCCGCGCCCTCCTGGCCTCGCCTCGACCGCTGCTCCCCATGCCCCGCCTTCTGTTACCATTGGCAGCCCTCGTAGCGGTCGATGCCTACCAGCATCACCAGCCACAGCAGACCGGCACACGCCATCACCCTTGTCCCATAGCCGCTCTCGGATGACCAAATGGTCACCGGACGGTGGTTTCCGTCGCCCACCATCGCGTCTGGTGCTCGCTGCAGCAACGCTGGCGCGCGCCATCGCATTTAATCGACCACTGTCCATGACATGTGGGCCCGGATCTTTAACCACTAACCACCCCCTATTTTAGTTAAGCCACTAATTTAATTAACTAAAATGGCACTCACAATGGGGCCTAGTTAGCTAATTAACTTAAGTAGTTAATTTTAATCACTCTGCTAAATAAAATGGGTCTCCGATAGTGGGGCCCACTAGTCAGTTTGACTGGGTTAATAGTCAATGGAGTTCGAGTGCCGACTAGGCTGCTAACTAGGCAGGAGCCCACCTGTCTGCCTTAGATGCAAACCAACTGGGTACACTCTGTGTGTACCCATAGCAATTTCACTTATGTTTTCTAATTGATAATAATTTCAGAAAATGTTTAAATATTTGAAAATCATATAAATTAATCTTATTATTTGGATTACAATAATTTATATATGAAAGTTGCTTAGGAAAATATAACGAATCCGAATATGCAATCCACTCATCTGTCACATGCCTCTAACATGATGAACATGTAGCCTTCCCATCCGGTTCATCTGTCCAAAAATTGCCAAACGCGGAGAAAGCATTCCCACATGTTTTCCCGCTTCATCGGTAACATGTAGCACTACGTTAGGTCACCCCTAGCACTGCACATTGCCATGTCATGCATCGTGATGCATTTGATTGCCTTATATTTATTGTTTCTTCCCCCTCTTCTCTTTGGTAGATCCCGAGAGCGACGCTACTCCCGGGTACGACTACACACCTGACAATCAGCCTCTTTCTACAAAGCTTCCATGCAGGCAAAACCCCCTTGATCATTCCCATATCGTCCATTCCATTCTCTCTCATCCTTTCATTAGATTTTGCTATTGTAATTGATTGTTCCAATTATGATGCATAGCTTGCTTTTGTAACCTAGTATTATTGCCTACCTACTTATCCTATATGCTTAGTATAGATTGGTTAGTGATCCATCAGTGACCCCTCACCTTGTCCCTATTGCCCCCGCTTCATCACCGGTGACACGATCAACGTGATCGATGTGCAGAGACCTACACATCACCGCACCCCCCTTAGTTGTACGACTCTACAGAGGTACTATCGAGTGCCGAGGGTGATACCTTGTAGCGTACTCCTGATGATATTTTTGTAGTGTACCTAATTGGTCGTGGATTACGATGGGTGATTCCTTCTTCACCACTCCCGATGAGGATTCTATCGTGCAACACCTCAAATGTGAACCCTTCGAGGGTGATTCCCCAAAGGTCACCTTGACGGTTATATCGAGTAGGAATCCTTCGAGGGTGATTCCTCAGATTCCCCTTGATTTTATGGACCATCGAGTGGAAATCCATCGAGCGTGGTTCCTCAGGTTCTTCCCCTTGATGTTATGGACACACGGTTACTTTGACTTTACCCCAAGAACCATATTGAACTCGGTTCGGCCCCGAGGGGTACCTGCGAGAGAAATGTGAAGTCGGGTTGACCATGAGGGTACCCGCGAATGATGTGGAGTCGGGTTGACCTAGAGGGTACTCGTGAGATAACTACGCGAACCGGCTGGGCATTCTTAGCCCTTGCCGTAAGTCCATGAGACAGGGCGACGGGACCACACATCGTGGATCATTGATCGTCTCCACGCGCTCCCAAGACACTAACGATTTGGATATATGATCCGAGTAGGCCTATGGACTTTTGCACTTAGCACCATGTGGGAATAAGTATGGGCACTCTACATCGTTTGATTCTCCAAAAGCTCTTCGGGCGTTAGTGATTGAGCGGCATGCGCCCGGGTGCTCCATGTAATCACCTGCTTTGTATAAAGAGGTAGCTAGGACTGATCCCGGCCGTCCATAAAATGTGCAGGAGTGCAAAGGGCGATGGGCCCAAGACTCCTGAGCGCTTAGGATATAGACCGGCATGCTGGCCTCTCCGTTGAGCCTAAGTAGGACTACGGCGTGTCGATCAGCCGAGGCCGGGCATGACTAGGAAAAGTGTGTCCGGCCAAAGCTAATCGAGCGTGTTGGGTAAGTTGGTGCACCCTTGCATGGAAGTATATCTATTCAAATAGCCATGTCCACGGTAACGGATGCTCGGAGTTATATCCTGATCTATAAAACTAGAGCTGGGCACTGGAGACATGAGATGAATATGATGGCTCTGGGATCGCTTTTGCGCAGGGAGTCGAGGAAGGATCTCTGGGCGTTACTACATACTTACTACTTTATGATACTACTCTACTCTCTTCTGTTGCTACAAGATGCTAGTCTTTGTTAGGCTAGGCCTTCCCCTCTGTTCTGGTAATTTTGTGGTATATTCCACAGATACAACTCTTTCCCATTGATACCAATGCATGTTTAGCACAGATCGAATGTATGTCTTGTGAGTACTTCGGATGAGTACTCACGGATGCTTTGCTTCCTTTTCCTCCTACTTTCTTATTTATGGATGTTCCGAAAAGATGATGGAGCCTAGGATCCAGTTGATGCTGCCGATGACTACTAACTCCCGGACGGAGCCTACTACTACGTGGAGACAACCGATGACCAAGAGTAGTTAGGAGGCTCCCAGGCAGGAGGCCTTCCCTTTTCGATCCGTGTTGTTGTTGTTTCTACCCTTCTTAAGGCAAAACTTGTTTAATTATGTATGTACTCAAATATTGTTGCTTCTACTGACTTGTTTGTATTCGACCTTATGTATTCAAGCCCTCGAAGAAGCTGGCTTGTAATATAAAGCTTGTATGACTTTAATTTGTGTCTAGAGTTGTGTTGTGATATCTTCCCATGAGTCTCTGATCTTGATCGTGCACATTTGCGTGCATGATTAGGGCACGATTAAGTCGGGGCATCACATGGTCTTCTCCCGAATCTTCTAGGGTCTCTCTTGTCCAGACAAAAACCGTCAAAGAGTTTTATGGCATTTGGACATCGTTTGGAACTAATTTCTTGGAAAACCAAAAGGAAGTAAAAAATAGCAAGTGGCACTTGCCACTGTTTTAGTAGGTTATTGCCAAAAAATGATATATAATTGCATATAAAACATCCAATATTGATACTATAATTGCATGGAACAATAAAAAATTACAAATATATTGGAGACGTATCAGCCACCGTGCTCCCATGCATGCCGGCCTAAAGCAACTCGCCACTCCTCCACGAGTTGGGTTGGAGCGGAGAGTTGTTAAACCACACATCGGCTTGGAGGGCCACTTGCTCCTCCGCAAGCCAGCCTGCTGCCTCGCCCATGGTACTGATGGACTGGAGCGGTGAGGGAGGTGGAGTAGCGAGTTGTCTGGCTCGTATCCAGCAGTCTTGGCGAGCCACCCAGATGGATTTTATGTCGGAGAACCTCTCTTCCTGCTCGTTGGATGCAATGGAGAGTGTGGAGAATATGGTGCAAGGTGGAGATGGGGAGTGGAGGTGTGGTGCGGTTCTTGCCATGTGATGACCCACAAGTATAGGGGATCAATTGTAGCTCTTTTCAATAAGTAAGAGTGTCAAACCCAACGAGGAGTAGAAGGAAATGACAAGTGTTCTTTAGTAAGGTAATGTCTGCCTACTTATGTGTTCGCTACTTTGGTAATTTGGTATGTGGGTGGATCGGTGCATAGGTGCTATTCTTACTTGAACAAACCGCCTACTTATGATTAACCCTCTCGCAAGCATCCACAACTACGAGAAAAGTATTATGAATAAATTCTAACCATAGCATTAAACTTTTGGATCCAATCGGTCCCTAACGGAATAGTGCATAAACTGTGGTTAAGCTTTTGTCACTCTCGCAACCCGTCAGCTAATTACTACTCCAAAATGCATTCCCTTAGGCCCAAATATGGTGAAGTGTCATGTAGTCGACGTTCACATGACACCACTAAGGGAATCACAACATACATACTAACAAAATATCGAACACATATCAAATTCACATGATTACTTGCAACATGATTTCTCCCGTGACCTCAAGAACAAAGGCAACTACTCGACAATGATAAACATGCTCAAGATCATAGGGGTATTAAATAACATATTGGATCTGAAGATATAATCTTCCACCAAATAAAGCATATAGCAATCAACTACGAGATGTAATCAACACTACTAGTCACCCACAAGCACCAATCCATAGTTTCGGTAACAAGATTGAACACAAGAGATGAACTAGGGTTTGAGATGAGATGGTGTTGTTGAAGGTGTTGATACGTCCATTTTGCATCATGCTTTTATATTGATGTTTATTGCATTATGGGCTATTATTACACATTATGTCACAATACTTATGCCTTTTCTCTCTAATTTCACAAGGTTTACATGAAGAGGGATAATGCCAGCAGCTAGAATTCTGGGCTGGAAAAGGAGCAAATATTGGAGACCTATTCTGCACAACTCACAAAGTCCTGAAACTCCATGAAAGTCAGTTTTGGAATATATAAAAAATATCGGGGGAAGAAAGCACCAGAGGGGGGCCACCCATCGTCCACGAGGGTGGGGGCGCGCCCTACCCCCCTGGGCGCGCCCCTAGCTCGTGGGCCACCTGGCAGCCCCCCGATGCCCATCTTCTAGTATAAGGTGTCTTCTGCCCTGGAAAAAGTCAGAAGGAAGCTTTCGGGACGAAGCGCCGCCGTCTTGAGGCGGAACCTTGGCGGAACCAATCTACGGCTCCGGCGGAGCTGTTCTGCCGGGAAAACATCCCTCCGGGAGAGGGAAATCGTCACCATCGATCCTCTCCTCGGGAGGGGGTCAATCTCCATCATTATCTCCACCAGCACCATCTCCTCTCAAGCCCTAGTTCATCTCTTCTATCCAATCTTTGTCCCAAAACCTCAGATTGGTACCTGTGGGTTGCTAGTAGTGTTGATTACTCCTTGTAGTTGATGCTAGTTGCTTTATTCGAAGATCATATGTTCAGATCCTTTATGCATATTAATACCCCTCTGATTATGAACATGAATATGATTTGTGAGTAGTTACGTTTGTTCCTGATGACATGGGAGAAGTCTTGCTATAAGTAGTCATGTGAATTTTGTATTCGTTCGATATTTTGATGAGATGTATGTTGTCTTTCCTCTAGTGGTGTTATGTGAACGTCGACTACATGACACTTCACCATTGTTTGGGCCTAGAGGAAGGTATTGGGAACTAATAAGTAGATGATGGGTTGCTAGAGTGACAGAAGCTTAAACCCTAGTTTATGCATTGCTTCGTAAGGGGCTGATTTGGATCCATATGTTTCATGCTATGGTTAGGTTTACCTTAATACTTCTTTTGTAGTTGTGGATGCTTGCAATAGAGATTAATCATAAGTGGGATGCTTGTCCAAGAAAGGGCAGTACCCAAACACCGGTCCACCCACATACCAAATTATCAAAGTAATGAACGCGAATCATATGAGCGTGATGAAAACTAGCTTGACGATAATTCCCATGTGTCCTCGAGAGCGCTTTCCTTTATATAAGAGTTTGTCTATGCTTGTCCTTTGCTACAAAAAGGATTGGGCAATCTTGCTGCACCTTATTTACTTTCACTACTCGTTACTCCTTACAAATTATCTTATCACAGAACTATATGTTACCGATGATTTCAGTGCTTGTAGAGAATACCTTACTGAAAACTTCCTATCATTTCTTTCTGCTCCTCGTTGGGTTCAACACTCTTACTTATCGAAAGGACTACAATATATCCCCTATACTTGTGGGTCATCAAGACTCTTTTCTGGCGCAGGCTAGCCGGGGAGTGAAGCGCCTTTGGTAAGTGGAGTTTGGTAAGGAAAAAATTATATAGTGTGCTGAAATTTACTGTTACTTGCTACTATGGAACATAATCCTTTGAGGGTCTTGTTCGGGGTATCTTCACCCTGACTAGTACAGAAAAGAGTTGCTCCTCAACCTACTGATCCTACTGAAAATGTTTACTTTGAAATTCCTTCCGGTATGATAGAGAAACTGCTAGCTAATCCCTTTAAAGGAGATGGAACATTGCATCCCGATTTGCACCTAATCTATGTGGATGAAGTTTGTGGCTTATTGAAGCTTGAAGGTATGCCCGAGGATGTTATCAAGAAGAAGGTCTTCCCTTTATCTTTGAAGGAAAAGGCATTGACATGGTTTAGGCCATGCGATGATATGGGATCATGGAACTACAACCGATTGAAATTGGAATTTCATCAGAAGTTTTATCCTATGCATCAGGTTCATCGTGATCGTAATTATATATATAATTTTTGGCCTTGTGAAGGAGAAAGTATCGCTCAAGCTTGGGGGAGGCTTAAGTCAATGTTATATTCATGCCCCAATCATGAGCTCTCAAGAGAAATTATTATTCAAAAAATTTATGCTCGGCTTTCTCTCGATAATCACTCCATGATCGATACTTCTTGTATCGGTTCTTTTATGATGAAGACTATTGAATTCAAATGGGATTTATTGGAAATAATTAAATGCAACTCTGAAGATTGGGATCTCGACGAAGTTAAGGAGTCAGGTATAACATCTAAGTTTGATTGTGTTAAATCTTTTATGGATATCGATGTTTTCCGTGAATTTAGCACTAAATATGGACTTGACTCTGAGATAGTAGCTTCTTTCCGTGAATCATTTGCTACTCATGTTGATCACCCTAAGGAGAAGTGGTTTAAATATCATCCTCCCATTGAAGTAAAAGTAGCTGAACATGTTAAAGTTGAAGAAAAGACTATCACTTATAATGTTGATCCTATTGTTCCTACCGCTTATATTGAGAAACCACCCTTCCCTGTTAGAATAAAGGATCATGCTAAAGCTTCAACTATGGATCATAAGAGTACTACTAGAACACCTACACCCTCTCAGCAAATTAAAGTTGAACCTAGTGTTGATATGGTTAAGGATCTCTTGGTCGATAATATTGATGGGCATGTTATTTACCTCTATGATGAAGCTGCTAGAATTGCTAGACCCGATACTTTTGGTTTATGTAATGCACCTACTACCTTTCTAAGATGCATGATGGCTATATTCTCTGACTTTTTTGAAAAGATTGTTGATGTTTTCATCGATGATTTTTCAATTTATGGAACTTCTTTTGATGATTGCTTAAGCAACCTTGATCGAGTTTTGCAGAGATGTGAAGAAACTAATCTTGTCTTGAATTGGGAGAAGTGCCAATTTATGGTAAATGAAGGTATTGTCTTGGGGCATAAATTTTTTGAAAGAGGTATTGAAGTTGATAAAGCCAAAGTTGATGCTATTGTAAAGATGTCGTGTCCTAAGGACATCAAAGGTATAAGAAGTTTCCTTGGTCATGCCGGTTTTTATAGGAGGTTCATTAAGGACTTCTCACAAATCTCTAGGCCTCTGACCAACCTCTTACAAAAAGATGTTCCTTTTGTCTTTAATGACGATTGTGTAGAAGCATTTGAAATACTTAAGAAAGCCTTAATCTCTGCACCTATTGTCCAACCACCTGACTGGAATTTACCCTTTAAAATTATGTGTGATGCTAGTGATTATGATGTAGGTGTTGTTCTAGGACAAAGAGTTGATAAGAAATTGAATGTTATCCAATATGCTAGTAAAACTCTAGACAGTGCCCAGAGAAATTATGCTACTACTGAAAAAGAATTTTTAGTAGTTGTATTTGCATGTGATCAGTTCAGGACTTATATTGTTGATTCTAAAGTAACTATTCACACTGATCATGTTGCTATTAAATATCTTATGGAAAAGAAAGACGCTAAACCTAGACTTATTAGATGGGTTCTCTTGCTACAAGAATTCAATTTGCATATTACTGATAGAAAGGGAGCTGAGAACCCCGTTGCAGACAACTTGTCTAGGTTAGAGAATGTTCTTGATGACCCACTACCTATTGATGATAGCTTTCCTGATGAACAATTGGCTGTCATAAATACTTTTCGTACCGCTCCATGCTATGCTGATTATGCTAATTACATCGTTGCTAAATTTATACCACCTAGTTTCACATACCAGCTGATGGCTTCTCGCCCCTCGTTGGTTACCCCAAGTGGAAGGTTGAGATGTAGCGTAGCGGCAAATTTCCCTTGGCAAAGATACCAAGGATCGAATCCCGTGAGACTCCGAGGGTCGACAAGTAGGTGTCAACGGCGCCAGAAACTTAGCGGTTGACGGGACCTGCACACAGATACAGATCACTTTGCTCCCAATGAGTACAGAGAGGTTGTCAATCCCTCCGGCCTTGTTGTTTACAAAGGATCAAACACAAGAGATAATAATGATAGCTATGACTGCAACTAGGAAATAAAAACAGGAAGTAAATAGAAGGTGTGATCGGTGGTGGTAATATGGACCGGGGTCCCATGATGTTCACCAGTGATGTCTCTCTCCCAAAAGACGATAAAACAACAAAGCGAGGTAAACAAATTACAGCTGGGCAATTGACAGGATTATGTGCGCAAACCAATGCTAACTATGCTGCAAAGAAAGGTAGAGGCTCAAAAGCATGGGCGGTACGCCAAGGCAAGTAGACCGAAATCCATCTGCATCTACTACTAATCATCCACCTTGAGATATCTATCCAGAACATCTCGCTGGTATTAAGTTGCGAATCCCACCCAAAGTGTAAACTCAAAGCAACAGACAACTGCATTAAAAGAACATTGCGTAAAGTAAACAATCCTTGCACCCGCAAGTACAAGCACCGTTGTTTTCTCCCTTGTGGCAATAGCACATCCCCTAGACTCATGTTTCTGTCACTCAAGCTAGTCATCAGGGGGCATGAACCCACAATCAAGCATAATGCTCCCTCTTGGAGTTACTACCTACTACTTGGCCAAAGCAATAAACAGCAACGGAGAACATGCAAGAATTACTCAAGAACAAAGATATAAAAGAGGTGAATCAAATATATTACTCAAACACAATCTGAACATAGTCTCATAATCCATCAGATCCCAGCAAACTCAGCAAAGCAACAGCAGAAAGATTACATATGTGCCTCGATCATGTAGGGCAGCTCACGAGGTCTAAACCATGAAGAGCAAAGAGGGGAGGAGAACATCACATAGCTACTGATCATGGACAGTCCAAGGTGGACTACTCACGACTCATCCGGGAAGCATCCATGGTGGTGGAGAAGCTCCCGGTGGTGGTTCTCCCCTCCGGCAGGGTGCCGGGAAGAGTTCTCCTGATGCTCCCGATCTTGGAAGCGCTGCGGCGGCGGAACAGAGGCGAGATCGTGAAAAAGGGTTCTGTCCTCGAGGGTTTCGGGACGAGAGGGATATATAGGCGAAGGGGGGCAGCCAGAGGCGGAGCAGGGGCCCCAGGCGCCCCCCTAGCGCGGCTAGGGGTGGGGCCGCGCCAGGTGGCCGCCTGGGCCTCCCCTGGCTCCCCTCTGGCCCATCTTTGGTTCTTCGCGAAGCTTCCTGTACGCTGATTTTTCCTATATTTTTGCTGCAATTTTTGGAGCACTTTTAATATGGGGGAAACCTGAAATAGAAAAACAGCAGAAAACAGGAACTGGCACTGTGGTGCACTGAGTTAATAGGTTAGTCCAAATATGATCAAAAGTGTATTTTCTTGCACTATACTTATTTTGGTCGGTAAAAATTCATTATATAATCTCCCGAAGGTTTTGACCACCGTATCACACGAATATCCTCTGTTTTTATTTCGAGCTATTTTCTGCCATAGTTGTCAAGGCCAGGCATCATGTCGTCCCCCTCCTCCAACAATGAGGGCAACGATGCTTGGCTATTAACAAGGATGATAGGATCAAGAAGGCTATGGAGGATCAAGAAGGATGATAGGATCAACAAGGATGATAGGATCTAGAAGGCTATGGAGGATCAAGCCCCGGTAGCGGAAGCAGAAGACATCCTTCAACCTCATCAAAATCTTCTTACCCCAACTGAGATTGAAGCTTTCAAGATGATTGAATTAGCTCGCATACAAAACAAGTATCTCACACGTGAAAATATTTTGTTGAAGGAGCATATCACCGCACTCAAGGGCATTATCCGTAAATTGGAGGATCACCTACGCTCAATGTACAACACTCCATCATCATTGCCTCCGAAGAAAGAGACATAAACACATGGGTATGGGCACTCCCCTTGGCAACTGCCAAGCTTGGGGAGGTGCCCCGGTATCGTATCACCATCACACTTCTATGTTCGATCCTTTTGGTTATATCTTTATCTAGTAGATTAAAAGTTTAGTATGATCTAGTTGTGAGCTTTGCTTTATGATCCTTATCTATGTAATCGAGTGTGTGAGCTATATATATAATAAATATTAGTTTTGATTCAAGGGCTTGATTATCTCACTATGATCATAAGGGAATAAAAGAAAGAATAAAAAGAATTGAAGAGAACATATTGATCTCATGGAGAGTAATGACTTCACATATAAGGATATGATGAATAAAAGTTGTTGAGAGTTGACAAACATAGTTTTGGTTATCGTTGCAATTAATAGGAAGTAATAAAGAAAGAGAGGTTTTCACATATAAATATACTATCTTGTACATCTTTTATGATTGTGAGCACTCATTAAAATATTACATGCTAAAAGGTTGATGTTGGACAAGGAAGACAACGTAATAAGTTATGTTTTCTTATATCCGAAATAAAGTATATTGTCATGGATCATCCAACATGTTGAGCTTGCCTTTCCCCCTCATGCTAGCCAAACTCCTTGCAACAAGTAAGATCCTTCAAGTATATTGTCATGGATCATCCAACATGTTGAGCTTGCCTTTCCCCCTCATGCTAGCCAAACTCCTTGCAACAAGTAGAGATACTACTTGTGCTTCCAAATATCCTTGAACCCAGTCCTGCCATGATAGTCCACCATATCTACCTATGGATTGAGTAAGATCCTTCAAGTAAGTTGTCATTGTTGCAAGCAATAAAAATTGCTCTCTAAATATGTATGATCTATTAGTGTGGAGAAAATAAGATTTATACGATCTTGAGATATGGAAGCAATAAAAGTGACGGACTGCATAATAAAGGTCCCTATCACAAGTGGCAATATAAAGTGATTTTCTTTTATATTAAGATTTTGTACATCCAACCATAAAAGCACATGGCAACCTCTTCTTCCCTCTAGGAAGGGCCTATCTTTTATTTTTGTTTTATACCTTTTACAAGAGTCAAGGTGATTTTCACCTTTCCTTTTTACATTTTATCCTTTGGCAAGCACATTGTGTTGGAAAGATCTTGACATATATACCCAATTGGATGTAAGTTATCATAAACTATTATTGTTGACATTACCCTTGAGGTAAAAGGTTGGGATGCAACACTATAAGCCCCTATCTTTCTCTGTGTTCGATTAAAACTCTATACCCATAAGTATTGCGTGAGTGTTAGCAATTGGGAAAGACTAAATGATAGTTGAGTATGTGGACTTGCTGAAAAGCTCTTATATTGACTCTTTCCGATGTTATGATAAATTGCATTGCTTCAATGACCGGGATCATTGTTTGTTAGTTTTCAATGAGGTTTTTGATTCATACTCGACATTGTGAATAGATTGTTACTTTAGCATAACAAATCATATGATAATAAATAGGTTGCTATTATAAGAATGATCATGATGCCCTCGTGTCCGTATTTTATTTTATTGACACCTCTATCTAACATGTGGACATATTTTTCGATATCGGCTTCCGCTTGAGGACAAGCGAGGTCTAAGATTGGGGGAGTAGATACGTCCATTTTGCATCATGCTTTTATATTGATGTTTATTGCATTATGGGCTGTTGTTACACATTATGTCACAATACTTATGCCTTTTCTCTCTTATTTTACAAGGTTTACATGAAGAGGGAGAATGTCGGCAGTTGGAATTCTGGGCTAGAAAAGAAGCAAATATTGGAGACCTCTTCTGCACAACCCAAAAAGTCCCAAAACTCCACGAAAGTCAGTTTTGGAATATATAAAAAATATCGGGCGAAGAAAGCACCAGCGGGGGGGCACCCACCGTCCACAAGGGTGGGGGCGCGCCCTACACCCCTGGGCACGCCCCCTGCCTCGTGGGCCACCTGGCAGCCCCCCGATGCCCATCTTCTGGTATAAGGTGTCTTCTGCCTTGGAAAAATCAGAAGGAGCTTTCGGTACGAAGCGCCACCGTCTCGAGGCAGAACCTTGGCGGAACCAATCTAGGGCTCCAGCGGAGCTGTTCTACCGGGGAAACATCCCTCCGGTAGAGGGAAATCGTCACCATCGTCATCACCATCGATCCTCTCATCGGGAGGGGGTCAATATCCATCAACATCTTCACCAGCACCATCTCCTCTCAAACCCTAGTTCATCTCTTGTATCCAATCTTTGACCCAAAAACTCAGATTGGTACCTGTGGGTTGCTAGTAGTGTTGATTACTCCTTGTAGTTGATGCTAGTTGGTTTATTCGGTGGAAGATCATATGTTCAGATCCTTTATGCATATTAATACCCCTCTAATTATGAACATGAATATGATTTGTGAGTAGTTACGTTTGTTCCTGAGGACATGGGAGAAGTCTTGCTATAAGTAGTCATGTGAATTTGGTATTCGCTCGATATTTTGATGAGATGTATGTTGTCTTTCCTCTAATGGTGTTATGTGAACGTCGACTACATGACACTTTACCATTGTTTGGGCCTAGAGGAAGGCATTGAGAAGTAATAAGTAGATGATGGGTTGCTAGAGTCACAGAAGCTTAATCCCTAGTTTATGTGTTGCTTCGTAAGGGGCTGATTTGGATCCATACGTTTCCTGCTACGGTTAGGTTTACCTTAATACTTCTTTTGTAGTTGCGGATGCTTGCAATAGAGGTTAATCATAAGTGGGATGCTTGTCCAAGAAAGGGCAGTACCCAAGCACCGGTCCACCCGGTTTACCTTAATACTTCTTTTGTAGTTGCGGATGCTTGCAATAGAGGTTAATCATAAGTGGGATGCTTGTCCAAGAAAGGGCAGTACCCAAGCACCGGTCCACCCACATACCAAATTATCAAAGTAACGAACGAAAATCATATGAGCGTGATGAAAACTAGCTTGACGATAATTCCCATGTGTCCTCGGGAGCGCTTTCCTTTATATAAGAGTTTGTCTAGGCTTGTCCTTTGATACAAAAATGATTTTGCCATCTTGCTGCACCTTATTTACTTTTACTACTCGTTACTCGTTACAAATTACCTTATCACAAAACTATTTGTTACCAATAATTTCAGTGCTTGCAGAGAATAGCTTACGGAAAACTGCCTATCATTTCCTTCTGCTCCGCATTGGGTTCGACACTCTTACTTATTGAAAGGACTATGATAGATCCCCTATACTTGTGGGTCATCAGGTGTTGATGGAGATAGCCCTCCCCAAGATGTGAGAGCTATTGGTGATGATGACGACAATGATTTCCCCCTCCGGCAGGGAAGTTCCCCCGGCGGAATCGCTCCGCCGGAGCGCAAAATTTCTCCTTCCCAAGTTCCTCCTCGAGACGGCGGCGCTCCGTCCTGAAAGTCTTCTTTTTTTTCTAGGTCTGAATGGCCTATATACCAGAAGATGGGCACCAGAGGTGGGCTTGGGTGAGCACAACCCATCAGGGCGCACATGGGATCCCTGGTTCGCCCAGGTGGGTTGTGCCCACTCGGCGGGCCCCCTCTAGTACTTCTTTGCTCCAATATTCTTCAAATATTGCGTAAAAATTCTTCGTGAAGTTTCAGATTGTTTGGAGTTGTGCTCAATAGGTGGCCTGACGTAGCTTTTTCGGGTCCAGATTTTCAGCTGGCAGAATTCTCCTTCTTGGTGCATACCTTGCAAATTATGAGAAAACGGCATTAGTTACTCCAAAAAGCATTATTATACATACAAATAACATAAATAACAACAAGAAAACATGATGCAAAATGGACGTATCAACTCCCCTAAGCTTAGACCTCGCTTGTCCTCAAGCAAAAACCAGAATCGAAAAACATGTCCACATGCTTTGAGAGAGAGGTGTCGATAAAAACAAAATACGGACATAAAAGCATCATGTTGATTATTATAACATTAACAAGTTTAAACATAAGACTTTTATCAAAGGACTTGTATCATAGTCTTCTCATGAACAAGTAACAGTTCATCACACAATTGAAGTATAAAGCATAAATTCTATTAGAAACCAACAAACTATGTTCTCAGTCAACTTTGCAACTAAGATTCATCATCTTTTCAGGAAGGGTCACGTATCGAAGCCTTTAGGAAAATCCACATACCCAATAATCATATAGTCTTCTATAATTGCTAACACCCACCGCATACACATGAGCAAAACATTTCAACTGGACATATAGAAAGATAGGGGCTCATAGTTTGCCTCCCAATGTACTCACCACAAGGGTGATGTCAACAATAAACTCATGCCACCCATATTCAACTGGACATATGTGCCCAGATCTTTCCTCACCACATGATGCTTGCCAAAGGACAAAATAAAAAGGAATAGAGAGAAAACTTTGACTCTTTGCATAAAAGTAAAAGATTGGCCCTTCGCATAGGGAAGGAGAGGTTGCCATGCACTTTATTTGTTTGTATGCTCAACCCCTTAGTGCAAAAGAACGTCACATTGCATTGCCCCTTGTGATAGCAACCTTTATTATGCACTCTGTCGCTTCTATTCTTCACCATCACAAGTTCGCGCAACGCTCAATTTTCTCTTACACTAAATGATCTCACATTTTTAGCAGCAATTTTTATTGGCTTATTGCACTGATGATGTAGCGACCACGATCCCAATGGATCGAAGTCTCTATGCTTAAGTGTCATCCCTGGATTGGTATGCTGACACGCACAGTACTTGAGGATTTATAACATAGTTTCAATCACACACTTATTACATCAAGATCCTCATATATAGTATTATTAGAAAAATATGGCTGAATGCCAATTAAAATAATTAAACTTCGGAAGCATTGAAGATAAGTTGATGTGACCGCCTGAGTTTTGCCCTCTTTTATTTGCCAAAGATTTATTTGAATTTATTTTAAACCTTGGGGTTTTTGAATCATTTCATATGGACTTAAACCACTTGGGTACCTTTGGCTTTCACCCAAGTGCCTCCCAACCATCTCAAACTATTATATATCTCTAGACCACCCCAATATACTCCATGGAATATTTTTCTTATTTGAAAAATATTGATTTTTCTCCCTAAAACCCAAGCTAAATTCTTGGTGCTCCAAAGCAACCCCTATTTTTCTGGCTCCAAAAATTCTGAGGAAATTCCTATATATTCTTTGGACCCTAAGGCACATTCCTGAGCAAAAATATTGCACTACTTTTTGGGATATTTTTGCTACAGAAAATATTTTCCATTCTGGACAGAAATGGTAGTTTCTACACCAACTACCATTTTACTTGCTCCAATCCTCCTGAAACTTCTTGTGCATATTCACCTTAGTAACTCATGACTAGCCTCCAAAGAACAGCCTCCAACTTTTCACCATTTTACCATAGCAAGCTCTCAAAGTTTCTGTCCAGAAAATTACCAAGCTAGTTAATCTCATTCTACTGCGTCTGGAATTTAACCTACCCTGGGTAACTTACCTATCTACCACGAACAACACGCCAGACAAGGTTTTTGGCACCAAGTCAGCCCACAGACACGAATTCGCGCGGTGACCACGCGTGTGTATCGTGCCATGGCATGCAGCCAGCGCGCTCTGGATGTCGCCAGTGCTCTGTACAGCGCGTGCTCGCTTCCGAGCCTGCCCAACCGCGCCAAACCCCGCCCGCATTGTCGTCCTCATCTTCACAGTGCACCCCTGGCGCTCGCCGACGCCGGAGCTCGCCGCAGTGAGCACGGGCGCGGTCCGGCCAAGGCACAGTGCGGTGCGTGTCGCCATCTCCAGCGCCCCTGTGCTCGTCTCCGCAGCCACAGCTCCCTTGTGACTCTGTCTTCTTCTTCCCCCTCTCACTGACGCCCTTTCGTCGCCGGGCACGGCCAGGTGTCGCTGGTGGAGCACCGATCCCCCCCTCTCGCTTGCCTATAAATAGGCCCTTCCCCAGCCACTTCGACCACACCGCTCCACTCCCACATGACTCCAGATAGAGTAGAACCCCCGTGGCCCGGCCGGGCAGGCCTCAGGCCACCATTCCCGAGCCGAGCTCACCGGCGATCCCCCTCGGGTCGTCGAGGTAGCTCCCGACTCCCTCCGTCCAAGGCGACCGCAGCAGTGCCTCCGCCACTCTCTGGTGAAGCCGCTTCGCCTAGCTAGAGCTGCTGGAGGTGCCGTAGCTCATCGTCTTCCCCAACTCCGGCGAGTCCCCTGTTCTGCCTCCGCCTCCGAGCTCCATTCCGTCGCCGTTCGTCCACCTCCAGCCACCCTACGGGTACAGGCAGGTGCGCCTCAACCTTCTCCGTCGATCTATCCTCTCCGTTTGAGCCAAGGGGCAACATCGCCGGCGTACGCTCTGGCGAAACGTCGGCCGCCTCTGCCCATCTATCTCTCTCCCTCTCACCTGACTAGCGGGGCCCGCTAGTCAGTCTCTCCACTCCCGTGCGAAGCGGTATAAGTGGTGGCGCTCGGGGCGTTTACGCCTTCGACGTCACCCCCCTATTTCTTTTTATTTAAACTTATGAATTCAAATTAATTACAGAGAACTTCAAAATACTATAACTTTCTGACCATAAGTCCAAATGAATTGATTATTTTTGCATTGTGTTCCTGGTGAAGAAATCTTGCAGCACACCAAAAATGAAACCATTTGGTGCTGTATAGATTTTCTGGTGAATTTTTGAGTGAATCTTGATAATTTCTTTTTGAACTTTTATTTGTTTTCAGAAGAAGATACTTGTCTTGAGGATCACCAGGAGGCTTGTGAGCCTCATTTGAACTAAGGCAAGCCACAGCAACATTTTCATAATGCCATTTCAATATTTGTGATTTTTCCAACTTGGACAAATAATTTATTTTAAATATTTTGTTAAATAGTTCTTTTGATTGCTGTAGTTATTGGCTTCATTTCACTTTACAGAAAGTTGGAGTTTGGTTTAAGTCATTAAGATAGTTGAACTAAAGTTGGGATATTGAGTATGATTATGGACATACATATGTGAAGTTATTTTCTTTTGCATTAAGTAATTATGATAAAATTTTGCTAAGTCAAATTTTGTTGAAAGTTAAGCATAACCAGAATAATATTGAAGTTAAGATGATAGTTGACTCAGTTTTATTGTTGCATGGCATTTTACTTGTTCATGTACTGCACTTTGGTATTTTGCATGGCATCGTATGACACCGGTGACTTTATTTCTTTCTAAGTTGAAACTGCTAATAACTCAACTTGAATAAATTGTTGACCGGGTCATGGCGCCACTGAATCGAGTCTTTCCCAGTGCAACCACATTTACCTTTATGGGAAGTTCTTGATTCTGTCCATTGACATGCCTCCTGTCGGTACCTCCAGATAGGGAAGGTTATGGGCATGCAGTACCCTGGCCCGGTAAGCAGACATAACCTTGTGTGCCCGTAGTTAGTTTTATGGTACCGAGTTCCCAATTGGGACAATTTTTGTTTGGCCACGATGGTGGCAGGTCTGTCTTTGGTAGACACAGGGCCACCCAGGACTGTTCCAGTGGGGGAACGAGTCGGAGTGGCCGGAGGAGTGTCATGGCAATGGACGGGTTTCGTCGGAATGCCGTTTGTCCACCCGAATGGGATAAAGAGGCCATGGGTACCGTGGTGTGGGTACAGTGCATTACCTCTGCAGAGTGTATTTAATCTATCGATAGCCGAGTCCACGGTCATGGACACGCTCGAAAGTAGGTCACACCATGTGTCAACGGATAATAAAATTTTGTTTACTAGGTTCTGAATTTCTGGTGCTATGATAAGTTGATGGAAAAGCTTTCGAGATGTTTTGAGACCCAGTATGGGCAGGTTTGTGATCACCGAAAGGATCACGAGTTATATCTTGATAAAATGAATAAGTTGGTGGTTATAATAATATTATCATGAGTAAGATAAACTGAGGTTTTTATTTATGCAATGTCATAGCATGTTGGTAACTATCCATTTAAGTCTGTTGCTGCATATTGAAAATTGATTAATCATCATGGTATTGATTGTTATTATGATTCTGTTTTGCTGTAAGCTTGCAAGTACATTCAAAGTACTGACCTGGCGTGTCATGCCAGATTTCAGGAAAGTTCCGCTGGGAAGGAATGCCGTCTGAGTCTAGTCCGTATCCACATCGGTGTCCCTGTGAGATGGAGTTCCGCTACGACTTCGTTCCGCTGCTGCGTAGTTTATGTCCGAGGCCCTTTTATGTTCATTAAATAATGTACATATTGTCTAGCCGCACTGTGTGTGCCGCTCGGCCTCGCTAACTGTTGTAATGTAAAACTTTGGTCCGCTAGTATCAATAAAGTGGCTACTTTCTGTACCAAGATGTTGTGTGTTGCCAGAAGACAATGGTCTCTGGGCTGGCAATGCAAGGTAAACCGGTCGCTCTGATCCCGGGTGCCACAGTTGAGTCCATCCAACTCCATGGCAAACACTGAGTGCATGACAATGACCTATCACACCTTAATCATCGTCGGAAAACTCTACAACATGATACGTTGCAGCCGTGTAGGTCATCACATTGAATATGCTGGCAAAGTCACACTGTAGAAATATTGATGATTAAGTATCTACCACTACATGCATATTTGGCTGGTGGAGGGTGTAAGGTTTGTTTTTTCAAAAAAGCTAGTTTTTTCCTACAACAAAAAGGAATAAATTTTATTGACTACTAAGTTGAACTAATCAATATTGAGAAGGTTCCTCCATCTCAATCCGAAAATAACCAATGTCATTAGTAACCCAACAGTTCAATTAAATAGATTGATGAGATCAATCAATAATTCAAATACTAGGATACTCAAGATGTCCATAGCCGGGGACACGACTAATCATGATCAGATTGTACACTCTGCAGAGGTTTGCACAGTTTTCGCCACAAGAATCGACCACATCCATGATCGGAAGATCGAGATATATCCTTTCAAAAGCATTTACTCTTTACTCTGGGTAGACCGGTACACCCACTTTCCCCTATATCTGCTAGTCCACCACTGAAAGAGCTCACACAACATACTCAACTATGCCAAAGCCCATAATGGCGTGTGGCTGCACACGGAAGTTTCTAGGCATGAATGATATATGATCCCTTTTATTCTGGGTGGCATTCCATAGGATGATCACCGGTTCCTCCAGGATATCCTAGGGCAACACTGGATTCTCCAGGTTCCCTTCAACCAATCCATCCAGATGTGTATTATTGTTGCCACCTTAAAATTTCCCTTAGTTGTTATTACACTCACAGCTTTCATGAATCTCACATACCAATCCACGTCTACGAGCATGGCCAAGCAATAAGTAACAAAGCGTACACTCCCAGGGTTGATCTCAAGTCATAGGTTCCTACCTCATGAACTACAAAGCAATTCCACATGTAACCAACTCCTACTCATCCAAATCTGTGAGGATATAACTAATGCAAGTAAAACTGGGCTATTGAAAAGTATGATCAAAGTGTAACTTGCCTTGTTGATGATCGTTGAAACCTAGAGACTCGTAGTAGCAAACTTCGCACTCCAGAAATTCTATCGCAATCAAACAATAGCATACATAAGCAATCATGCAACAAAATCGAAGAGAAGATCTCGAAGAACTTCAAAAACTAGCAAATAACTCTTGCAACAGAAAACAATTTCTAACAGTACCAAAATTATGTGAATTTGGTTTTATCAGAAATTTTAGGTCAAGAGCTTCGATTTGCAGAAAGAATAAACTCAAACGGAGTTACGAAACTCAAGTTACGATCAAAAGAAGTTCAAATTCAAATATATTTGAATTCAAACTTTAAAACTTTCAAAAATAAATTTGAGTTGGTTTACTGGATAAGTGAGATCAAAACTAAGAGTTTGGCGTTGGTTTCATCTAATTCCGATCAACGAGTAAAAAGTAGTGTTTGTTGTAAGATTAGGGACTAATTTGTAAAAACTTTAATAGCGATAAAAAAACAGAAAAGAAAAATCTATCTAATGAACGTTCATTAAATAACTAAACCTAAATAAACGGGTTTATATAAAAACGATCTATTGTTTCAAAAGAAATGAAACTAAAAACCGAAAAAAAAACAGGTTGGTCTTTACCGGTGTGGGCGGATCGGGCAGATCGGCGGCGGGTCGGGTCCGGCGGGCGTTGGGGCGGCATCGGTAGTAGGCGGCGGCGGTGTTGGAAATATGCCCTAGAGGCAATAATAAAAGAGTTATTATTATATTTCCTTGTTCATGATAATCGTTTATTATCCATGCTATAACTGTATTGATTGGAAACTCAAATACATGTGTGGATAAATAAGACAAACTTTGTGTCCCTAGTAAGCCTCTTCAGGACTAGCTCGTTGATCAAAGATGACCGAGGTTTCCAAGTCATGGACATGAGTTGTCATTTGATAACGGGATCACATCATTAGGAGAATGATGTGCTGGACGAGACCCAAACGTTAAACATAGCTTTTGATCGTATCAGTTATCGCTATAGTTTTCTGCATGTCAAGTATAAGTTCCTATGACCATGAGATCATGTAACTCACTGACACCGTAGGAGTGCTTTGTGTGTGCCGAACGTCGCAACGTAACTGGGTGACTATAAAGGTACTCTACAGGTATCTCCGAAGGTGTCTGTTGAGTTGACATGGATCGAGACTGGGATTTGTCACTCCGTGTGACGGAGAGGTATCTCCGGGCCCACTCGGTAATACATCATCTCAATGAGCTCAAAGTGACTAAGTAGTTAGTCACGGGATTATGTATTACGGTAACGAGTAAAGAGACTTGCCGGTAACGAGATTGAACTAGGTATAGAGATATCGACGATCGAATCTCGGGCAAGTAACATACCGACGAGACAAAGGGAACTGTATACGGGATTGCCTGAATCCTTGACATCGTGGTTCATCCGATGAGATCATCGAGGAACGTGTGGGAACCAATATGGGTATCCAGATCCCGCTATTGGTTATTGACCTGGGAGTGTCTCGGTCATGTCTGCATAGTTTCCGAACCCGCAGGGTCTACACACTTAAGGTTCGGTGACGCTAGGGTTGTTAGTGAGAACAGTGCATGGTTACCGAAGGTTGTTCGGAGTCCCGGATGAGATCCCGGACGTGACGAGGGTCTCCGGAATGGTCCGGAGACGAAGATTGATATATAGGATGAAAGGTTTCGGAGTCCGGAAGTGTTCCGGGGAGTATCGGGAAATCGGCGGATGACCGAAAGGGGTTTCGGGGGTCCCGGAAGGGGTTTCGGGCCTAATGGGCCACAAAGGGGGACACAACAGCCCTCATAGGGCTGTGCGCCCCCCCCCTGGGCCCTCTCCTCATGCGCCAAGAGGGGTGGACCCCCCTAGGGCTGCCGCACCCCCTTAGCCTTGGGGGGCAAGGCACCTGGGGGGGAAACCCTAGCCCCAGGGGGCGCCGCCCCCTTCCCCTTTGCCCTGGCCGCCGCCCCTAGGGGAAACCCTAGGGCGCCCCTCCCCTCTCTACCCCCCTATATAAAGAGAGGCAGAGGGAGGGCAGCTAACACACGTTCGTGCCTCGGTGCTGCCCTCCCTCTCCCACTACAATCTTCGTTTTCTCGCGGTGCTTGGCGAAGCCCTGCAGGAATCCTCCACCACCATCTCCACCACGCCGTCGTGCTGCCGGTGTCTCCATCAACCTCTCCTTCCCCCTTGCTGGATCAAGAAGGAGGAGACGTCCCCGAGCTGTACGTGTGAAGAACGCGGAGGCACCGTTGCTTCGGTGCTAGGATCTTCGGCGATCTGAATCGCGGCGAGTACGACTCCATCAACCGCGTTCTTGAACGCTTCCGCTTAGCGATCTACAAGGGTATGTGGATCCAACTCTCCCCTCGTAGATGCATCTCCTAGATTGATCTTGGTGGACGTAGGAAAAATTTTTGTTTCCCATGCAACGTTCCCCAACAGTGGTATCAGAGCTAGGTTCTTGCGTAGATGCTTTCACGAGTAGAACACAAAAGGGTTTGTGGACGTTGATGTTTAGATTGCTTCCCTCCTTAGTCTTTCTTGATTCAGCGGTATTATGGGATGAAGCGGCCCGGACCAACTTTACATGTCCACGTACATGAGACCGGTTCCATCGACAGACATGTGACTTTTGTTGCATAAGATGGCTGGCGGGTGTCTGTCTCTCCTATCTTAGTTGAATCGGAATAGAACAAGGCGGTCCTTGTAGAAGGTTAAATAGCAACTTAAATATCACCGTTGTGGCTTTGCGTAGGTAAGAAGCGTTCTTGCTAGATACCCATAGCAGCCACGTAAAACATGCAACAACAAATTAGAGGACGTCTAACTTGTTTTTGCAGGGTATGTATGTGATATGATATGGCCCATGACATGATGAGATATATTTGATGTATGAGATGATCATGTTGTAATAGTTAATATCGACTTGCATGTCGATGTATACGGCAACCGGCAGGAGCCATAGGGTTGTCTTTAATTTTTGTATGACCTGCGTGTCAATCATTAAGCGCTTTGTAATGCTTTACTTTATCGCTAAACGGTAGCAATAGTAGTAAGAGCATGGTGGGCGCGCGACAACCCCGATGGCAACACGATGATGGAGATCATGATGATTGGGATCATGGTGTGGCGCCGGTGACGATGGAGATCATGCCGGTGCTTTGGAGATGGAGATCAAAAGCACGAGTTGATGGCCATATCATGTCACTTATGATTTGCATGTGATGTTAATCCTTTTATGCATCTTATTTTGCTTAGGACGACGGTAGCATTATAAGATGATCCCTCACTAAAATTTCAAGATAAAATTGTGTTCCCCCCGAGTGTGCGACGTTGCGAAGGTTCGTCGTTTCGAAGCACCACGTGATGATCGGGTGTGATAGACTCTACGTTCGCATACAACGGGTGCAAGCCAGTTTTTGCACATGCAGAACACTCGGGTTAGACTTGACGAGCCTAGCATGTACAGACATGGCCTCGGAACACGGAAGACCGAAAGGTCGAGCATGAGTCATATAGTAGATATGATCAACATGTAGATGTTCACCATTGACACCACCTCATCTCACGTGATGATCGGACTTGGGTTGGTGGATCTGGATCATGTCACGCTCGAATGACCAGAGGGATGTCAATTTGAGTGGGAGTTATAAATAATTTGATTAGGTAATAACTCACTTATCATGAACAATAGTCTAAAATGTCTTTGCAAATCTTTTGTTGTAGATGGCTCGCGCAGTAGCTCCCCTGAATTTTAATGCGTTCCTAGAGAAAGCTAAACTGAAAGATGATGGGAGCAACTTTGTGGACTGGCTCCGCAATCTGAGGATCATCCTCACAGCTGCCCAAAAGGTTTATGTCCTAAGTGCACCGCTAGGTGAACCCCCCGCTCCGGCCTCTGTGGACGTTATGAACGCCTGGCAGACGCGCTCGGATGCCTACTCAGTCGTGCAGTGTGCCATGTTGTATAGCTTGGAAGGAGGACTTCAAAGGCGTTTTGAACGTCATGGAGCATATGAGATGTTCCAGGAGTTGAAGTTCATCTTTGAAAAGAATGCTAAGATCGAGAGGTATGAGACCACCGATAAATTCTTTGCTTGCAAGATGGAGGAGAATTCGTCTGTCAGTGAGCACTTACTGAAGATGTCTGGGTACTATACCCGCATAGCTGATCTGGGACTTGTGTTCCCGGAGGAGGCTATCATTGACAGAATTCTCCAGTCACTCCCACCTAGCTACAAGAGCTTCGTGCAGCAGTATAACATGCAAGGGATGAACAAGTCCATCGCCGAGCTGTTTTCAATGCTGAAAGTCGCTGAGGCAGACATCCAGAAGGAGTATCAAGTGTTGATGGTCAATAAAACTACCAGTTTCAAGAAAAATGGCAAGGGCAAGAAGGGTAACTCTAAGAAGGGTGGCAAGGCAGTTGCGCATCCAGTGAAGAAACCCAAGGCTGGGCCCAAGCCAGAGACTGAGTGTTTCTATTGCAAGGGGAACGGCCACTGGAAGCGGAACTGCCCCAAGTATCTGGCAGACAAGAAGGGGGCCAACAACAACAACAAGCAAGGTATATATGATATACATGTTATTGATGTGTACCTTACCAACTCTCGTTGTAGTGCCTGGGTATTTGATACCGGTTCGGTTGCTCACATTTGCAACTCCAAACAGGAACTACGGAATAAACGGAGGCTGGCGAAGGACGAAGTGACGATGCGCGTGGGGAATGGTTCCAAGGTTGATGTGATCGCCGTCGGCACGCTCGCTCTTCGATTACCATCGGGATTAGTTATGAACCTGAATAATTGTTATTTAGTGCCTGCGTTGAGCATGAACATTATATCTGGATCTTGTTTATTGCGAGACGGTTACTCATTTAAATCAGAGAATAAAGGTTGTTCTATTTATATGGGTAATATCTTTTATGGTCATGCACCCGAAGTAGGGGGTTTATTCTTATTGAATCTCGATAGTGATGATACACATGTTCATAACATTGATGCCAAAAGATGTAGAGTTGATAACAATAATACCACTTTCTTGTGGCACTGCCGTCTGGGTCATATCGGCGTGAAACGCATGAAGAAGCTCCATGCTGATGGACTTTTGGAGTCTCTTGATTTTGAATCACTTGACACATGCGAGCCGTGCCTCATGGGCAAGATGACTAAGACCCCGTTTTCAGGAACAATGGAACGGGCAAGTGACTTATTGGAAATCATACATACTGATGTGTGTGGCCCGATGAGTGTCACGGCGCGCGGTGGATATCGTTATTTTCTCACCTTCACTGACGACTTAAGTAGATATGGGTATATTTACTTGATGAAGCATAAGTCTGAAACGTTTGAAAAGTTCAAGCAATTTCAGAGTGAAGTTGAGAATCATCGTAACAAGAAGATCAAGTTCCTACGATCTGATCGAGGGGGAGAGTATCTGAGTTATGAGTTTGGCAATCACTTGAGAAAGTGTGGAATCGTTTCACAGTTGACGCCACCTGGAACACCACAGCGTAATGGTGTGTCCGAACGTCGTAATCGAACCCTATTAGATATGGTGCGTTCTATGATGTCTCTTGCCGATTTGCCACTATCGTCTGGGGATATGCGTTAGAGACAGCTGCATTCACTTTAAATAGGGCTCCATCTAAGTCCGTTGAGACAACACCGTATGAACTATGGTTTGGTAAGAAACCTAAGTTGTCTTTTCTCAAAGTTTGGGGTTGCGATGCTTATGTCAAAAGGCTTCAGCCAGAAAAGCTCGAACCCAAAGCGGACAAATGTGTCTTCATAGGATACCCAAAAGAAACTATTGGGTACACCTTCTATCTCAGATCCGAGGGCAAAGTGTTTGTCGCTAAGAACGGGTCCTTTCTCGAGAAAGAGTTCCTCTCGAAAGAATTGAGTGGGAGGAAGGTAGAACTTGATGAGGTTATTGAACCTCTGCTTCAACCAGAGAGTTGCGCAGCACAGAAAGATGTTTTTGTGGAGCCTGCAGCGGTTGAAGAGGAAGCCAATGATGATGATCAAGAAACTTCTGATCAAGTTACTACCGAACCTCGTAGGTCGACAAGGGTACGCACTGCACCTGAGTGGTATGGTAACCCTGTCTTGGAGGTCATGTTGTTAGACAACAGTGAACCTACGAGCTATGGAGAAGCGATGGTGGGCCCGGATTCCGACAAATGGTTAGAGGCCATGAAATCCGAGATGGGATCCATGTATGAAAACAAAGTATGGACTTTGGAAGTATTACCTGAAGGTCGGAAGGCCATTCAGAATAAATGGATTTTTAAGAAGAAGACGGACGCTGACGGCAATGTCACCGTGTATAAAGCTCGACTTGTGGCAAAGGGTTTTTCACAAGTTCAAGGAATTGACTACGATGAGACTTTCTCACCCGTAGCGATGCTTAAATCCGTCCGAATCATGTTAGCGATAGCTGCATATTTTGATTATGAAATTTGGCAGATGGATGTCAAAACAGCGTTCCTTAACGGTTTTCTTAAGGAAGAGTTGTATATGATGCAACCGGAAGGTTTTGTCGATCCAGAGAATGCTGACAAAGTATGCAAGCTCTAGCGTTCCATTTATGGGCTGGTGCAAGCATCTCGGAGTTGGAATCTTCGCTTTGATGAGGTGATCAAAGCGTTTGGGTTTGTACAAGTTTATAATGAAGCTTGTATTTACAAGAAAGTGAGTGGGAGCTCTATAGCGTTTCTAATATTATATGTGGATGACATATTGCTGATTGGAAACAATATAGAATTTTTGGATAGCGTGAAGGGGTATTTGAACAAGAGTTTTTCGATGAAGGATCTCGGTGAAGCTGCTTTCATATTAGGCATCAAGATCTATAGAGATAGATCAAGACGCTTGATAGGACTTTCACAAAGTACATACCTTGATAAAGTTTTGAAGAAGTTCAAAATGGATCAATCCAAGAAGGGGTTCTTGCCGGTATTGCAAGGTACAAAGTTGAGTAAGACTCAATGCCCAGTGACTGCGGAAGATAGAGAAAAGATGAGTGTCGTCCCCTATGCTTCAGCCATAGGCTCTATCATGTATGCAATGATGTGCACAAGACCAGATGTCAGCCTTGCCATAAGTATGGCTGGAAGGTTTCAAAGTAATCCTGGTATGGATCACTGGACAGCGGTCAAGAATATCCTAAAGTACCTGAAAAGGACTAAGGAGATGTTTCTCGTTTATGGAGGTGATCAAGAGCTCGTCGTAAAGGGTTACGTCGATGCAAGCTTTGACACTGATCCGGATGACTCTAAGTCTCAAACCGGATACGTATATATTCTCAACGGGGGAGCGGTAAGCTGGTGCAGTTCCAAGCAAAGCGTGGTAGCCGATTCTACATGCGAAGCGGAGTACATAGCTGCCTCGGAGGCGGCAAAGGAAGGTGTCTGGATGAAGGAGTTCATGACAGATCTTGGAGTTGTGCCTAGTGCACTAAACCCAATGACTCTGTTTTGTGACAACACTAGTGCCATTGCTCTAGCCAAGGAACCAAGGTTTCACAAGAGGACCAGACACATAAAGCGACGCTTCAATTCCATCCGCGATTCAGTCAAGGAGGAGGACATAAGCATTTGCAAAGTACACACGGATTTGAATGTTGCAGATCCGTTGACTAAGCCTCTTCCACGGGCTAAGCATGATCAACACCAAGACTCTATGGGTGTTAGATTCATTACCTTGTAATGCTAGATTATTGACTCTAGTGCAAGTGGGAGACTGTTGGAAATATGCCCTAGAGGCAATAATAAAAGAGTTATTATTATATTTCCTTGTTCATGATAATCGTTTATTATCCATGCTATAACTGTAATGATTGGAAACTCAAATACATGTGTGGATAAATAAGACAAACTTTGTGTCCCTAGTAAGCCTCTTCAGGACTAGCTCGTTGATCAAAGATGACCGAGGTTTCCAGGTCATGGACATGAGTTGTCATTTGATAACGGGATCACATCATTAGGAGAATGATGTGATGGACGAGACCCAAACGTTAAACATAGCTTTTGATCGTATCAGTTATCGCTATAGTTTTCTGCATGTCAAGTATAAGTTCCTATGACCATGAGATCATGTAACTCACTGACACCGTAGGAGTGCTTTGTGTGTGCCGAACGTCGCAACGTAACTGGGTGACTATAAAGGTACTCTACAGGTATCTCCGAAGGTGTCTGTTGAGTTGACATGGATCGAGACTGGGATTTGTCACTCTGTGTGACGGAGAGGTATCTCCGGGCCCACTCGGTAATACATCATCTCAATGAGCTCAAAGTGACTAAGTAGTTAGTCACGGGATTATGTATTACGGTAACGAGTAAAGAGACTTGCCGGTAACGAGATTGAACTAGGTATAGAGATACCGACGATCGAATCTCGGGCAAGTAACATACCGACGAGACAAAGGGAACTGTATACGGGATTGCCTGAATCCTTGACATCGTGGTTCATCCGATGAGATCATCGAGGAACGTGTGGGAACCAATATGGCTATCCAGATCCCGCTATTGGTTATTGACCTGGGAGTGTCTCGGTCATGTCTGCATAGTTTCCAAACCCGCAGGGTCTACACACTTAAGGTTCGGTGACGCTAGGGTTGTTAGTGAGAACAGTGCATGGTTACCGAAGGTTGTTCGGAGTCCCGGATGAGATCCCGGACGTGACGAGGGTCTCCGGAATGGTCCGGGGACGAAGATTGATATATAGGATGAGAGTGATCGGAGTCCGGAAGTGTTCCGGGGAGTATCGGGAAGTCGGCGGATGACCGAAAGGGGTTTTCGGGGTCCCGGAAAGAGTTTCGGGCCTAATGGGCCACAAAGGGGAGACGCAACAGCCCTCATAGGGCTGTGCGCCCCCCCCTAGGGCCCTCTCCTCATGCGCCAAGGGGGCTGGACCCCCCTAGGGCTGCCGCACCCCC
>LR738716.1:37617857-37630689 GCA_902687465.1 Secale cereale
CACCATCTCCACCACGCCGTCGTGCTGCCGGTGTCTCCATCAACCTCTCCTTCCCCCTTGCTGGATCAAGAAGGAGGAGACGTCCCCGAGCTGTACGTGTGAAGAACGCGGAGGCACCGTTGCTTCGGTGCTAGGATCTTCGGCGATCTGAATCGCGGCGAGTACGACTCCATCAACCGCGTTCTTGAACACTTCCGCTTAGCGATCTACAAGGGTATGTGGATCCAACTCTCCCCTCGTAGATGCATCTCCTAGATTGATCTTGGTGAGCGTAGGAAAAATTTTTGTTTCCCATGCAACGTTCCCCAACAGGCGGCCGGCTCCGGCGGCGGCTGCGGGCAGCAGCAAGCGGCGGCGCGGATGGCCGGTGCGGCGGCGGGGGCTAAGGCGACGACGACGGGCGGCGGCAGCGGTTAAGGTGGCGGCGGCTTGGGAGGCGAGAGAGGGGCTCGACCTCGCCTTTTATAGGCTAGGGGTCAGGCCAGCTTGGGGAGGGGGCAAGCCGAGGCCGTGGCGGCGCCGGACTCTCGGAGGAGTCCCGGTCGGCGACAGGAGGTGGAAGGGGGTGGCCGGCTGGGCTGGCCGTCGGCCCAGTTCGGTTGGCCCAAACTTTTTTTTATAAAACATTTTTCTGAAAATACAGAAAAATAGAAAAATGCAATAAATATATTTTTAAAAATCGCAGAAAAATTCACACGTACTTAGGGCCTTATTATTGACCAGGTGAACATTTTTCTGGGCCTAAATGCCTAAAATAAAAATAAATTGTTTACTGTTAATAAAATAATAAAAATAAATACTTTCGCAAATAAAAATCCAATAAATATATTTTTACTCAAAATTCAATTTCCAACATTTTAATTCTGTTTTTGAAGAAGTCATATTATCTTCTCTCATTATTTAAAATATATTGAAAATGAAAATTGGTAAAATAATATTTGATCCAACCCCACTTTGGAAAATAATAAAATTGTGGGTCCTCTTTGGAAACTTCCAACTCTCTAAATTGGGCCCTTGAGTTGCTTAATGTCTCTTGGATCAATTTCCAAATAAAATCAAATTCAAAAATGCTCAAATGATGAATGCATATGAATGATCTATGTGTTAACATCCAAATTGAAATTTGGGATGTTACAAACCTACCCCCCTTAAGATGAATCTCTCCCTCGAGATTCAGGTTGGCTAGCAAAAAGGTGTGGGTGGTCTTGTCGAAGGTCTTCCTCTCGCTCCCAGGTGGCTTCGTCTTCTGTATGCTGACTCCACTGAACTTTGCAAAACTTGATGAATTTGTTACCGGTAACTCGGTTGGCAAACTCGAGAATCTTGACAGGCTTCTCCTCATAAGTCAGATCACTCTCTAATTGAATTGCTTCCAGGGGCACTGTA
The DNA here is from genome assembly GCA_902687465.1 of Secale cereale. Lineage (NCBI taxonomy): Eukaryota > Viridiplantae > Streptophyta > Magnoliopsida > Poales > Poaceae > Secale > Secale cereale. The sequence goes on from LR738716.1 coordinate 37,619,244, forward strand.
TCTCATACTGGAATATCGGCCATCTCTGTGTGGCACTTCTTCAACTAGGAAATGTGAAACACATCATGAACTCTGGACAAAGTTTCAGGTAGCTCTAGCTGATAAGCTACTTCTCCTCGGTGTTCCAAAACTATGTACGGTCCCACAAATCATGGTGCCAATTTGCCCTTAACTCCAAAACGCTTAACTCCTCAATGTTGGGACACACGAAGATATGCTCTATCTCCAACTTCGTAAGTTACCTCCTTGCTTTTAGTATCAGCATAACTTTTCTTCTTGGACTAGGCTATCTTCAGTCTGTCATGGATCAGCTTGACCTTCTCCTCTGAATCTCTGATCAAATCGGGTCCAAATAACTTGTGGTCTCCAACTTCGTCGCACATCAAGGGTGTCCTGCACCTCCTTCCGTACAAAGCCTCGAAAGGGGCCATATGCATACTGGTCTGATAACTGTTGTTGTAAGAGAACTCTGCATAAGGCAAGTTATCATCGCAACTAGATCCATAATCTAGCGCACAAGCTCTGAACATGTCCTCCAGAATCTGATTGACTCTCTCTGTCTGTCCATCTGTTTGTGGATGAAAGGTTTTACTAAACTCAAGCCTAGTACCCAAAGTCTCGTGCAACTGCTTACAAAACTTCTAGGTAAACTGTGTTCTTCTATCTGATACGATGGTTGTCGTGGTTTTGTCACGGCAGATGTCCTAGCATAAGGACTTAGTCATGGAGCCATCGCTACGGGTTAGCTTAAAGGGGTTAAAGCGTACAAAGGACGCAAGGGATTTTTATACTAGTTCGGCCCCTTTGATGAAGGTAAAAGCCTACGTCTAGTTGTTGTGGTATTGCTAGGTTTCGATGACCAGGGAGCGAATCCGCTTTGCCTATGTCTCGAGTCATTGTTTTTCTGTCCTTGAACCGCCGCCGGGTCGTCCCTTTATATACACAGGATGACTCCCAGCCGGCTTAAAGAATCCCGAGGCCAGCTCATAAACGTGCCTGGCTCGGTCTCTACTTTACCTATCTTACAATACAAGTTACACACCGTATGGTGGTTTATATCTATGGGCCCTAATACCTTTTGGGCCCTGGGCCTTTTAATCTTCTGTAGTAAAACGCCATATCCTATGTCTTGATGGGCTTCATAGGAGTAATTTGTCATCGGCATAAACCGGACCCTCTTGGGCGGTTTATACCTAATAGTTATATCCCTTACATTAGGCCCCAGATTGATTTGAACCTGTTCATGTCAATCTTCAACTCTTCAGAAAAACCTCATCTTCCGTGCCTCCAAATGACCTTGTAAACCGCCATGACGTCATCTTCCATGATCATGTTAAACCGCCATCACATCACTTGTTCATTTAATACCTATATATGTTTTAACCTTTATTTATTAATCCTCTGAAGACCGAGGCGACAGCTCTGCTCTATATCCATTTTTCGGGCTCCTTGATTGCCGCGCCTGTCGTTTATCCCTTCAGCTTATAAATAGGGCGAGGGGTCCCTTTCTCTTTCTTCCCCTTGCCTCTTCGTACTTCTTCCTCGCACCTCCTCAGTGCCTAAGCATCACCGCCGCCATTGACCTTCACATCTACTCCAACCTAGGCCGCTGCATCAACCTGTTTGGACTAGAGTTTCACCAGCGCGCCTCCACATTCGGTAGCCCCGGTAAGTCCTTTCTTCACTTCTCCTATAGATCTCATTAGGGTTTTTTCCGCGAGTTCATCAAAGTTGTTGCGCTGTTCTTCCCTGTTCTTCACTACGACTTTGATGGAGAGTATAGATCTGATGCTTTTGTACACGGCTGTAGTGATAACCCTCCTTTCTTATCATTAGCGCGCTTAATCCTTTTAAGTAATCCCCATCTAGGACTGATGAACTGCTGCAGTTCCTGTTCAACTTAAGTCTGAATATACCTGAATTTATTGACACGCTGTAGATCTGTAATTCTACTGTTGATATGTGCAACTTGTTGTTCTATCACTCTACTACTTTAGATCTGCATCCTTCATCGGCGGTTTAACTTTTAGGAAAATTATAATCCGGTAGGTAGCATTAGGCCCCGCTTAAACCGCCGTTGCAGCTGTCCTTATAACACTTCCAATATCTAGCTCCAGTTTAATATTGTGTATATGCCTTAATACCTGTCGACGTTTTATATCTGTCAACCATGAATCATGAACCAGCCTTTATCTTTAATTTCAGCTTTTTCCTTTGAAATGGCAAAGCAAGCCAAGCAGTTTTACTCGTGCAACTAGGTTCCGTCCCGGGTTACAGAAGAAGAATTGAACGGTTTAGTTGAGATTGGCGCCTTAGCCAAAAAAGGCGTCATCCATTGGAGAATCCCTGGTCCGGAAAACCCTCCTAAACCCAAGGATGGAGAAGTAATTATATTTGTTGATCACTTAGCCCGAGGGTTTAGCCCTCCCGGATCAAAATTCTTCCGTGACGTGCTGGCTAGCTTCCAACTCCTCCCTCAAGATATTGGACCAAACTCTGTGTCCAATATTTGCAATTTTCAAGTATTTTGTGAGGCTTATTTGCAAGAGGAGCCCACAGTTGAGCTGTTTAGAGATTTCTTCCACCTGAACCGCCGTATGGAATTTACGGATGGACCTAACACCGAACTTGGCGAGATGTCCATTCAAAAAAGGAAAGATGTCAGTTTCCCTCACGCCAAGCATGACAATCATCCTAAAGATTGGAACCAGACTTGGTTTTATTGTCAAGATACATCCCCAGTTGGTGAGAACCCTCTGCCGAGTTATCGTCCGCCTCGGCTTTCCAACCATCGTCCATTTCCCCAACGGCTTAGTTCCCAAGAGCGATCCAAGTATGCCCCACAACTTTCAAAGCTTCGGGCCTTTACTACAAATGGTTTAACAGGCATCGACTTTGTTCGTTGCTGGATTTCTTGGACCATTTTACCTCTAAGCCGACGCCCAGGTTTGATGTGCGAGTACACAAGGGACCCAAAAGACCCTCAACATCATATTGAGGTTTTGCTAATAGAAAATGAGATCAATGAATCTATCAAGAAGATTTTGGATGAACCGATGGCTGTCTGTAACAAAACTGGGCTGGCTCCCTTCTACGAATCCAATAAACCGCCAGCAGTAAATATCCTTATAACTTTTTGCTTTATTTCAATCTTTTAAGTATCCTTTCTAAAGCTCCTCAATTTCTGACAGGGTAATGATCCGTCCTGGAAGAGGAAAGCTCAAGATAAACCAGCAAAGGTATCTCGCCCCAAGGCCAAGGCCATCAAGAAGACTGTCAAAAAGAAAACTGCTGAATCATCTGAGTTAAACCTTGAGGATGGTGAACCGGAATCAGAGGTAGAACTTGACTCCCTTGGCTCCCTTTTCTTGCACCTCATTGACAATGATTATATTCAGGAAAACGCTGAAGGCAGCCAAGCTGACTATGTAGAGGTAATTATCCTTTCCTCCGGTTCAGATCCTCTGCCAACACAGAAAATCCATCAAGCAAATCGGAAAGTAATATTTTCTCACCCCTTAGCTTACTTGGACCCAAACCTTCTTTTGAAGAAGCGGCAACATGAAGCTCACCGCACAACCCGGCACAGCGGCCAAACAATCACTTCCATCGGTTTACCGAATACTCCGATCCGGAAGCATCGATCAGAGGTCTTATATACTTCTGATGTTCTTTATCCCAAAGAAGGCCATTTCCAACAGCCTCGTAATCCGTCTTATTCAAATTATCAGGACACACCTCATTCATCGTCTGGCGAGTCAACAGCCACACAGCTTCCTCCTCTCAAGACCGTTCCTGGGTGAGCTTTTATTTTTCTATTAACCTTATGTTTTAGTCCACGGACTAACTTTTACCTTTATTTTTCTCAGTAGGCCAAAACCCAGTAAAAAGGCCAAATTGAGCAAACTAGTTGATGGTGATGTAAACCCTGAACCGGAGAAGACTCCAGAGCTGGCAGAAGAAAATGCTGACACCTTGCAAGATGATCCGCCGCCGCCAGATCATGATATTTTTACTGAACAAGAAGTTGGATCAATGGATCTTGGTGACAAACAGAATAGCCCAGTCTGAGCCAGTGATAATCCGGCAAGCCCAACCAAAGCTGCAGCTGCTACAACAGATGATGTTATGATTACTGGTTTTGGCCACACCACTCCTGGCGAGCCCGTTGCTTTGTCAAAGCATAGCGCCAAGGAGGAAGTTTCTGGTATGGACAAGGGCAAGTGGAATGCCGACTTGTCAAGCTATGCCCATCTCAGCGCCAAGGTGAAAGTGCAGTATATCGACTAGAGCGGGGGTGAATAGGCGATTTTTATGAAATGCTTCAAAACATGGTAGTTTCTAAGACAAACAATAAGCTCAAGCCTATTAGTATGCAGCGGAAAGTGGACTACACTAGATAAGCCATAGTCATGTATTCAATGAAGTGAAAGCATGAAGACTAATAGCAACTAGGCAGTAGTGATCATAAAGGAAGAAGGAATGAAGCCAATCACAACAAGTAGATACTCAGTGAAGACAATCAGATAAGGCAAGCATGCAATGTCTTCACAACATGGAGCGGTAAGTAAAGGGAAGGAAAGGATAGAACCAGTAGCTCGGGGAAGACAATGATTTGTTAGACCAGTTCCAGTTGCTGTGACAACTGTACGTCTGGTTAGGGAGGCTGAGATTTAACTTAGAAGACCGCGTCTTCACCTTGTTCCCCTTGAGCTAAGGACACCTAGTCCTCGCCCAATCACTCTGGTAAGTCTTCAAGGTAGACTTCCAAACCTTCACAGACTTCGTTCACCGGCGATCCACAATTAGTCTTGGATGCTCAGAACGCGACGCCTAACCGGCTGGAGGAAACACAGTCCTCAAGTGTAATAAGTCTTCAGGTCACACAGACAGAAAGACTTCAGTAATGCCTAACACTCTTTGGCTTTGGGTGTTTGGGCTTTGTCCTCGTAAGGATTTCTCTCTCAAATGCTTCGGAGGTGGGTTGCTCTCAAATGACAAAAGCCGTGCAATAACTCTGAGCAGCCACCAATTTATGGTGTAGGGGGTGGGCTATTTATAGCCACTAAGCAACCCTGGGTCACTAAGGAACTAACACGTGTTCCAACGGTTAGATTTCAAACACACACGACAACTTTACTTGAGCTCCAAGTAAAGCTGACTCATCCGCCTCTGGATAAGATTTGCTCTCATAGTCTTCGCTCGAAGACATAGGATTAGGTTGAGCATCACTTTAGTCACTCTGACTTAGTTCACTTGGACCCCACTTAACAGTACAGTGGTTCCTATGACTCAACAAGGAAGAAGAGGAAGCAAAGAAACATCTACGTCTTCGCTCTCCATAGTCTTCACACAATGTCTTCTCATGTCATAGTCTTCAATATAATTATCTTCATATACCACCACTGATATCAATGTCTTCATACATTTTTAGGGGTCATCTCCAGTAGGTTAACCGAATCAATGAGGGACTACTACCTGTGTTATCCTGCAATTCTCATAAACACATTAGTCCCTCAACCAAGTTTGTCGTCAATACTCCAAAACCAACTAGGGGTGGCACTAGATGCACTTACAATCTCCCCCTTTTTGGTGATTGATGACAAACTGGTTGAAGTTTTCAACGGGGATAAAGATATGTGAAATTGTAAAGGATAAAGGTATTGTTTTCGTAAGTAGCAAAAGGCTCCCCCTGAAGATGTGCATATAGTTGATTTGCCTTTGAATGCGAATGCACATGGCAGGTTGTACTTGTGGAGATCCTCTTCAACTTATGAAGACAATTCATCATGCATAATTGATATGTCGAAGATAATGACATGCATAATGAAAAATGGACATCTGCAATAATGACTAAGTGCGGAATATAAGATAGCAGATGCGGAATTTATCATCGCACTATAGAGTAGCATAAAAACGTAGCAGACTACCATCGGTTTAAGTGTTACAACTCAAAGAACCAAATGTAGCAAAACGAGAGTTGTAAACACTAGGCAAATTATAAAGCACCCGCCCATATAGACCCGCTGGAAGACTATCAACTCATATGCTTCTCCCCCTTTTGTCAGTAAGGACCAAAAAGGTTTGAAGACATAGAGCCTCTACTCGTTCCCAGTTGGAGCAGAAGAGGATGCAGGGTCGGTGTTGTTGTTTGGCGGTGCAAAAGTGGTTGGTGTAGTGTCGATGCGCGCTGAAGTGGAGGCGGTGAAGTAGCATCATCCTAATCATCGATCACCCTGGCGTCAATTGTTGCAGCAGAGGAGGAGTATTCAGAATCTTCAAGAGATGGAGTTCAACGCATAACAGCAGTCCTTGGAGGAGTGTTGTCAAACTTGAATCTCTTAGTGAAGCCATCGTCTTGAAGATCCGCTTCAGCACTCAGCAAGGTCAAACTCTTCCAAGACCTCCGACATGTTTCATGAGCAACAAAAGCATTCTAGGTGGCAAGATTGCGAATGCGATTGACATCCACCAAGAGGCTTTGCATTTGACGCTTTAACCAGAGGTGGTGCTTGTCATGTTTCTGATGAAGGGCTACCAGAAGCTCTCGGTTATTCAGGACACGAGATTGCTTCTAAGGCTTTTGAGCGATGGTGCTTTCAGTGGCTTCTGTTTCAGCGTGTCGAGGTAGACGAGTACGGCCAGCCAGAGGATAAACACGTGAGACTGCTGGAACCCCTTCAATCTGCTGAGTGAAGCTCTGGTGATCAGCGTTGTGAAGACTAACTGGCTCTTTAGCAGGCTCTTGGTAGATGTCTTCAGCTGACATATCAACCTCAGGCAAGAAAATCTGATGGTTGCGAGCACAGGGCTGATAGGTGACAGCTGAATGCAACTTGATGAGGCGCATTATCCAAGGGGAATAGAATTTTACACCAAATAGATCAGCTCCAGACATATCCATTTGCCTAATGAAGAAGTCTTGAGCATTGAAGCTGATGCCATTGAAGATATAGAAGACCAAAGTCTTCATAGTGCCTTCAAGCTTGGCTGATGAAGAATGTCCTTTTATTGGCCATAGAGTACGCCTGATGATATGATAGATGGTGCGCGACAGGTACTCTAGGTCTTCAACAAAGAATTCCTTAGGATATTCAGCATCACTTGGCAGAGGCTTCATCATGCTGAGCATTTGGCTCATGTTGGGCTGACGCTTCTGAAATATACTCTCCAAGGCTTCAGTGTGCAATTGACAGCCAGGTTCATATAGATCTCCTGGAGTGGGTAGGCCAGTAAGCTCAATGAGATCAAAGGCTTTAGCTTCATGATGCACATTGCCTGTCATCCACTCAAGGACCCATGTCTTCGGATCCCTACTGTAGCCTCGGATGTGGAGTGTTGCATAGAATTGTAGAAGCAGTTATTCATTCCAATGCTCTTTATCAGTTACAAAATTGAGCAGGCTAGCATCACGGAAGCATTCAAGAGCTTCCTCCAGGCAAGGCAGACCAGCAATAGCTTCAGTGTCAAGACGCATATGAGGGAAAATGCGCCCTTGATCATAGAGTACTCGTGAGTAGTAGCTGCCCTGTTGATGGCTCCAGAACCTATCTGATGATATTCTTGGCTTGGAATATGGGTTCTTGGCACTGTCAAAGAAGGTGTTGTGCGCAGTGAAGCTATTGGCATTGATTGACCCTGACAAGGTTGCAATACCTGGAAACCTTGGCAGTCTTGGCTTAGGCTTCTGAACTTGGGGCATGTGAGCAACATGATGATCAAACTGAGGACCAGCAGCACGCGGTTCAGTGGTAGGTGGCGGAATCAGAATGGGCCACCGGACAGTAACAAGCTGATCATCCTTGTTGTATGCTTGCTCAATGGTATGGGGCCATGGAGGCGGAACAGGAGCAGAGGCATTATCTTTAAGCTGCAGATTTGCTTCAGGTGCAGCATTGGCGTCAGGCACAGCACTGACTTCAGGCACAACACTGGCTTCAGGCACAGCACTGGTTTCAGGTGCAGTTACTTCAGGCGCAGTCACTTCAGGCGCCACAGTGTCTTCAGGTACCACTTTAGCTTCAGCCATGACCACGTCATTGGCTTCAGTGTTGGTGGTGGCAGCCTCTGAATTTGTTGCCTCCACTTCAGGAGCTGGAGGGTCGGACACGTTCTCCTCGAGAACAGGGGGTGTGGCAGTACGTTCTTCTTCAACTTGGGGTTCATGTTCTTCTTCTTGTTGGGGTGGTTCTTCTTCGGCTGATGCAGCCGGAATATCTTCAGCCGCTTTGGCTTCAGATTCTGAGGGGTTCATAGTAGGAGCAGCATCAGGTGCAGATGGTTGCTCTACTCCTTCTGGAACACTTGGGGCGATGACTTGAGGCCTTGGTCCTTTGCGAAGCCTTCGAAAAGCTGGCGACGCCTAAGGAGATGGAGGTTGTTGGGCCTCAAAGTCTTCATCTTCAAGCACCATACTGGTGTCTTGAGTTTGCTGCGGTGTGGCTTGTGTATCCTGTGGGTGATCAGCCCACGAGTCATCCTGAGCAATTGGCGTCAAAGGACGACCAATGCTGATGCGTTCGCTGTTCGTGAGAACAGGCGAAGAGTCAATTTGTATTCGATCTGAAGAAGGACTTCATCATCCACAACATTGTCTTGAGGACCAATGTCTTCAGCTGCGGTGGGGTCAACAGCTGGAATGTCTTCAGCCTCTGTGGGAGCAGGCTCATGAACAATCAGTCTTCGTTCTCTCTGGGCAGATGCAGGGCGAGCAACTGAGATTGGCTCGACAAAGATAGGCTCTTTGGAAGCAGCCTTATCCTTCTTGGTTTTGCGCTTCTTGGTGGGTGGAGCTTCATCAGTAGATTGCTTGCGCTTGCGAGCTTCGGCTTCAGCCAACTTAGTCTTCTTGAGCTTTGAAGCGGTTGGGGTTGCCTTAGGCTTCGTGCCAGTCATGCTAGCAGGGAAGACTATGCGAGGCATTTCCTGCCCAGATTCTTCAGCTTCGGGCACAGGTTGCTTCTTCTTCTTCTTGGCAGCCATCCATGGGTCAATGCCAGGACGGCCAAATGCCTTGCGCTTTTTAGCTTCATTGAATGCTTGAACGCATTTGGTAGCCAAGTCCTTGATTCGCTCTCGAGAACCTTTGGCTTCATCACGCCGCTGACGAAAGGCTTCCTTGAGCTCGTGCATCATAACCTTGAAGTTCTGAATTTCTTGCACGCTGAGCTTGTCCACATGCTTCTTGAACTGAGCTTTTTCATAATCTATCGTTTGCTTCAGCTCAACAATTCTTTGAGCCAGAGCCAGATCAGAAGCAATGGCGCCATGGAAGGAGACGCTGAGGCCAACTGGAAGTTGAAGATCGTAGAAGCTCAGGTTGGGTGTGTCAAACCATTCATCAATGAAGTTATTGAGCACTTCAACGTCAAAGAGCGGCAAATCATTGAAGATTTCAGCATCTTGCTTGCTCTTGATCAATAGCTCCAGAGCATCATCACCAAGATCTTCATCACTTGAGAGATCAAGGGCATCATTGGCAGTCTTCAGTACTGCATCAGGAGTGAGAGCTGGACTGGGGTTGTGTGATGGCTTCCTCTTCAGCTGTCTGCTCTTGGAGATACGAGAGTGTTCCTCAGATTGCACACTTGGTGCAGGTGGAGCAGTGGCCAAAGGCTTCACTCTTGAAGCCCTTGGTGGAGTAGTATTCGAAGCCTTTGATTTCTTCTTCTGGGGCTTCGGTGTTGCAGGTGCTTCTTCAGAATCAGCATCAGCTTCAGGCTGATCCACATCCGCCCCTTGAACCCTTATGTGACTGATGAGGCCTTCTAAGTTGTAGAAGGGCCCAACCAGATTCGATTCAGCTTCGCGCGTGCCATCAGCGCGGGGCGCAGAGGGGCCAGGATTGAAGTCTAATCCCCAAAGCTTCTTGTTCTCTTTGGCCGAGTTCTTGGCGAATTGAAGATTTCGCTTGAACAGATTGTTGTCGCGACACCAGAGCAGAGAGCTTGGATCAGCATCAGCAGGCTGAGGCCCTTTGACCATGCAAGGATAGAAGCCTTGAGCAATGGCTTCAGCACGAGTCTTGGGGGGAAGATTTTTATAAGTGATATCTCCCCATGGATGCTTGATGGCGTTCTTCTCAACATACTCTTGGGTCACGAACCTATACTTAAACCACTGTTCAGCCCAGTATCTTCGAATCCATTGGATTCGTGTCTTCCTTTGATTGTAATCCTCCTCTGTATCAGTCTTGTATATCTCACTGAGATCAGGAGGCAAATCAATGGAGGTGTTGCCAGGGCGCTGTCTGCCACCCTTTCTTACTGTCTTGTTAGTTGCCATTTGCTTCAACCTGAAGGGCTTCAAATTGAATGGCTTCAAAACAGGCAAATGCTTCGGTCTGCTGGTCAGACAGGAACTGTCTTCAGGGGAGTGAATGTGACGCTGCAAAAACTTTGCAAATGAATGCAGACTATGAGAACCAAGGGATTCTCCCACGGACATGTACCTGTGACAGCATTAGAGATGCGAGGGAAGGGGAAGAGGTCATATGCATTCTCAGAAGTTTTGAAGATTAAAACAGTTTTGAAGACTTTGACCTCATAGTGCAAAGACATTCACTCATGAGAGTTGGTTCCAGATTTGTACGAATCCACGAATAGGTACAAGTGAGGAATCTAACTATGGTTGAAGCATATGTGAATGTACTATGCAAGATATGAGATGCAGACAGGATAGATCTATATATCTAAGTAGGCAGAAACCTCTTGTGGTAAAATACATGAATCTTTATGGATCTAGAAGATGGTAAAAAGCAAGTTTTATTTACCACACGATGAACTGCTTGGACGGAGAGGAGTTGGATGCCCAGCAGTTTGGTCTTCCATGCCGTAACTTGGCGACGGAGGACAGCTACGGCGACGGCGGAGTAGAAGATGTCCGCGGCCGGCGTGTGGACGGCGTCGACAAAGTTGCGACAGCGAAGCACTTCGTCGCCGGCGTCGTCGAAAGCTAGCGGAGGCGCTAGGGTTGGTCGAGGTGGAGGGGTGGTAGAAGAGCTTTTGACCGTGATGGGACGTGCATTTATAGGCATGGGAGACGGCACATCGTAATTACTCAGGTGCCCCTGACGGTTCACGTACGAGTGACACGTGACGGTCATGTAATGCATTGGGAGTTGTCCCACGATCCCACGTACACCACGACTGTCGGAGCGGTCGTTCCGGCTTCTCCGGGTTTCAGGCATAACGGATGGAGCATTAAAATCAGATTTAAAGTTTGTCTTTGTATCTTCTGCTGACAAGGACGCAGAGAAGATATTCGACAGTTTCAACAGAATGCATATGATTTGGACAGACAGAGTGTGAGATGAGGAAGCATAGAGTGGTTAGGGTCCGATCACATTCACTTAGTCCAAAAGATTCAAATACGAAGACATAGCTATAAGTGAATGTTGTTGAGGACAGAACACAATTCTATATATATATATATATATATATATATA
>LR738716.1:37649245-37679533 GCA_902687465.1 Secale cereale
GGTCCGCCCGATCGTAAGGTGCTAGCACTTCTGAAAGACTATGTCTCGGTCATCCGTTTCTCAAACACCATGCAGTGCGAGAAACCAAACGGAGGCGATCGAGTCTTGTGGGAAAAGTGCACAAACCTCTGCAGAGTGTACAAACTGATCATGATTAGCCGTGTCCTCGGTTATGGACGTCTTGAGTATCTGGTACTTGGATTTTCATGTGCATCTCATCATGTTACTTTAATTTAATTTTGTTGGGTTTAATGATAAACTTTAATTGGGGTTGAGAGGATGTCTATCTTCTCAACGATGTTTCAACTACCATGATAGTTAATTAAAATACATTCCTTTGAAGTAGGGAAAAATTGGCTTTACGCAAAAACTTAACCATAGAGCTTTCCACCAGCCATATTGCATATAGTATAGCTTTACTTTCATTGCATCTCTTGTGTTACCTTGCCAGCATATTCCATGTGCTGACCCGTTTTCGGGCTGCAACGTTTCATGTTGCAGACTTTTCAGACGACGAGTAAGATGCCTTTTAGGTCGTGGTTCTATACTCAGTGATGCCGCTGGAGTTGATGGACTCACTTATCTTCTAAGCCTTCCGCTGTTATCGTGTTAGATGGCCTTCAGCCATATTATTTGTAATAAATTCATCGTTGGACTATCGATGTAATAAGTGTGTGATTGCTACTCTGTTGTAAATCCTTCAAGTACCATGCGTGTCAGCATTACTGATCCAGGGATGACACTGATGCATGGAGATCAGACTGTTTGAGGTCTGGTCGCTACAGAACATCAAATTTTTAGTTTTTCGCTTGTGTAGCCCCCAAGGGCCGGTTTATCTTTTCAAGATGAACCGGGACTTTTTTGTCCTGTAACTTTACTTTGAACCAATATACATTAGCCCCCAAGTGCCAGGAACAATACTTGTATTGGGCTTGGGACTTGTAAAAACTTCTGATAACAACAAATATGCATTAGCCTCCAAGTGCCAAGTGTATAACTTGTTATGTGCTTGGGACTTCTAATATAATTGGCCAACTGATGATATGTTCCTCGCTTTATGGACTGAACTGAGTCAGAAGGAATCTCAAACCACTGAACTTCAAGAGAACCTTAAGTTCCAGCAAGCAGCAACCTCCAAAGCCAAGGATGAGTTGACCAGTGCCTTGGCAACTATGGAAAAACTGAAAAGAGACTTTCAGAAGGAGCGGGCAGATTGGGATACAGAGAAATCTGCTTTGAAGAAAAGGGCTGATGACGCTGAGGCCGCCCTTAAACCGGTGGCGGAAGAACTATCCGGCCTGAAGCGTCAAATAAATGCCATGACCACTGCTGTCTTCGGTAAGTAAACTTATTATAAAATCTCAATATTTACCATCTCGTAAACTGTCGGTTTAACCATGGTTGTAATGATGCAGGAAAGCGCACTACCCATTTAGGCTCTGATATGCAGAAAAAATTGAAGGCTGCTTATACACTTATAGAACAACTTTATACCGGTGCGCAACAGAACATTTGTACTGCCGCTCACAACAAACCAACCAACTTTGATCAAGGGAACCTTAGAAAAGCTGGCAATGCTGCCCGCCTGGTTTGAAGAGCTGAAGAGATCGGCTGCAAGGGCCGGTGCTTTGACTGCACTAACCCGGGAAAAAGCACGGGTACCCGACCTTGATCCGGCAGATGTAGTGAATGGTTATCCAAGCTTGAAAGAGGACGGATCATAATTTAATAATGATTATCTTCGAGCTTTGATGAAGGAAATGCGGCCCTTGGCCAACAAGTTAGCTGAAGAAGCTGATCTGTCCCATTACCAGGCGGTTTATGATGCTGACACAAAAGGGGTAATGCACCGACTCATGACGTGGAGGATCTCATCCCGCCCGTCTGTAAGCACACTTACGCTCCATATGTTGAACCCTCCGAGCTTATAAATGATGAAGCTGTTTTCCAGGCCCTAACTGGGATCAATTGGGCAACCACTGACTTCCAGCTATTGGGTGGAGACGAAGAGGCGGAAATGACGCAGGGTGATCCGCAACCGTCTGGCCGGGCTGGCGAGGAGTCATGAACCGGAGCCGGTTTTAATCTTCGACATACCGTAACACTTGGTGAACAACTATTATTTTTTATGGGCTACAAAAAGCCTTGTAATAGGCTAGTTGAAAACACTTGGTCTGTTATGCCATCATGCATATTCATTTTGCGTAACACTATTTAATCTGGTATCCTTATAATATTTCTTCTTATTCTTCTGAACTGCTTTACTCAACCTGTTTCTGCATAAAACAAATTTAAAGTGTCCTGGCGGTTCATCGCCGGACGGGTCATAATGCCCAAACACATGACCTAGGTTTATAACCCAGGCTGCATTTTGAAATAAATAAATATGAAATATATCATACCTGTGATATCAAATCACATCGTTGGTTTTACCAACTTATGTAGTAAGGGTGTTAATCCCAAAATGTGAGTATTGATGACTCATGCGATATTTTGCTGGTTTATGATAAAACCATACCGGGTTGTGACAAACATCGGATTAGCTACAGATGATACTGGCGATTTGTAATCAAACCAAACCGGGTTAATAAACACCAGTTTACTTGATGGTGGTGACTTATAGTCAATCACTAGGTCGAGTTAATAAACATCGGTCTAACATAAAATGTGTTGTAAATCGCAAAAGAGAAAACAACTTATCAAAAAATCATGCGAGGCTTTTTATGGGCTGCCAGGCCTAAATTCGTGGCTTTTCATGGGCTGCCAGGCCACTGAGTTAAACCATTTCACAAAGCTTGTTAAGATGGACCTCACATTAACCAATCATCGTTTTAACGTTGACAATTTCAGGGTCTGTATAAGATTGACTTGTCAAATGTTCGATGGGTCATACCAGGTTTACCTGGACGAAGTGACTTACTTGATGCAGGCAGGTTAACCCGAGGTTTTAGGTGCATGCACCTGGCTTCCAAGCCTGGCTTGATAGCCTATTACAAGGGCCTTAAAAGCTCTTTGTCACTGTGCAACAAGAGCCCCCAAGTAACATTGTGAGTTGCGCTCAATGGGTGCATATGTTTGAGTTGTGCTATGCATTAAACTCTCTTTTGCCCCTTATCATCATGTTGGCTTGATAGCCGGATTACCGAAGTAACCAGAGCTATGCTCTTATGATAATATTGGCTTGATAGCCGGTTCAAGAGGATAGGGCGGACTCCGTTTTAAAAACAGAAGCCCCCATGTAACAAACTCTTATGGAGAAAAATCAACTAGGTTAGCGCTGATGCTAAACTGCTTGGATGAATCGCTAGGAACAAAATCAACTAGTTTGGTCTCATCAGCCGATTTAATCTTGAAGGCCGGATCATGCTTTGTAGTTGGCTTCTTCAAAGGAGACATATCTGCCGGATCAACATTGTCTTTGTAAAACTTCAACTCCTCTGTTGCACAAACCGACTCAGCATAGGCTGCATCACCTTCTTCACATTCCAAAGCAATCTTACGGCTCCCATGTACTGTGATAGTCCCCTTATGACCCGGCATTTTGAGCTGCAGATAAACATAGCAGGGCCTCGCCATAAACTTAGCGCAAACCGGTCGTCCAAACAAGGCATGATACGGGCTCTTGATTTTTACCACTTCAAAGGTCAAAGTCTCTGATCTTGAGTCATGCTCATCTCCAAAGGTAACCTCCAGATCTATCTTACCAACCGGATACGCTGATTTACCAGGTACTACGCCATGGAAGACAGTGTTGGGCGGTCTGAGTTTCTTCTCTGTTAGCCCCATGCGGCGGAAGGTTTCATAATAAAGGATATTGATACTGCTCCCTTCGTCCATGAGCACCTTGGTAATTTATACCCCCCAACCTGAGGTGCCACCACCAGTGCCAGCTGTCCCGGATTATCAACCTGGGGCGGATGATCCTCACGACTCCACACAATGGGTTGCTCCGACCGACGTAAATAACAAGGTACTGTCGGTTTAACGGAGTACACCACCCTCTTATAAACCTTATGATCACGCTTACACAGGCTAGTGGTGAAGAAATGATACTGCCCACTATTCACCTGCTTCGGGTTGCTCTGATAACCTGACTGCTCCTGCTGATGATTCCCCTGATGATTATAACCACCTTGGCTGCCTTGATTGGTGTGTCCATTCTGATTGCCATGTCCGCCCTGATTACCTTGAAATCCGAAGCCAGAACCACCACCGTGTTAACCCGGCCCGTGAGAACCAGGCCCTGAACCGTCGGACGGTCTATGATCATATTGGAAATGATCTGAATTTTTGAACTCCCGCATAATAAAGCAATCTTTCCATAGATGCGTAGCTGGTCTTTCCTTCGTGTTGTGCCTAGGGCAACGCAGATTCATCTAGCGCTCCAGATTAATATTGACCCTCCGCTTCGTGGGGGCAGCCTACCTTTACGACGCTGGCCATCATTCTGCGTACTAGCGTCAGCCACAAAATCTGAATTATTATCCTCTTTACGCTTACCGCTGTATCCATGGCTCGCCGGATTAGACTGCGGTGCTTTATCGTTCTTCTTTCCCTTTCCTGACTTCTCGTTGTCACACTCTGGATCTTTGGTACTATCAGAATTAGCGTACTTCACCAGAGCTGCCATTAGTGTTCCCATGTCATCGCAGTGACGTTTGAGCCGTCCCAACTTCAGCTTCAGAGGCTCGAATCGGAAATTGCCTTGCAATGTCAAGACTGATGTGTCCCGGTTGATGCGGTCTGATGAATGCAGGATCTCAGAAACCCGGCGCACCCAATGACTTGTTGATTCATTCTCTCCTTGGACACAGGCAGCTAAGTCCACACTTGACATGGGCTGCTTGCATGTATCTTTGAAATTATTGATAAACCGGCGCCTTAGCTCGGCCCATGATCCAATGGAATTAGCTGGTAAACTTTTCAACCAAGTATGAGCCGTTCCTTCCAGCATCATGGTGAAGTACTTAGCATATGCCGCATCATCCACCAGCATCTCCATCACCATCTCAAAGCTTTCAACCAACGCCTCGGGGGATAGATTAGTAGTATAATTGGGAACCTTCCGTGGTCCTTTGAAATCTTTAGGCAGCCACACATTACGTAAAGCGGGGGTGAGACACGACACACCCAAAGAGCTGGAAGAAACTCCTGGTTCCATCATGGTAGTTGGATGAACCGGGGTAAGCTGACGGGTTGAATATTGTGCTGCTAACTCGGCTTCTCGGCGTTGTCTACCCTGGTCTACCACATCCTCAGCATTTGGACCACCACCTGCCGGGTTATCCCCCGAGGTGGGTTACGGTTCCGCGCACTACTTGATACGGCCGGTTCGTCAATATGCATGCTGTAACTCCGGCTTGGGCGGGGGTGGAATGAATTCTCTCGCGGCTGTGGGAATAAGCTTGCTGCTGAGTTAACGCCGTCTGAATGAACTCCCTAGCCCGTCGTGCCTCCACTGCTACAGGGGATTCACCTTTAATGGGGAGGGCCGCCAATTGATGGGCCTCGAACCCCTCGTTGGTTACCCCAAGTGGAAGGTGTAAGATGCAGTAAGTAGAAGTGTTTTCCCTTAGCAAGATGCCAAGGATCGAATCCCCAGAGACTCCTAGGTTCAACAGGTAGGTGTCAACTGCTAACGGCGCAATTAGCAATCAACGTGGACCTGCACACAGATACAAATAACTTTGCTCCCAACGAGTACAGAGAGGTTGTCAATCTCTCTGGCCTTGTAGTTCACAAAGGGTTAAAAGCAATATGATAGTAGTGATAGATAGTGTTTTGCAATAGTAAATAAATAGCGGAAAATTAAATAGTGTATGTGATCAATGATGGTAATATGGACCAGAGTCCCATGATGTTCACTAGTGATGTCTCTCTCCCAAAAGACGATAAAACAGCTATGTGAGGTAAACAAATTACAGCTGGGCAATTGACAGGACCACGAACGCAAACCAATGCTGACTACATTGCAAGAAAGGTTGAGGTTCAAAGCATGGGCGGTACGCCAAAGTAAATAGACCGAAATCCATCTGCATCTACTACTAATCATCCACCTTGAGATATCTATCCAGAACATCTCGCTGGTATTAAGTTACGAGTCCCACCCATAGTGTAAACTCAATGCAACAGACACCTGCATTAAAAGAACTTTGCGTAAAGTAAACAATCCTTGCACCCGCGGGCACAAGCACCGTTGTTTTCCCCCTTGTGGCAACAACACATCCCCTAGAATCATGTTTCTGTCACTCAAGCTAGTCATCGAGGGGCATGAACCCACAATCGAGCATAACGTTCCCTCTTGGAGTCACTACCTATTACTCGTCAAAGCAATAAATAACAACGGAGAACATGCAAGAATTACTTATGAACTAAAATATAAAAGAGGTGAATCAAATATATTACTCAAGATCAATCTGAACATAATCTCATAATCCATCGGATCCCAGCAAACTCAACATAGCAACAGCATAAGGATTACATAGGTGCCTCGATCATGTAGGGCAGCTCACGAGGACTAATTAGTGAAGCACAAGAACGGGAGGAGAACATCACATAGCTACTGGTCATGGACTCATGGTCCAAGGGAAACTACTCACGAGTCATCCGGGAGGCGTCCATGGTGGTGGAGAAGCTCCCGGTGGTGATCCTCCCCTCCGGCAGGGTGCCGGGAAGAGTTCTCTTGGTGCTCCCGATCTTGGAAGCGGCGGCGGCGGCGGAACAGAGATGGGATTGCGACAAGAAGTCCTGTTTCGAGGGTTATGGGGAACCCTTTAAATATATGCCAAAGTAGGGCACCGGGGGAGCCTCGGGGGGCCCAGGCGCCCCCCCCCCGGCGCGGCCCAGGGGGGCGCACCCACAGGGCGCCTGGAGCCCCTGTGGCCCCCCCAGGCTGCCCTTCGGACGCAGTGTTGTTTCCGGTTCGCTGATTTTTTATATAATTTTTCTTGATTTTTCTGGGCAGTTCTCGAAACGTGAAAACCTGAAATACAAAAACAGCCGAAAACAGAAACTGGCACTGGGGTGCACTGGATTAGTAAGTTAGTCCAAATATGATCAAAAGTGTATGGAAGTGTATGAATATCATAGCAATATCACCCAAAAGTGGCATGGAGCAAGCAGAAATTATAGATACGTTTTGGACGTATCAACATCCCCAAGCTTAATTCCTGCTCGTCCTCAAGTAGGTAAATGATAACAAGAATAATTTCTGTGGTGACATGCTATTAACCATATAGGACTTTCTCATAGTAATATGACAAAAGCTTACTGAGACAATGATTCTAAAGTAACTATGTTGTCTCAAGAGAAAATCACAAATGATTGAAAGTTTTACAACATGAAACTGAAACATCAAAAAGATTTGCAATGAACATGATGTGCAAATATGATCAAGTGATATCTAGCTTGCCCCCTTTAGTGATGCAAAACATAAATGCAAGGGCACCTTCAAGGTTTAAGTGATGACTAGATACAATCATTTCAGAATAAACGATATCACAATCATGCAAAAGACAATGCTACTTTGGAACAATGCACATTACACTTAGAATGACAATCATGCTCTCAGTAGTTGGTGCTTGAAGTGCTAGAGCTTTTTATTTTGAAACATGGAAGCAATTGTGTCAACGGTAGTAGTACTTCATATGTGTCATGTATAAAACATCCTATAAGTTGCAAGCCTCATGCATCGAATACTAATAGTGCTCGCTCCTTGTCCTAATTAGCTCGGATTCCCATGGGTTATCATTGCATTGCATATGTTTTAACCAAGTGTCACAAAGGGGTACCTCTATGCCACCTGTACAAAGGTCCAAGGAGATAGATCGCATTTGATTTCTCGTTTTTGATAAATCTCAACTTGAGGACATCCATACCGGGACAACATAGAAAATAGATGATGGACTCCTCTTTAATGCATACGCATATTCTCATGAGAGATCGAGGATTAAGGTCCAAGCTAAAACTTTCACCATGATGCATGGCTTTGGTTGGCGGCCCAATGTTCTTCTCTAACAATATGCATATTAATTTAACCCACGGTAAATCACCCTTACTTCAGACAAGACGAACATGCATAGTAACTCACATGATATTCAACAAAAGTGTGACAGTTGATGGCGTCCCCAGAAACATGGTTACCGCTCAGCAAGCAACTCATAAGAAATAAGATACATAGGCAACATATTCTTTACCACAATAGTTTTTAGGCTACTTTCCCATGAGCTATGTATTGCATGGTTAATTTGCTTAGTGCAGGTGTAGGTTAGCAAAAGACTGGGAGCGACCAACTAAGAGAGCAATGACGGTCATAATAATGCAGAGCGACAAAGCAATATTGAATCAGGCATCGTAGTTATATCGCTACTCAGAAACAAAAGATCATCAAGGCTTGACAGACTTTCTTTACAGTCTTGAATATGCGTGAGCATACGCCAAGTCAATCAAAATAAATTCTCGAAGGAAGATATTACTAAACCATACCACATCATAGGCAAACAAACCAAGTTGGTACTCCAATAACACATCGGGAACCCCCCAGCTATTTGAGATTAACCATAAGAAAACCTGATCTACTAAGCACCATCATGAAAGTAGCATCTTTATCATAGACACATTAACCAATGCAACGGAAGCAAACTCTCTTAATAAGATGATCATGATAATTAAAGAGAGTTCAAGCAACCAACTAAATAAAGTTCTTGAAAAGATAAGCATGAATACTAAGAGCAAAGTATGATAGTAGCTATTTAAAAGACAAAGAACACACACAGCATAGATAGACATGAAAATTCTATGTAATGTTCTAGGTAGAGGTGGAGCGTGTTTCTCTCCCACATAAAGGAATGCTGGGTTCCGACTCGTTATGAAAAACTAAAAAGAAAAGTAAAAGCAAGACGCTCCAAGCATAGCACATAACACATGAAGTGATAAAAATATAGTGGAACGAAAGACGAACTGATAATGTTGATGGAGAAGGGGATGCACGGGGGCATCCCCAAGCTTAGACGCTTGAGTCTCCTTGAATATTTCTTGGGGGTGCACGGGGGCATCCCCAAGCTTGAGCGCTTGACACTCCTGAATCTTTTTATCATCTTCCCTCGCACACTTGAAAACTCCCTTCATACATAACTCATCATAATCTGATTAGCGAGGTTAGTACCCTTAATAAAATAATTATACCTTGCTGGAAATAAGGATATTCTTGAAGTTCTACTGTTTCTCAAGATTTCCAAAAGGTTTTTGCAAAGAAAAAGCAAGTTCTTAATTTGCAAAGTGAAGGTAAGGCAAAACAGGACAGAATCTGTGAAAAACAGAACAGCAGGCAGTAATTGACCTGTTCGGGATACTTCTGCAACTCAAATCAAAAAACTCAGAACTGACGCACGAAAGACAATTATATAGAGAACGCTGTCGAAAAAAGTAAGACCAAAAAGATGATCTGGTGATTTTATACGAATTTTTCTATCCAAGGACAGAATCTGTTTCCTGGACAGCACCTCACAACTTTTGAACTTTCTAGCAAT
The DNA here is from genome assembly GCA_902687465.1 of Secale cereale. Taxonomy (NCBI): domain Eukaryota; kingdom Viridiplantae; phylum Streptophyta; class Magnoliopsida; order Poales; family Poaceae; genus Secale; species Secale cereale. Next base: position 37,658,773 of record LR738716.1, read on the forward strand.
CAGAGGCTATACTTGGCACAAATATGAAAAGTAAAGATACAATGATGATGCTACAGCAGTAAACAACATCAAGACTCAACAAAAGCAAAAAAATTATTCATGTGGGCTGCCTCCCAAAAGCGCTTTCTTTTATGCCTTTAAGCTAGGCATAATGCATAGATCAAGTTGTATCAATTGAACCATCATCAAGATCATCAAAAAGCTCTTCAATAATACAACTAGTCTTAAGAGGTCTCTCAAATAAAGGCCTCATAGAGATACTTCTAGGTAGAAGACCAAAAGGATAAAAGTCAAGGGAAGATTCATTTATAAATTCATCGATAGGTGTTTCTTCCAAAGTCTTTACAGTATCAACCCCTTTGGCAATTGGTGGGTTACTTTTAGAACGGGGAGCCTTTGGAACGTGAACGAACTTAGGCTCCCTCTTTGCCGGAGTTTCTACCTTTTCGGTTTTGATCGAGGAGAAAGTAGTTCCTAAGGTATCAAATATTTCCTCAATCTTGTCCATCCTAGAAGAGTAAGAATCATGGAATTTGACGATCTCCAAAATTTTGAAAATTTTATGCATGGAGCTATCAAGTCTATTCAAATTCCCTTGGATCTTTCGATCCAACTCATTCATCTTATTAGTGCTTGGCATCTCTAGCTCTATTTTTTCAAGTTTTTTCATAATGTGAGCTAGGGTAATGTCCTCTCGAATGCTAACAACAGGGGGACTCCCAACAAGATTTTCAATAATACTAAGAGACTCCCAAACTGGGGCCTCCAGGAAATTCCCATTGATAGCAGTATCTAGAATAAACCTATTCCAAGAAGTAATCCCAACATAAAAATTTCTAAGCAAGATAGTAGTAGGTTGCTTCTTGGTGGCTCTTTTTTTGTGAATCATTAATTCTATACCAAGCATCTTTCAAACTTTCCCCACCTCTTTGTTTAAAGGTGATAACTTCTGCCTCGTCAAAGACAAAAGGACCCGACATAATGATAACTAAAGAACAAGATAACTATTTTTGTGATTTTCGATAAAAAGGTACTAAAGCAAATATGAAAGGTAAACTAACAAGACTAAAAAGCAAAGGTAAAAGATAGCATGCAACTCCCTTATCCTGAAGAGTGGAGTCCCCGGCAATGGCACCAGAAAATACTCCTTGATGGACCTCGAACCCCTCGTTGGTTACCCCAAGTGGAAGGTGTAAGATGCAGTAAGTAGAAGTGTTTTCCCTTAGCAAGATGCCAAGGATCGAATCCCCAGAGACTCCTAGGTTCAACAGGTAGGTGTCAACTGCTAACGGCGCAATTAGCAATCAACGTGGACCTGCACACAGATACAAATAACTTTGCTCCCAACGAGTAAAGAGAGGTTGTCAATCTCTCCGGCCTTGTAGTTCACAAAGGGTTAAAAGCAATATGATAGTAGTGATAGATAGTGTTTTGCAATAGTAAATAAATAGCTGAAAAGTAAATAGTGTATGTGATCAATGATGGTAATATGGACCGGAGTCTCATGATGTTCACTAGTGATGTCTCTCTCCCAAAAGACGATAAAACAGCTATGTGAGGTAAACAAATTACAGCTGGGCTATTGACAGGACCACGAACGCAAACCAATGCTGACTACATTGCAAGAAAGGTTGAGGTTCAAAGCATGGGCGGTACACCAAAGTAAGTAGAATGAAATCCATCTGCATCTACTACTAATCATCCACCTTGAGATATCTATCCAGAACATCTCGCTGGTATTAAGTTGCGAGTCCCACCCATAGTGTAAACTCAATGCAACAGACAACTGCATTAAAAGAACTTTGCGTAAAGTAAACAATCCTTGCACCCGCGGGCACAAGCACCGTTGTTTTCCCCCTTGTGGCAACAGCACATCCCCTAGACTCATGTTTCTGTCACTCAAGCTAGTCATCGAGGGGCATGAACCCACAATCGAGCATAACGTTCCCTCTTGGAGTCACTACCTATTACTCGGCCAAAGCAATAAATAACAACGGAGAACATGCAAGAATTACTTATGAACTAAAATATAAAAGAGGTGAATCAAATATATTACTCAAGATCAATCTGAACATAATCTCATAATCCATCGAATCCCAGCAAACTCAACATAGCAACAGCATAAGGATTACATAGGTGCCTCGATCATGTAGGGTAGCTCATGAGGACTAATTAGTGAAGCACAAGAACGGGAGGAGAACATCACATAGCTACTGGTCATGGACTCATGGTCCAAGGGAAACTACTCACGAGTCATCCGGGAGGCGTCCATGGTGGTGGAGAAGCTCCCGGTGGTGATCCTCCCCTCCGGCAGGGTGCCGGGAAGAGTTCTCCTGGTGCTCCCGATCTTGGAAGCGGCGGCAGCGGCGGAACAGAGATGGGATTGCGACAAGAAGTCTTGTTTCGAGGGTTACGGGGAACCCTTTAAATATATGCCAAAGTAGGGCACCGGGGGAGCCTCGGGGGGCCCAGGCGCCCCCCCGGCGCGGCCCAGGGGGGGCGCGCCCAAAGGGCGCCTGGAGCCCCTGTGCCCCCCCAGGCTGCCCTTCAGACGCAGTGTTGTTTCCGGTTCGCTGATTTTTTATATAATTTTTCTGGATTTTTCTGGGCAGTTCTCGAAACGTGAAAACCTGAAATACAAAAACAGCCGAAAACAGAAACTGGCACTGGGGTGCACTGGATTAGTAAGTTAGTCCAAATATGATCAAAAGTGTATGGAAGTGTATGACTATCATAGCAATATCACCCAAAAGTGGCATGGAGCAAGCAGAAATTATAGATACGTTTTGGACGTATCACCAATCGTGAAGCGGCTGTGACTATGTTATCCAAGGGGTTGGAGTAATGCCCGGGAGGCATCGATACATGTTGTGATGGAATAATCTGACGAGACGGATCCGTTGCGTGCGGCTGGACCGACGCCCCCGTTCCAGGCGCTCCTGCCCGGTTTATCACCGGTTGATTGCTGGTTCCTGCTCCTGGCGTCGTAAAGAGATTCCTTGCCTCATAAACCGGAGGTAGGCGAGACTGATGCCTTCACCTCATTACATCATTTGATGTGTTCTGATCCAACATGAGCCGATGAGCCTAAGCATCCAACTCGGCCTGTTTCGCGGCCATCCTAGTGCTTTCGGCTGCCAGATCTGCCTTGGCTTGATCTATCTGACCCTTTACTTTAGCAACTTCTGCATCGTGTTGCTCCTTATCGGCTTGGCTGACTTCCGCGGTTAACAGCGTTGTCGAAGTGTCGAATAAACAGGACAGGACTTGAGCCGGCGGCTGCACAGGGCCTCCTACCCCAGCTGCTGCTGCCACCGCCAAACCGGATGTTAACGCAGCCGCAGTCGAAGAGTGTAGCATAGATTGTGATCCGGCCATGAAGACTGCAACCCGGCTCGGCGGATCGAGGGGGTCCTGAATACCATCACCGTCGAAACATCCCCCAGACCGGCCGTCTTGTAGCAGGTATAAAGACTTGGTCTCTCCGGTAGATGAGTTGTCGCCAGAATAAACAACGGTCTCACCACCAGATTCCGATCAATCCTCAGCTTCCACTCCATGGACAACTCCCACAAAGACATGCTTCACGGCGGCCGAACCTGGGCAGGTCTCGCATGCTGAGCTGACTCGACGACATTGGTGCAGATGTCTGGCTCAGGGCCCGGTTCATCGATCTTGCCAATGAAGACGTGGATGCTGCCCAAGGGGACCCGGTACCCATACTCAATTGAATCGGCCTCAGGGCCCCAGCCTGCGTCGTCGATGTAGATCTTGCCGCAACGACTCCTTGTCATCCGGCCCACTGCATAGCCCTAGAGCCCTTCAAAGCTGCCCTCTAAGAACTCGAAACCATCTTGCGATAGCCCCACGGTGGGCGCCAACTGTCGTGGTTTTGTCACAGGAGATTTCCTAGCATAAGGACTTAGTCGTGGAGCCATCGCTACGGGTTAGCTTAAAGGGGTTAAAGCGGACAAAGGACACAAGGGATTTTTATATTAGTTCGGCCGCTTCCATGAAGGTAAAAGCCTACGTCTAGTTGTTGTGGTATTGCTAGGTTTCGATGACCAGGGAGCGCATCCGCTTTGCCTGTGTCTCGAGTCGTTGTTTTTCTGTCCCTGAACCGCCGCCGGGTCGTCCCTTTATATACACAGGATGACGCCCGGCCGGCTTATAGAATCCCGAGGCCGGCTCATAAACGTGCCCGGCTTGGTCTCTACTTTACCTATCTTACAACACAAGTTACACACCATATGACAGTTTATATCTACGGGCCCTAATACCTTTCGGGCCCTAGGCCTTTTAATCTTCTGTAGTAAAATGCCATATCCTATGTCTTGATGGGCTTCATAGGAGTAATTCATCATAGGCATAAACCGGCCCCTCATGGGCGGTTTATACCTAATAGTTATATCCCTGACAATGGTCCTCGGAACTCCATGCAGGCATACGTTCCTGGTCATGTATATCTTGGCCAACTTATCACTCGTGTAAGTGGTCTTCACGGCAATGAAATGAGCTACCTTAGTCAATCGATCAACTATAACCCAGATGGAATCGTACCCTGATCGTGTCATGGGTAATCCTGTGATAAAATCCATTCCAAGCTTATCCCACTTTCAATCTGGTATTGGTAACGGCTGTAGCAACCCTGCTGGTTTCTGATGTTCTGCTTTAACTCTCTAACAGACGTCACATACCGCTACATACTCGGTAATGTCCTTCTTCATACCGGTCCACCAGAAATTCTGCTTTAAATCCAAATACATCTTAGTGTTGCCTGGGTGTATCGAGTAAGGCGAATCATGGGCCTCCTGAAGAATCAACTTCCTGATCTCCGGGTCATTGGGCATGTATATACGTCCCTCGGACCATAGTGTTCCGTATTCATCCTCACATAATCCTTATGCCTTTCATTGGCTCATTCTCCCCTTTATCTCTGCAATTCCTTCGTCCAACTTCTGGGCTTCTCAAATCTTGCCCAACAAGGTGGATTGAATCTCCAATGTAGCAACATAGCCTCTAGGGAATATCTCCAACTATAAATATCTGAGATCATCTGCTAACTCCTGGGGTAAACCTCCAGTTATGATAGTGTTCACATAACTTTTGCGACTCAAAGCTTCTGCCACAACATTGGCTTTCCCTGGGTGATAATGTAACCACATGTCGTAATCCTTTATGAGCTCCAGCTATCTCCTTTGCCTGAGATTTAACTCCTTCTGCATGAAGATGTACTTCAAACTCTTATGGTCCGTGTAAACATCACAACTATTTCCAATAAGAAAGTGTCACCAGGTCTTGAGTGCGTGCACTACGGCTGCTAACTCCAAATCATGTGTGACATAATTCAACTCATGGGGTCGAAGCTGACGTGAGGCATATGAAACAACTCTTCCTTCTTGCATGAGAACGCCTCCAAGTCCTTGACGAGAAGCATCACAATACACCTGAAAATCCTTGCGTATATTCGGGAGAAACAGCACTAGGGCTGTAACCAAACGTTTCTTCAACTCTTGAAAACTATCCACCTTCTTCGGTCCAATTATACTTACTTTGCTTCTTTAACAATTCTATCATGGTCTTCGCATTCTTGCAAAAATTCTCAATGAACCTCCGATAGTATCATGTGAGTCCAAGAAAACTGCGAATTGATAACCCACAAGTATAGGGGATCGCAACAGTTTTCGAGGGTAGAGTATTCAACCCAAATTTATTGATTCGACACAAGGGGAGCCAAAGAATATTCTCAAGTATTAGCAGTTGAGTTGTCAATTCAACCACATCTGAAAGACTTAATATCTGCAGCAAAGTATTTAGTAGCAAAGTAGTATGGAAGTAGCGGTAACGGAGGCAAAAGTAACAGTAGCAGTTTTTGTAGCAATCGTAACAGTGGCAATGGAAAAGTAACTAAGCAAAGATCAATATGTGAAAATCTCATAGGCAATGGATCAATGATGGATAATTATGTCGGATGCGATTCCTCATGCAACGGTTATAACATAGGGTGACACAGAACTAGCTCCAGCTCATCAATATAATGTAGGCACGTATTTCGAATATAGTCATACATGCTTATGGAAAAGAACTTGCATGACATCTTTTGTCCTACCCTCCCGTGGCAGCAGGGTCCTATTGGAAACTAAGTGATATTAAGGCCTCCTTTTAATAGAGTACCGGACCAAAGCATTAACACTTAGTGAATACATGAACTCCTCAAACTACGGTCATCACCGGGAGTGGTCCCGATTATTTTCACTTCGGGGTTGCTGGATCATAACACATAGTAGGTGACTATTGACTTGCAAGATAGGATCAAGAACTCACATATATTCATGAAAACATAATGGGTTCAGATCAGAAATAATGGAACTCGGGCCCTAGTGACCAGCATTAAGCATATCAAAGTCATAGCAACATCAATCTCAGAACATAATGGATACTAGGTATCAAACCCTAACAAAACTAACTCGATTACATGGCAAATCTCATCCAAGCCATCACCGTCCAGCAAGCCCACGATGGGATTACTCACACACAACGGTGAGCATCATGAAATTGGTCATGGAGGATGGTTGATGATGACGATGGCGACGGATTCCCCTCTCAGGAGCCACGAACGGACTCTAGATCAGCCCTCCCGGAGAAGATTAGGGTTAGGCGGCGGCTCTGTATCATAAAATGCGATGAATCCTTCTCTCTGACTTTTTTTTCTCCCCGAAAGTGAATATATAGAGTCGGAGTTGAGGTTAGTGGAGTCCCGGGGGGGCCACGTGGAAGGGGGTGCGCCCAGGGGGTAGGTGCGCCCTCCACCTTCGTGGACAGGGTTTGGGCCCCCTGATGCTGATTCTTCCGCCAGTATTTTTTATTATTTCCAAAACGTGTCTCCGTGGATTTTCAGGTCATTCCGAGAACTTTTATTTCTGTGCAAAAATAACACCATCACAGTTCTGCTGAAAATAGCGTCAGTCCGGGTTAGATCCAATCAAGTCATGCAAATTAGAGTCCAAAACAAGGGAAAAGTGTTTGGAAAAGTAGATATGTTGGAGACGTATCAACTCCCCCAAGCTTAAACATTTGCTTGTCCTCAAGCAATTGAGTTAACAAACTGAAAGTGATAGAAAAAGCTTTTACAAACACTGTTTGACCTTGTTGTTGCAAATATGTAAAGCCAGCATTCGAGTTTTCAGTAAAGATTATGAACTAACCATATTCACAATAACATTTAGGTCTCATGTTTACTCATATCAATTACAGAATCAACTAGCGAGCAATAATAATAAATCTCGGATGACAACACTTTCTCAAAACAATCATAACATGATATAACAAGATGGTATCTCACTGGCCCTTTCTGAGACCACAAAACATAAATGCAGAGCACCCCTGAAGATCAAGGACTGACTAGACATTGTAATTCATGGTAAAAGAGATCCAGTCACAGTCATACTCAATGTAAATTAATAGCAATGCATGCGAATGACAGCGGTGCTCTCCAACTGGTGCTTTTTAATAAGAGGATGATGACTCAACATAAAAGTAAATAGATAGGCCCTTCACAGAGGGAAGCAGGGATTTGCAGAGGTGCCAGAGCTCGAGTTTTGAAACAGAGATAAATATTATTTTGAGTGGCATACTTTCATTGTCAACAAAACAACCAAGAGTTCTCGATATCTTCCATGCTACACAAATTATAGGCGGTTCCCAAACTGAATGGTAAAGTTTTACTGCCCCTCCACCATCAAACACACTCCACGGCTTATCGGAAACAATGGGTACCGTCCAAACCAACAACAGTCCAGGGGGAGCTTGTTTATTTATATTTTGATTTAAGCATGGGACTAGGCATCCCGATTACCAGCCATTTTCTCGTGAATGGTGAGCAGATTCTACTCATCGTGAGAATAACCCACCTAGCATGGAAGATATAGACAACCCTAGTTGATACATGAGCTATTCGAGCATACAAAACAGAATTTCATTTGAAGGTTTATAGTTTGGCACATACAAATATACTTGGAACGGCAGGTAAATACCGCATATAGGAAGGTATGGTGGACTCATATGGAATAACTTTGGGGTTTATGGAAGAGGATGCACAAGCAGTATTCCCGCTTAGTACAAGTGGATGCTAGAAAGAGACTGGGAAGCGACCAACTAGAGAGCGACAACAGTCATGAACATGCATTAAGATTAATCAACAATGAGTGCAATCATGACTAGGATATAAATCACAATGAACATAAATATCGTGAAGGCTATGTTGATTTTGTTTCAACTACATGCGTGAACATGTGCCAAGTCAAATCACCCAAATCGTTCAAAGGAGGATACCACCCTATTAAACCACATCACAACCATTTTAATAGCATGTTGGCACGCAAGGTGAACCATTATAAGATCCTAGCTAATTAAGCATGTCATGAGCAACTATAATCTCTAATTGTCATTGCAAACATGTTTCATTCATAATAGACTGAATCAGGAATAATGAACTAATCATATTTACAAAAAAAAAGATAGGTCGAGTTCATACCAGCTTCTCTCATCTCAATCAGTCCATCATATATCATCATTATTTCCTTTCACTCGCACGACCAAACGGTGTGGATAATAATAATAGTGCACGTGCATTGGACTAAGCTGGAATCTGCAAGCATTTAATACAAGGGAGAATACAAGGTAATATAGGCTCTTGGTTAAATCAACAATAATGCATACGAGAGCCACTCAACATTTTTATCATGGTCTTCTCCTCTCAACCCCCAAAGAAAAGAAAATAAGTAAAACTATTTACATGGGAAAGCACCCAACAAGCAAAAGAAGAATGAGAAATATTTTTGGGTTTTCTTTTAATTACTACTACTACATGCATGGAAAGCTGAAAGCTACAACTAATATTTTTTTTTTGGTTTTTCTTAAGGTTTTTCGGACACACAAGAAGAAGGCTTAGAAAATAAAATAAATTAGCATGGATAGTACAATGAAAAAGTATGAGCATCGACAACTAGAATGAGTGTGTGAACATGAATGTAATGTCGATGAGAAATACGTACTCCCCCAAGCTTAGGCTTTTGGTCTAAGTTGGTCTATGCCCACAGATCGAAGCTACTCTCTCCGGTGTACTGAGGAGGGTCCCCAGGGTGCCACTGGTTGGCGATCTCCTCCGGATCACATTGATAAATAGACTGTCGATAAGGGTCAAGTGGTGGCTCAGGCTCAGGCTCAGGCTCTGGGACCTGTGTCACTTTGCGGTATGCATAAATGGCCTCGGGCAAGATGAGGTACGTTCCTGGAAGTATGTTAAACAAGGAGGGTGCAGGCAAGGTAATAATCTCATAGTAAGTTTTATCAAATATCAAATTATACTTAAGCATCTTCTTATTATATTTAACAATAAATTAATGTGCTACCATACTCTTATAATCTAGACAAATAGGGGGCAACAACTTTTCCTCTTCCTCATAATGCCTAATAGGTATCTGAAAATGTTCGGCAAGGCGCGAGGCAAAGATGCCTCCAAAGAGGGAGCCCTTTGTACGGTTCAGACTTAATCGTTTAGCAACAATAGCGCCTAAGCTGAAGGTTGTATTACGAAACAAAGCATGGCGCAAAATGACAAGATCAGGAGTACTAAGATTTCCACTGTTCCCGCGACCAATTATGCATCAACTAGCAAATATCGCAAAATAACGTAGAACAGGAAAATGTATACTAGTAATTCTTGCATCGGAAACTTTCCTCGTTTCCCCTACATCAATTCTATCAATAAATCCATCCACATCATTACGATGTGGTTCCTCGATGGTGCCCACAAAGGGTTTCTTGCAAACTCGACAAAAATCATGGAGTGACATCTCCTTAACTTCATCATATAAGTGAAACTCCACTGACGGTGGTGATTTCTTAGCATGGATATAAAAAAATTGCATGCAAATATTAGCGAGTAGGAGATACGGTTCGCGTAGTCATGGAGGACGTCGGTGAGGCATGCATTCTCGGCCAAGTAATAAAAGTCATCGTAAATTCTGGTGGCTCTCAATAACGCATCACAAGGCCATTCGCACGGCCGAACCTCCGCAGTGCGAGGAAGATTGTATCTGGGCTTTTTATTCTCCTCACTCTGCTTATCCTTCGAGCTTCGGCTGGAAGAGCCCCTCAACCATCTCTTCATCATTTTCTTTCTCTAAAGAATTTCTGAAATTTTAGAGTCTCAAAATAAATGTGAACTAAACTCAATAAGATTGATAGCAACTACTCCCATAAGTGCCTAGAGGCCATATCATGCATTAAAGCTACTTTGGACCATATAAATTTGACATGCAAGCTCAAGAACAGGGTCACCTTAGCAGCAAAAATTTGCAATAAATAAATCACTAGAACAAAAACTAATTGGACCATTGGAGGAGTCACATACCGAAGAACAATCCCCCAAAACAGTTTTGTGAATGGAGCTTTGAGCAAAGACATCGAAAATGGCAGCAAGATGATCTAGAACACGGGTTTTAGCTATGGGAGGATTTTTCTGGAGGAAGACGAAGTGAGTGGATGCTGGAATAAGTGGAGGGGGTCCACATGGGGCCCACGAGGCAGGGGGCGCACCCCATGGGGGATGGGCGCGCCATGTGCCCTCGTGGCCAAATGGTGGGCCCCCTATTGTGTTCTTAGTGCCAGAAATTCTTAAATATTCTACAAAAAATCATATTTCATTTTCAGGACATTTGGAGAACTTTTATTTTCGAGGTATTTTTTGCAAGGATAATTCAAAAAACAGACAGACAATACTATTTTTGCTTTAGTTAATCTAAATAACAGAAAGTAGAATGAGGGTACAGAGAGTTGTGCTTTCTAACTTCATCCATCTCATGCTCATCAAAAGGAATCCACTAACAAGGTTGATCAAGTCTTGTTAACAAACTCTTTTTGAATAACATGAAATCGGAGAATTTTCGAATAACACTAGGTTACCTCAATGGGGATATGCATTTCCCCAACAATAAGAATATCATATTTCTTCTTGACAGTAGGGAGAGGCAATTCAAAACATCCAATAGTGATCGTTGAAATTTTTCCAATAGAATTGATACTTTGGACTTGAGGTTGTTTCCTCAGAAAGTGTACCGTATGCTCATTACCATTAAAATGAAAAGTGACATTGCCTTTGTTGCAATCAATAACAGCCTCTGCAATATTCAAAAAGGGTCTACCAAGGATAATCGACATACTATCGTCCTCGGAAATATCAAGAATAACAAAGTCCGTTAAAATGGTAACGTTGGCAACCACAACAGGCATATCCTCATAAATACCGACAGGTATAGCAGTTGATTTATCAGCCATTTGCAAAAAAAAAATTAGTAGGTGTCAACTTATTAAAATCAAGTCTACGATATAAAGAGAGAGGCATAACACTAACACCGGCTCCAAGATCACATAAAGCGGTTTTAACATAGTGTCTTTTAATGGAGCATGGTATGGTTGGTATTCCTCGATCTCCTAGTTTCTTTGGTATCCCACCTTTATAAGTATAATTGGCAAGCATTGCGGAAATTTCAACTTCCGGTATCTTTCTTTTATTTGTAACAATATCTTTCATATACTTATCATAAGGATTTGTTTTAAGCATATCAGTCAAACGCATACGCAAAAAGATAGGTCTAATCATTTTGGCAAAGCGCTCAAAATCTTCATCATCCTTTTTCTTGGATGGTTTAGGAGGAAAAGGCATGGTTTTCTGAACCCATGGTTCTCTTTCTTTACCATGCTTCCTAGCAACGAAGTCTCTCTTATCATAATGTTGATTCTTTGATTGTGGGTTATCAAGATCAACAGCAGGTTTAATCTCTACACCATTGTTATTATTAGGTTGAGTATCAACATGAACATCATCCTTATCATTATCACTAGGTTCATGTTCATTACCAGATTGTGTTTCAGCATCAGAAATAGAAATATCATTAGGATTCTCACATGTGTCAACAACAGGTTCACTAGAATCATGCGAAGTCCTATCGTTTTTCTTTTTCTTCTTCTTAGAAGGACTAGGTGCATCTACATTAGTTCTCTGAGAATCTTGCTCAACTCTCTTAGGGTGGCCCTCAGGATACAAAGGTTCCTGAGTCATTCTACCCCCTCTAGTCATAACTCTAACAACGTTATCATTTTTCTTATTATTTAATTCATTAAGCAAATCATTTTGTGCTATAAGCACTTGTTCTACCTCAGTGGTAACCATAGAAGCATGTTTACTAATAAGTTTAAGGTCACCTTTAACTCTAGACATATAATCACTTAAGTGTTCAATCATATAAGCATTACGTTTCAATTGTCTACCAACATAAGCATTGAACTTTTCTTGTTTAACAATAAAATTATCAAACTCATCCAAGCATTGGCTAGCAGACTTATTACGAGGAATATCACCTTCATCAAATTTATAGAGAGAATTTACCTCTACTACCTATGTCGGGTTATTAAGACCATGTATTTTTTGAATAGGTGGTAAATTCTTAACATCTTCAGCTTTAATACCTTTCTCTTTCACAGATTTCTTTGCCTCTTGCATATCTTCAGGACTGAGAAATAGAATACCCCTTTTCTTCGGAGTTGGCTTAGGAGTTGGTTCAGGAAGTCTCCAATCATTATCATTACTCAATATTTTATTCAATAGCAATTCAGCTTGCTCAACAGTTCTTTCCCTAAAAACACAGCCAACACAACTATCCAGGTGGTCTCTGGAAGCATCAGTTAGTCCATTATACGATATCAAGTATTTCATTTTTCTTGAGAGGATGATCAGGCAAAGCATTAAGTAATCGGAGAAGCCTCCCCCAAGCTTGTAGGAGACTCTCTTCTTCAATGTGCACAAAGTTATATATTTCCCTTAAGGCAACTTGTTTCTTATGAGCGGGGAAATATTTAGCAGAGAAGTAATAAATCATATCCTGGGGACTACGCACACAACCAGGAGCAAGAGAATTAAACCATCTTTTAGCATCACCCTTTAATGAGAATGGAAATAACATAAGGATATAGTAGTAATGAATTTTTTCCTCGTGAGTGAATAGGGTGGTTATATCATTCAATTTAGTAAGATGTGCCACAACAATTTCAGATTCATAGCCATAAAAAGGATCAGATTCAACCAAAGTAATTAATTCAGGATCGACAAAGAAATCATAATCCTTATCAGAAATACAGATATGTGCAGTAGAAAAAGTATGGTCGTATTTTACCCTAGCATTCAAAGACTATTCTTTCAGCTTAGCTAACAGTTTCTTAAGATCATATCTATCTTTTCAAGCAAAAAGGTCTCTAGCGGTTTCTTCATCCATAACATAACCCTCAGGCACATCAGGCAATTCATATCTAGGGGGAGAATCTTCATCATCACTTTCATCAATATTATCTGTTTCAATAATTTCATTCTTTCTAACCCTAGCAAGTTGTTCATCAAGAAATTCATCTAATGGCACAGTATTATCAAGCATAGAAGTAGTTTCATCATAAGCATCATGCATAGCAGAAGTGGCATCATCAATAACATGTGATATATCAGAATTAATAGCAGGAGTAGGTGTCGCAAGTTTACTCAAAACAAAAGGAGAATCAAGTGCAGAGCTAGATGCCAGTTCCTTACCTCCCCTCGTAGTTGAGGGAAAAATGTTGGTTCTTTCATCTTTCAAGTTCCTCATAGTGATCAACAGATATAAATCTCAAGTGACTCAAAGAATATAGCTATGCTCCCTAGCAACGGCGGCAGAAAAAGGTCTTGATAACCCACAAGTATAGGGGATCACAACGGTTTTCGAGGGTAGAGTATTCAACCCAAATGTATTGATTCGACACAAGGGGAGATAAAGAATATTCTCAAGTATTAGCATTTGAGTTGTCAATTCAACCACACCTGAAGGACTTAACATCTGCAGCAAAGTATTTAGTAGCAAAGTAGTATGGAAGTAGAGGTAACGGTGGCAAAAGTAACAGTACCAGTTTTTGCAGCAATCGTAATAGTGGCAACAGAAAAGTAACTAAGCACAGATCAATATGTGAAATGCTCGTAGGTAATGGATCAATGATGGATAATTATGTCGGATGTGATTCCTCATGCAACAGTTATAAAATAGGGTGACACAGAACTAACTCCAGTTCATCAATATAATGTAGGCATGTATTCTGAATATAGTCATACGTGCTTATGGAAAAGAACTTGCATGACATCTTTTGTCCTACCCTCCCGTGGCAGCGGGGTCCTATTGGAAACTAAGGGATATTATGGCCTCCTTTTAATAGAGTACCGGACCAAAGCATTAACACTCAGAGAATACATGAACTCCTCAAACTACGGTCATCATTGGGAGTGGTCCCAATTGTCACTTCGGGGTTGCCGGATCATAACACATAGTAGGTGACTATTGACTTGCAAGATAGGATCAAGAACTCACATATATTCATGAAAACATAATAGGTTTAGATTTGAAATCAAGGCACTTGGGCCCTATTGACAAGCATTAAGCATAGCAAAGTCATAGCAACATCAATCTCAGAACATAATGGATACTAGGGATCAAACCCTTAGAAAACTAACTCGATTACATGATAAATCTCATTCAACCCATCACCGTCCAGCAAGCCTATGATGGGATTACTCCCGCACGGCGGTGAGCATCATGAAATTGGTTATGGAGGATGGTTGATGATGACGATGGCGACGGATTCCTCTCTCCGGAGCCCTGAACGGACTCTAGATCAGCCCTCTCTAAGAACATTAGGGTTAGGCAGCGGCTCAGTATCATAAAACGCGATGTATCCTTCTCTCTGTTTATTTTTTTCTCCCCGAAAGTGAATATATAGAGTCGGAGTTGAGGTCGGTGGAGTCCCAGGGGGGCCCACGAAGCAGGGGGCGCGCCCTCCACCCTCGTGGACAGGGTGTGGGCCCCCTGATGCTAATTGTTCTGCCAGTATTTTTTATTATTTCCAAAACATGTCTCCGTGGATTTTTAGGTCATTCCGAGAACTTTTATTTCTGCGCAAAAATAACACCATGGCAGTTCTGCTGAAAACAGCATCGGTCCGGGTTAGTTCCATTCAAATCATGCTAATTAGAGTCCAAAACAAGGGCAAAAGTGTTTGGAAAAGTAGATACATTAGAGACGTATCACGAATCTCACCTACTGAGGTGGGTGCTTTCCACTCGGTGACGGCCTCTACCTTGGAGGGGTCTACTGCTATTAAAGGAAATATACCCTAGAGGCAATAATAAAGTTATTATTTATTTCATTATATCATGATAAATGTTTATTATTCATGCTTGTCGGGGAACTAATCCACGAGCACCTATGGGACCGGCGGACCGAGCCCCTTTCGGTTCGGCGGGAGGCGGAGATCGCACGAAGAGCGGATCGAGGCGAAACACACGAGCAGTTTACACAGGTTCGGGCCGCACGGATGCGTAAAACCCTACTCCTGCTTTGTGGTTTGTATTGAGTTCTTGCTCGGGAGCGCTGAGTGCTACAGTACACACCAGCAGCTAACGAGACCGAGCGTGAGTGTTCTCTTTCCCCCCCTACGTTGCGCATGGGCCTCCTTTTATATGCTCAAGGGGTCACCGACAGGTGGCAATGTAGACAAGGGTAAAATGGAAAGGTGTTACGGTTGGTACAACTACCTATTACAGTGTATCATACCTAACCCTAACGGCAGGGGACAAAGGCATTGAATGCCTGTCTGCGTCGCCTAAATAGTGCAAAAGGGACCGTCAGGGATGCCACCGCTCGCCACGATGGCAATCTTGTCAGCGCCGCTTGCCATCGCGCACCGCTGGCTGCACAGCCTCCCGCCACGTACGCCTGGAAGGGTCCCAGAGCGACACGTTGGTGGATGTGCTGGAGCGCGGGTACAGAGTGGTAGCTTGCCGCAGCAAGCGCCTTGCCGCGGTCGTTGTCTTGTCGCGTCCGGGAGCTTGTCGCTCACCGGGCCTTGCCGGGACGCGTGGCGCGTCGCGGCAAGTTCCTTGAGATGCCTTGATTGGCCTTCCCGGCAAGTTCCTCTTGCCGGGGTCTTGTCTCCTTGGCTTGAATACTTTGTTCTTGAATGGCTCCAAAGGAACCACGGAGGACCTTGGCGGTCACCCGGCAAGCCTTGCCGCGGGATGCTGCGACTGCCCGTGCACAAGTTCGGGATACAAGGGTGCCGAGCGCTGTTGGGCCAGGCCCAAAACAGGTCACGGGCATGCGCGGCCTGGGTTACGCCGTATCTCTCTCCGTATCCACCGCGCCCTCCCCGAACGACGCGCGTTGAATGCGGTGTCGTGGGAGAGATCGTGGGTGGTTTCTTTATTCGGAAAGACGGAACGTCCGCCCCTCCTTCCTTATAAGCAGGGGAAACAGGGGCAGTTCGCCCGCTCGCCAGTTGCTATTCCAATCTCGGAAACCTCCGCCGCTCCCCCTTCTTCCCAAAGCTGAAAGAGAGCAGCGCCCTGCCCCCCATCGCCACCAGCACCACCAACGCCGTCGGCCTCTCCCACCACTTCCGCCATGGCTCCGAAAGCCGACAAGGGGAAGGTCGTGAAGTCGACCGAGGCGCAGTGGCTCGCGGCGCTGCGAAAGGAGCGGGCAATCTCCCCCCCCCCCAAGCTCGCCGCGAGGGAGCTGAGGGAGTATTACTACCTCTTCTGGTCGACGGAGACGCGGGCGCATCCGCGCACGAAGGTACTTCCAGCCGTCGCTTCAGAAATGGCTCCGAATGGATATCCCTTCTTCGCCTTGTTCTTCTACTGCGGGCTCTGCCCGCCTTTCTCTGAGTTATTCTGTGATCTTATGCACACCTACGGGTTCCGCCTCCTTGACTTCACCCCCAATGTTGTTCTGACCATGGCAGTTTTCGCGCATCTCTGCGAAAACTTTGTCGGAGTCTATCCAAATGTAGCCCTTTTTCGCCACTTCTTTATGCCCCGAGTTGAGAGAGGAGAGCCTTTGTCCGGCGGAATCGCCTGGATCTCGAGAGCCGGCAAGAAGGACGCTTATCTGGAGGGAGAGTTCCGCAACAAGTGGGAGGAATGGAAAGCAGACTGGTGCTGGATTGTCGAGGAGGACCCGCAGCCGTTTACCGCCCGGTGCCAAACTCCAGTAGCGCGCGGCAGCGATTGGAGCAACGTGGCCCCGGAAGACGCCAGGCTGAAGATTGCCGCCACCCGGATCCAACGCCTTAGGCTTGCCGGGCTCACTGTAGGTGCGGTTGGCGCAGATTTTCTTCGCCGCCGCATCGCCCCCTTCCAGGAGAGGAGGAGACCCGCCTGGGAGTTCAAGAATGCGGCGGATATCATGAGGCTACGTCCGGGCCTTAACTTCAACTTCACTGTTTTGGAACTTGACGCAATGCTCCGGGAGCTGTTCAAGTACGACCCTCAACATCCCGAAGTATTCAGGTTGCCGAAGGGTGTCGTTCCGCTGTGCAACAACTCCCCGCTCGACCGCATCCGTGCAATGATGCCACTGTGCGACTCGCATGGAATTGTCCCAACTTGGCAAGAGCCTGCAGACGACGTCGTGCAGGAGTTCTTTGACGGCTTGGTAGAAGTGCCGGTCCGCTCCGACGAACAGAAAAGCCTCACTCGCACCACCACCGATGCGGAGATGAAACGCATCGCCACTAGGCTGGAAGAGGCGGCGGCAGCCGCAGCCGCTGGAGAGTTTGGATTAACCGTGGAGGAGGCGGAGGCAGCAGAGTCGGCAAGCCGTGCCGAGCGAGAGGAGCTTGCCGGCGTGGAAGAGCTTGCCGGGCATGATGTCGAGTCGAGCGAGCCCGCCGAGGATACGAGCGGCTCGTTGGAGATCAACTGCTCTTCCTCCTCATCTTCGGACAGCTCGTCGCAAGCAGAGCCCCCAGCTCCACCAAGAAGGCGTCTCCGCAAGGCTGGGGACGTAGCGGAGCGGCAGACGAGTCGACAGCCGCTGCGCCGCGCGACACGCTCCACTGCGGCAAGCACTGTTGCCGCGGGAGCACCTCGCGCTACTGCGGCAACTGGAGCGGGGTCCATCCAGACCACCGCTTCTGCTCCTGCCGCTTCTCACGCCGCGGTGGCAGCCGGAGTGGGGTCGTCTTGGACCACCGCCACTGCTCCCGCCAAGCGGCCAAGGGAACCTACTCCTCCGCCTCCCCGCGCCGGAGGCGAGTCGGACTTTGACTTCTCCGCGCTCAGCTCCGACGAGGAAGAAGAAGAGTAAGATTCTTTGCTGTACTTGTAGTTCTTCAATTCTTGCTGTTTTGTCTTGTATCTCATTTGCTTTACTCCGAACTTATTCCTTTTTAGGACTCTGGCCCAGAGAGCGGCGAAGAGAGCCAAGGTCCCAGCGCGTCCAAAGGAGGTGATCATCGTCGAGGACGAATACACCGTGACAGCAGAGGGTGCGCCCGAGACCACCTTGCTGGACCCGACAACTATTCTCCAGAGCAGCCCCCAGCGTAAGTATATGGTTCGCATCCCGCTGTTAGGCGCACATTGATGCTCTTTATTTGCTGACATCTGATTGTTGGTTTGTGTAGGAGCAGAGCAGCCCCACCAGGAGCGCCCGGAGGCCGCCCCTGACATGCCATCTGCTTCGACTACGCCGCCAAGGGAGAGTTCTCCGGCAAGGGAGAGTTCTTCGGCAAGGGAGAGTTCTTCGGCAAGGGACAACACCAGCGGGCCCCCGGCGGCGGAGACTACGACTGCAGAACCCGGTACAGGTAATCCTCTTGCTTCAAAACTTCCCTTCGGTTCTTCTTCTTTCGATCTTCTTTTTGGATATTTGCTTGACTTTTCTCCCTTTTTTGGCTGTCAGATCCATCTGCTGCGGAGCCAATGGAGACCGAGGTTGCTGGTGAGGAGAACGCCGCCGAAGAGGCCGCCAAAGCTGCCGCCGTAGGAGCTGGCGAGGGGTCTGGCGATCGCACTGACGGCCCTGAGGCCGCAGGAGCGCCAGGCGCTACGCCGACCGCCGATCCCTCCGCCGCTGCCGTAGCATCAGGCTCCGAAGAGCCCCAGCCAGGCGTCTACTTGAAGGCCGGCGACAACGTCTTCATCAACCTCCCCTGGGCGTCAAGCTCCAGGGCGCCGGTCGAAGGAGAAAACTTCGATGGAGAGGTGCTTTCCTCCACTGGGCTGATGCTGGTTGATGCGCCGAGCAGCAGTAGCGGCGAGCCTGAGGAGGAGCGGCTGCTGCGGAAGCTGGTGTCGCTCTACCGTGCTCGGCAAGCCAAGCTGGAATCCCGAGAGGCGTTTGTCGCGAAGGCGGGAGTGGACATCGAGAAGCGCGTGGAGGAGCTCCGGGGTCTCAACCAGGAAGCTCTCCAGTCCTTGGCAGAGGAGCGGGCGCAGCTTGCCGAGGAGCAGAAGGCCTTCCTCCTCGAGAAGGCTGAAGTCGAAGAGCAGCAGCGGCTTGCCGCTAAGAAGCTGTCTGCGCAAGAGGGCGAGCTGGCGCAGCGGAAGGTCAATCTTGACAGCCACGAGGAGGAGCTCACTGCGCGTGAGCAAACATCCGGCGGAGCCCTCAAGCAAGCAGAGGATGTTGCCGCAGCTGCCGAGGCCGCCAAGAAGGAGCTGGAGACGAAGGTGGCGCGGCTGGAGGCCGATCTCAAGGCGAGCGGTGAAGAGCTTGCCACGCTCAAGCGTGAGCGGGAGAAGGACACCTACAGCTTGTCAGAGCGGCAGGTTCGTCTCTCCGAGAAGGGCAAGGAACTTGGCGCTGCCAAGGACTCCAACGCAGATCTTGAGTTGAAGCTGACTACTTTGACCAAGACGCTGGACGGCGCCAGGGAGCAGGAGGTGGCCTTGAAGAAGAAGATCAAGGCCGATGAGGCGCTGCTGGCGAGTGCTGCTGCCGCCCAGAACGCTTTTAGGGAGACTGTGGAGCACTAGACGGAGGGTCTTGTGAATGTCGCTGCAGATATTGACAGGGAGCTGGCGCAGCTGGGGATGGAGGATCTCCGGTATTCCTCCGACGAGAACCTCCAACCAAGCGCCAAGCTCACCTTGTTCTTCAAAGGCGTGGCGACGGCCCTCCAGCGACTCTGGGAGAAAATTCCAAAGCAGCTGGCCGACGAGTCACGCAAGATCTGCGCGGGAGCTCTTCAAAAGGTGTTCGTGAAGGTGGCCTTCCGCAACCCGGGCCTCAATCTCACCAACGTCCTCAAGACCCTGCCGCCAGATGCTGATCTGGAAGCGCTCAAGACCCTTGTCGCACCCATTGTGGACAAGGTGAGCGGGATCAAGAGGATTGAGGGCGATCGCGTAGACTAGGCCGCCCGTTTTCTTCTTTTTTTGTCGCTGCTGGTCTTTTCATGAGAACAATCTGTTAGAGCCGCAACAAGCTACCTTGTAATATAACTCTATTTTGGGTAATGATTGCAATGTTATTTCCTTTACTTGATTCCTTCCTTTGTATGTTTTTTCCCTATGCTTTTAGGGAACTTGCCGGCGCAAGCACCTTAGCCGCGAGCACTGAGTGCGGGACGTCAGCAGCCTGCTGGCGGTGCCGCTACCGACAAGAAACCTTGTCGCAACTAGTCGCAGCACACTTAAGTTGTTGAGCGGACTCGAAACAAAGTAAGGGCGCAACTAGCTACGAGTTGGTTCCTCCATGCACAGGTTTTCCATACAAAGCACAGTCGTTCAAGGAAGATAACTTAAAAATTAAAAAAAACTGATTGCTCAAATTTGGCAACTTAGCTTTTCTGTTGTTTGCTTCCCGGTAAGTTGAAACTTTCTTGAACGACGCCTGGTCCA
>LR738716.1:37679543-37709673 GCA_902687465.1 Secale cereale
AAAGAAGAGAAAATAAAGATATGGAGCCTTACGGCTCATTATTGCTTACCGGGGGTAGGTGCTGCACAAAGTGTTAGATAATACATGCAAAAAATAGAAAGCATGGAATTATCAAGGTGTGCGGAGCACATGAGCTTTATCTATGCACGGGGTCTACGCCCGGCTTTGTACAAAGGATTACATGCAACAGCGGCAAGACTTGTACAAAAGGTGGTTGCCGGAACAGGTTCCGGCAACCCCGCCTTACGGGTAAAACTTACGAAGATGTTCAATGTTCCAGGAGTTGCTCACCGGAATGCCATCTTCGGTCTCAAGGCGGACAGCGCTAGGCCTAGTGACTCGTTTCACCCGGTAAGGGCCTTCCCACTTCGGCGTCAACTTGTTGGAATTCTTGGCGGACTGAACGCGCCGAAGAACAAGGTCGCCTTCCTCGAGACTTCTGGCGTTAACTTTGCGGCTATGGTAGCGGCGCAAAGCTTGCTGGTAGCGAGCAGCTCA
Source organism: Secale cereale (assembly GCA_902687465.1). Taxonomy (NCBI): domain Eukaryota; kingdom Viridiplantae; phylum Streptophyta; class Magnoliopsida; order Poales; family Poaceae; genus Secale; species Secale cereale. The sequence goes on from LR738716.1 coordinate 37,680,042, forward strand.
TACAGCAGCCTGAAGACGGTCTTCCTCAAGGAGCAGCGCGTCATCTTGTCGCAGCTGCTCTTGCTCAAGCTCATCATAAGCGAGCACTCGAGGTGACCCGTATACGAGTTCCGTGGGGAGAACTGCCTCTGCTCCATAGACTAGAGCGAAAGGTGTCTGGCCAGTGGCTCGATTTGGCGTCGTCCTAATCGACCAAAGAACCACCGGCAGCTCCTCAATCCAGTTTCTTCCGCACTTGCGCAGCCTGTCGAAAGTCCTGGTCTTGAGCCCACGCAACACTTCAGCATTTGCCCTCTCCGCTTGACCATTGCTTCTCGGGTGAGCAACAGAAGCGAAGCAGACCTTGGCGCCAAGATCTTGGACGTACTGCATGAAGGTGCGGCTCGTGAATTGCGTACCGTTGTCGGTGATGATCCTGTTAGGGATCCCGAAGCGGCAAACAATCGACCTGAAGAACTTGACTGCTGACTGTGCTGTCACCTTCCTCACTGCTTCCACTTCCGGCCACTTTGTGAACTTGTCGATTGCAACGTACAAGTACTCAAAGCCCCCGACTGCTCGGGGAAAAGGGTCGAGGATGTCGAGCCCCCAGACCGAAAATGGCCAGGATAAAGGGATCGTCTGGAGAGCTTGAGCTGGCTGGTGTATCTGCTTGGAATGGAACTGGCACGCTTCACACTTGGTTACTTGTGTAGTTGCATCCTGGAGGGCTGTCGGCCAAAAGAAACCTTGCCTGAATGCTTTGCCGGCAAGTGCTCTTGCGCCAATGTGGTGACCACATATGCCTCCATGTATCTCTGCCAACAGCTTTTGTCCGCCTTCCCGGTGAATACACTTCAATTTCACACCGTTGAGTCTTCTTCTGTACAGTGTGTTGTCGACAAACTGGTACATACTTGACTGCCGGGCTACTCTTTCCGCTTCTTCTTGCTCTTCGGGAAGTTCTCCTGTCTGAAGGAAACGGACAATCTGATGTGCCCATGCTGGAGCTTGTGGCTCGACAACAAGGACTAAAGGCATATCTGCTACTGCGGGAACATCCCCTTCTACGGCGAGAACCTGTGGCTCAGCCGGAGCTTGACGTTTCCCGGCAAGCTTGCCGAAGCAAAACTTGTCGGGAGCCTCTGCTTCAACGAAACAAACCCTAGGGCTTGCCGGAGCAGACTGCTCCTCAGCACTCTTGGTGTTGATCTTGGGGACCTTCTTGGCGGCGGCTTCGGGAAGCTCTGCTGGAAAATAGTCACCAGAAATCAACTTCCTCTTCTTGCTCTGTCCAGTTGATGGCGTTACACACGGTTGAGTCAGCTTGAGCACAAAGATCCCTGGTTCCACAGGTAACTTAAGTGCGGCGCACTTCGACAGGCCGTCGGCAATGTCGTTCTGAGCTCTTGGAACATGCTCCATTTGTAGGCCGTCAAAGTGCTCTTCTAGCTTTCTCACTTCATCAACGTAGGCTTCCATCAACGGACTCTGATAACTCTTGTTCACTTGGCGGACGACAAGCTGCGAGTCACCCCTGACAATGAGCTTCTTGATCCCAAGGTCTGCCACAATCCTGAGACCGGCAAGCAAACCTTCATACTCTGCGGTATTGTTTGTTGCTTGCTCCTTGGGAAAGTGCATCTGGACTACGTACTTGAGGTGCTCTCCGGTGGGTGCAATAAGCAGCACGCCAGCACCGGCGCCTTGCAGCGAGAAGGCACCATCAAAGTACATCAGCCACTCTTTGCTTGCCTCCTTGACGGGGATGCTCGTTTCTGGAATTTCTTCATCTGGTGTTGGCGTCCACTCTGCTATGAATTCTGCCAATGCTCTGCTTTGGATTGTTGAAGTGCTCTCAAACTTGAGGCCAAAGCTTGACAGTTCCAGTGCCCACTCAACAATCCTGCCTGTTGCTTCTGGATTCTGCAGTATCCTCTTCAGCGGAAAACGAGTGACAACTGTGATCTCATGTGCTTGGAAGTAATGGCGCAGCTTTCTCGAGGCCATTAGAAGGCCGAAAAGCAATTTCTGCACACCAGAGTACCTTGACCTAGCCCCCTGCAGAAGGGAACTGACAAAGTAAACTGGGCGCTACACCTTTCTCTTCTGTATCTCCTCGCGCGCCTGCGCAGATCCATCTTTGTCGGGACCAGAGCTTGTCGGGGAAGCCCCCTGCTTGTTGCTGGATGCGCCTGCCGTGGTTGCTTGCTCAACATCTGCTTCCCTCTCCGCTACTAACGCAGCACTAACCACTTGATTGGTTGCCGCTATATACAGCATCAACTTCTCTTGTGGCTTAGGTGCGACAAGTGTTGGAGTGGAGGACAGGTATCTCTTCAAGTCTTGCAGCGCAGCCTCCGCTTCCGGAGTCCATTTCATTGAACCTGCCTTTTTCAATATTTTGAAAAATGGCAGAGCGCGCTCAGTAGACCTAGAGATAAACCTGCTGAGAGCAGCCACACAACCGGCAAGTCTTCGTACATCCTTGACGCGCTTTGGTGCTTCAATCTGCTCGATGGCCTTGATCTTGTCGGGATTGGCTTCAATTCCCCGCTGAGACACGAAGAACCCGAGAAGCTTGCCGGAAGGGACTCCAAACACACACTTCTCGGGGTTGAGCTTGAGGCTGATTTTGCGCAGATTTGCAAAGGTCTCGTCTAAATCTTGAATCAAAGTTGCCTTGTCCTTGCTCTTGACCACTATGTCATCCATGTAGGCTTCCACATTTCTGTGTATTTGTGGCTCAAAAGCGACATGGACTACCCTTGCAAATGTTTAACCAGCATTCTTTAAACCAAAAGGCATCCGTATGAAACAGTATGTGCCACATGGAGTGATGAATGCGGTCTTCTCCTCATCCTCTTCTGCCATGAAGATCTGATGGTATCCTGAGTATGCGTCAAGAAATGAAAGCAAGTCACATCCGGCCGTGGAGTCAACAATCTGGTCAATGCGCGGCAAGGGAAATGGGTCTTTGGGACAAGCTTTATTAACATCGGTAAAATCGATGCAAAACCTCCATTTCCCGTTTGCCTTGCGCACGACTACAGGATTGGCCAACCACGTAGGATGGAGCACTCCTCTGACAAGGCCCGCTCCTTCCAACTTCTTGATCTCTTCTGCGATGAATTCTTGGTGCTCCACTGCTTGTTTCCTGACCTTCTGTTTGACGGGCCGTGCATGAGGACAGACGGCAAGATGGTGCTCAATTACTTTCCTGTGAACACCGGGGATGTCAGACGGTTGCCACGCAAACACGTCGACGTTCTCCCGCAGGAAAGCAATGAGCGCGCTTTCCTATTTAGGGTCAAGAGTGGCACTGATGGTGAAGGTACCACCAGTGTCGTCCTCCTTGGCGGACACCTTCTTAGTCTCTGGCGGAGCTGCCATTATCTTCTTACACTTGCCGGTGGATCTCGATGGTGTGTCCTCGACGGTAGCGCAGCACTCCGAAGAGGTGCGCTTGCCGGAGTGGGCATCAGAACTCTTGCCGGACTTGGTCTTCTTCTTCCCCCCCGGGAGCTTCAATGGCAGGTGACTTGCGATCTGTTGCGGCTGCCGCTTCCCGGTAGATCTTGTCGGCGCAGATAAGAGCATCCCTCTTGTCACCAAGGAAAGAGATGACACTTATCGGGCCTGGCATCTTCAGCATGTTGTATGCGTAGTGAGAGGCTGCCATGAACTTGGCGAGTGTTGGATGGCCGAGTATCCCATTGTAAGGCAATGGAAAATCGGCAACGTCAAAAGTGACCCTCTCAGTCCTGAAGTTCAACTCGCTACCAAATGTCACCGGCAACGTGATCTTCCCCTTCGGCTTGCTCCTTCCCGGGTTGATTCCTTGGAATGTGCCGGTCTCTTCGAGCTCGCTGTCAGGGACCTGGAGTTTCTGGAGTACAGCGGAGGAGATCAGGTTCAAGCCGGCCCCGCCGTCAACTAGCATCTAAGTGACCTTGAGGTTGCGGATAGTTGGTGAAACCAACATCGGCAAGCACCCGACCGCAGTTGTGCGATCAGGGTGGTCCTCAATATCAAAGATGATAGGCGTGCTGGACCATTTCAGAAGCTTGCGTGACTCGACAGTTGGTTCTGCCGCATTGACTTCCCGCACCCACTGCTTGAGTTGGCGGTGTGAAGTATGCAGAGAAGCTCCGCCGTCAACGCACAAGACCTCTGTGCCTTTCTGGAACTCCTGCTCACTGGACTCGACATCATCCATGTCTTCATCGTGGTCGTCATCTTCATTCTTGTCGCGGCCGCGGGGAGGTCTGTCTCCTTGCCGCTGCTTGGCCTTGCCGCGGCGTCCTCCCCGGCCGGCGCGCTTCTTGCCGGATCCTCCAGCACCTTCTTGGGCCCTCTCCTTGTCGCGCCGCTCGTATTCAGCCTTTTGCTGTTCGACAAGCTGCTCGACCTTCTTGCAGCTCTGGAGGTCATGGCCCTTGGTGCGGTGGATCTTGCAGTACTGCTTGTTGGTGTCGTCCTGCTTGTCGGCGACCGCCACAGCCTGGCAGTTGGTGCATGCGGCAATCTCCTTGCCGGAGCAACCAGCTTTGGCTTTCTTGGCGCCACCTTCGTTGCCGGACTGCTCAATGACTAGCACATCTTTGCCTTTCTTCTTCCTGTTGTTCCGCCGCCGGTTTTTCTTTGCCGGGGCAGCATCCTCGCTGTCAGATCCCCCTGCTCCTGTATTCTCTCCGGGGAGTTTCCTCCCTTCCTCAGCACATGCACACTTGTCGGCCAGGGCATACAGCTCACTGACGTCTCTGATCTTGCACATCGCCATCTCCTCCCCCATCCTACGGTTACGCACGTTCTGATGGAACGCGCTGATGACCGCGGCAGGGTGGACATCTGGGATGTTGTGCTGTACACGGCTGAATCTCTGAATGTACTTGCACAGGGGCTCTCCTTCCTTCTGGACGAGCAGATGAAGGTCACTCTCTTGGCCATGAGGTTTGTAGCCGCCTGTAAAGGCGCCGACAAACTGATGGCATAGGTCTGCCCAGGAGGATATGGAGTTGTCCGGCAAGTGCATGAGCCAGGACCTGACGTTGGGCTTGAGCACCAGCGGGAAGTAGTTGGCAAGGATCTTGTCGTCCCGCCCCCCGGCAGCTTGCACCGCGATGGTGTAGATGCTGAGGAACTCCGACGGATGCGACTTGTCGTCGTACTTCTCTGGTACGTCTGGCTTGAAATTCTTCGTGCTGGGCCACTGGACTTGCCGCAGCTCACGAGTAAACGCAGGGCAACCTACCGCGTACGGCAAGTCGCCTGGTTCCCCTTGCGCATGCATGTCGACAGAGGGCCCAGCGCGCTGGTCCGATTGACGCTGCGCTTCTCTTCGGCACTCGATGCGAGTACGAGCGTCTTCTTGCTGTCGTTCGTGAAGAACTTGGCGCTGATCGCGACAAACTCGTGGATCTGATGACGCGGTGGAGTCGCTGTCAAGGTGGATCTGGCGAGTCGGCGATCTTGGTCTTCGGGGTGGAGAGTGCACGGTGGTTGCACCCTCACCGGTCTTGTCGCCATCGGCTCGTGCCTGGCTGACTTGTCGCGGCTGCGATGTACTCGGCTGCCGTGGAGTGTCGCCGTTGGCGAAGCCGATGAGACTCTGAATGGTGGCCCTCCAGTCGTCGATCTTGTCTGCCGTTGGAGGGTAGTCCAGGAGCAGTTGAGCTCGCACCAAAGCTTCTGCTGAAGTGGTGGGTGGCGGTGGCGAACGGTGTGAGGAGCGGGATATGCTCGGACTTCTAACTATGTTAGAAGGAGCAGTATCCCGTCCAGGCGACCGTGCCTCGCTCGTGCCAGCATGTTGGCGTGCATGCTGGTCTTGAGCATTCCGAGATCCACCAGCTCGATCTTGGTCCAGCAAACGTATGGTACCGTGAGTATGATACGTCCAAAACGTATCTATAATTTCTGCTTGCTCCATGCTTCTTTTGTGTGATATTGCTATGATATTGATGCACTTCCATACACTTTTGATCATATTTGGACTAACCTATTAACTCAGTGCACCACAGTGCCAGTTCCTGTTTTCTGCTGTTTTTCTATTTCAGGTTTCCCCCATATTAAAAGTGCTCCAAAAATTCCAGCAAAAATATAGGAAAAATCAGCGTACAGGAAGCTTCGCGAAGAACCAAAGATGGGCCAGAGGGGAGCCAGGGGAGGCCCAGGCGGCCACCTGGCGCTGCCCCACCCCTGGCCGCGCCAGGGGGGGCGCCTGGGGCCCCTGCTCCTACCTGTTATAGTGTATCATACCTAACCCTGACAGCAGGGGACAAAGGCATTGAATGCCTGTCTGCGTCACCTAAATAGTGCAAAAGGGACCGTCAGGGATGCCACCGCTCGCCATGATGGCAATCTTGTCAGCGCTGCTTGCCACCGCGCACCGCTGGCTGCACAGCCTCCCGCCACGTATGCCTGGAAGGGTCCTAGAGCGACACGTTGGTGGATGTGCTGGAGCGCGGGTACAGAGTGGTAGCTTGTCGCGGCAAGCGCCTTGTCGCGGTCGTTGTCTTGTCGCGTCCGGGAGCTTGTCGCTCACCGAGCCTTGCCGGGACGCGTGGCGCGTCACGGCAAGTTCCTTGTGATGCCTTGATTGGCCTTCCCGGCAAGTTCCTCTTGCTGGGGTCTTGTCTCCTTGGCTTGAATACTTTGTTCTTGAATGGCTCCAAAGGAACCGCGGAGGACCTTGGCGGTCACCCGGCAAGCCTTGCCGCGGGATGCTGCGACTGCCCGTGCACAAGTTCGGGATACTAGGGTACCCCTACTCTAGTACACCGACAATGGTAGAATTGTATTAACCGGAAACATAGTACATGTGTGAATACATAGACAAACAGAGTGTCACTAGTATGCCTCTACTTGACTAGCTCGTTAATCAAAGATGGTTAAGTTTCCTAGCCATAGACATGAGTTGTCATTTGATGAACGGGATCACATCATTAGAGAATTATGTGATTGACTTGACCCATTCCGTTAGCTTAGCAACTTGATCGTTTAGTTTTACTGCTATTGCTTTCTTCATGACTTATACAAGTTCCTATGACTATGAGATTATGCAACTCCCGAATACCGGAGGAACACCTTGTGTGCTATCAAACGTCACAACGTAACTGGGTGATTATAAAGATGCTCTACAGGTTTCTCCGATGGTGTTTGTTGAGTTGGCATAGATCAAGATTAGGATTTGTCACTCCGATTGTCGGAGAGGTATCTCTGGGCCCTCTTGGTAATGCACCTCACTATAAGCCTTGCAAGCAATGTGACTAATGAGTTAGTTGTGGGATGATGCATTATACAACGAGTAAAGAGACTTGCCGGTAACGAGATTGAACTAGGTATGATGATACCGACGATCGAATCTCGGGCAAGTAACATACCAATGACAAAGGGAACAACGTATGTTGTTATGCGGTTTGATCGATAAAGATCTTCGTAGAATATGTAGGAGCCAATATGAGCATCCAGGTTCCGCTATTGGTTATTGACCCGAGATGTGTCTCGGTCATGTCTACATAGTTCTCGAACCCGTAGGGTCCGCACGCTTAACGTTCGATGACGATTTGTATTATGAGTTATGTTATTTGATGACCAACATTTGTTCGGAGTCCCGGATGAGATCACGGACATGACTAACAGTCTCAAAATGATCGAGACGTAAATATCGATAGATTGGAAGGCTATATTCGGACATCGGAAAGGTTCCGAGTGATTCGGGTATTTTTTGGAGTACCAGAGAGTTACGGGAATTCGTATTGGCCCTTAATGGGCCATACGAGAAACGAGAGAAAGGCCTCAAGGGTGGTCGTGCCCCTTCCCCATGGACTGGTACAAATTGGACTAGGGAAAGGGGGCACCCCCTTCCTTCCTTCTCCTTCTCCCTTCCCCTTTTCCTATTCCATGTGGGAGGTGGAATCCTACTAGGACTAGGGAGTCCTAGTAGGACTCCACACTTTGGGCGCGCCCTATGAGGGCCAGCCTCCTCCTCCCTCCATCCTTTATATAGGTGGCTAGGGGCACCCCATAGAGACACAAGTTGATTTTAGCCATTTGCAGTGCCATTCTCCATAGATACACACCTCGGTCATATCGTTGTAGTGCTTAGGCGAAGCCCTACGTCGGTAGCTTCATCATCACCGTCACCACACCGTCGTGGTGACAAAACTCTCCAATGACGCTCAACTGGATCAAGAGCTCGTGGGACGTCATCGAGTTGAACATGTGCTGAACGCGGAGGTGTGGTACATTCGGTGCTTCAATCAGTTGGATCGCGAAGACGTTCGACTACATCAATCGCGTCACTAGACGCTTCCGCTTTCGGTCTACGAGGGTACGTAGACACACTCTCCCCACTCGTTGCTATGCTTCCCCTAGATAGATCTTGCGTGATCGTAGGAAAATTTTGAAATACTACGTTCCCCAACAGCTATACCATCTCTTGATATAACATGTCTGAGGAATCTGACTTCCTTCAACCAAAACTCACATTTGCTAAACTTGGCATATAACTAGTGTTCCCTGAGCTTCTCAAGAACCAAACGCAAATGTTCCTTGTGCTCTTCTCAATTCTTGGAAGAAACCAATATGTCATCAATGAATACCACCACAAATTTATCTAAGAACTCCATGAACACCTTGTTCATCATACTCATAAAGTAGGCTGGGGCATTAGTTAAACCAAATGACATAACTGTATACTCAAGAAGCCCGTACCTTGTGGTAAAAGTTGTCTTAGGTATGTCCTGCTCTTGGATCTTCAACTGATGATACCTTGATCGTAAATTGATCTTAGAGAAGACTTTGGCTCCTTGCAACTGGTCAAACAAATCATTGAACGTCGGTAGAGGGTACTTGTTCTTGATCGTCACCTCATTCAGTGAACGATAGTCTACCACCATCCTTCTTCTCAACTAAGAGTACTCGGGCTCCCCAAGGTGAAGAACTTGGGCGAATGTACCGTTTCTCCATTAACTCCTTGATTTGCTTCTTAATCTCTTCCAAATCATTGGCGGGCATCCGGTATGGTCTCTTGGATATTGGTCTGGTGCCTGGTAACAGTTCAATCAAGAATTCGATGTCTCGATCCGGTGGCATGCCTGGTGTCGGTGTCAAAACCGGCAGATCTCGGGTAGGGGGTCCCGAACTATGCGTCTGAGGATCGATAGTAACAGGAGACTGGGGACACGATGTTTACCCAGGTTCAGGCCCTCTCAATCCAGGTAATACCCTACTTCCTGCTTGATTTATCTTGATGAATATGACTACAAGAGTTGATCTACCTTGAGATCGAAATGGCTAAACCCTAGAAGTCTAGCCTACGATTCTGTTGTTGTCTAGTCTCTACGGACTAAACCCTCTAGCTTATATATGCACCGGAAGGCCCTAGGGTTTGTACATAACCATCTTGCAGAGGAAGGAAAGATTACACCAGAACTTAAAACCTGCCATTATACGCACACAGGAGTCCCATCCAGATACGAGAGATAATCTTCACGGCCCACCAGTCCGGCCCACGACGAGTTATCCGGCCACATGAGGACCCCTCAATCCAAGACTCCCTCAGTAGCCCCTGAACCTATCTTCAATGATGATGACTTCGGCTTTCGTATTGTCTTCGGCATTGCAAGGCGGGTTCCTTCTTCTGAACATATCGAGGCACTATCTTCTGTAAAAAAGTGTACTATGTCCGGCTCTGCATGGTTAGTACAACCCTTAGCCTCGAAGGCAAGGCATAGAAAGAAAACGAATAATGTGTCTTTACTGACAACTTTTTGGTGAAACGTCGCGTCCATCCCACTAACATATCAGACCACTTTATTTTGTCCTAGTTTTGTGTTTCGGGGTATAACCCCACTTGGCACGACTTATCAATACAGAGATCGTGCTCGCTTATTAGGGGATCCTTATCAATGTGACGTGAGCATCCAAACCGCACATTACACACGACCACTTTGGGAACCGGCAAGGTTTGCGGCCAAAGTGGGGGGACGTTCTGTATTCACAGTGTTATAAAAGGATATCAAACCCTTCCATCAGCCCCAAGCTTTCCTCAAGCCCGACCTCTCCAATCAGCCTAGCCCCAACATCCTCATCTCTTGCGCCCGCAGTTCTTCGTTCCTCAACCACCACTTCCTTCCCCAGCAATGGCTGGATCCGGCGCCAAGGGCAAGTGGGAGGCATCCACGGTTACTGAGAAGGCCGTGGAGGATCTTCGGAGCACGGGCTATCTTGCTGCTAACATCGCGCATCGAGCCCCCGCCCAGGACCAGGTGATTCCCGTCCCGGAGGCAGGTGAGAGAGTCGTGTTCCTATCGCACTTCGTTAAGGGGCTAGGATTCCCTCTTCTCCCCTTTGTGTAGGGCTTGTTGTTTTTCTACGGGCTAGATTTCCATGATCTAGCCCTGAATTCAATACTTCACATCTGCTCTTTCATAGTGGTGTGCGAAGCTTTCCTCCGCATTCCCCCACACTTAGGCCTATGGCTCAAGACCTTCAATGTGAATCCGAAGGTGGTGGACGGGCAACATGCAGAGTGCGGGGGCGCTATGATAAGCAAGCTCCCGAATGCTACCTGGACAAAGGGGTTATTCATGGAGACGAACAAGGTTTGGCAGCAGGACTGGTTCTATATCACCAAGCCCCACGACGCCAAATGGGCGGTGGCGCCTGCTTTCAGATTTGGACCCCCGGACTGGCTAACCTCGTGGACAAATAAGAGTCCAAACTGGGGGTCTCAGTCGGAGGTGACGGCACGCCAAGGCTGTGTGTTCGGCACTCCAAGGATATTATAATCATACATAAAAGATTTCTGAAAAGAATCCAATATTGTTCAAAGATAATCTTGATCATAAACCCACAATTTGTCAGATCTCGACAAACACACCACAAAAAGATTACATCGAATAGATCTCCTCGAAGATCGAAGAGAACTTTGTACTGAGATCCAAAGAGAGAGAAGAAGCCATCTAGCTAATAACTATGGACCCGAAGGTCTGTGGTAAACTACTCACAACTCATCGGAGAGGCTATGGTGTTGATGTAGAAGTCCTCCGTGATCGATGCCCCCTCCGGCGGAGCTCCGAAACAGGCCCTAAGATGGGATCTCATGGGAATAGAAGGTTGCGGCGGTGGAATTAGGGTTTCGTCTGTTGCCTCGATGTTTTCAGGGTATGAGAGTATATATAGGCTGAAGAGGCACGTCGGGGGGTCAATAGGTGGCCCGCGAGGGTGGGGGCGCGCCTACCCCCCTGGGCGCGCCCCCTGTCATTGTGGCCACCTCCTTCGCTTCCTGGCATGTACTCCAAGTCTTTAGTGTTGATATCATTTCAAAAATAACTCTCTCGAAGGTTTCATTCCGTTTGGACTCCGTTTGATATTCCTTTTCTGCGAAACACGGAAATAGGCAAAAAAACAGCAATTTGCACTGGGCCTTGGGTTAGTAGGTTAGTCCAAAAAATAATATAATAGTGTATAATAAAGCCCATTAAACATCCAAAACAGAATATATAATAGCATGGAACAATAAAAAATAATAGATACGTTGGAGACGTATCAAGCATCCCCAAGCTTAATTCATGCTCGTCCTCGAGTAGGTAAATGATAAAAACGGAATTTTTGATGTGGAATGCTAACCAACATAATTCTCAATGTAATTTTGTTTATTGGGCATGAATGTTCAGATCCGAGAGATTCAAGACAAAAGTCTATATTGACATAAGAATAATAATACTTCAAGCATACTATCAAAGCAATCATGTCTTCTCAAAATAACATGGCCAAAGAAAGTTCATCCCTACAAAATCATATAGTTTGGCTATGCTCCATCTTCGTCACACAAAATATTCAAATCATGCACAACCCTGGTTTCAACCAAGCAATTGTTTCATGCTTAATATTTTCAAACTTTTTCAACTTTCACGCAATACATGAGCGAGAGCCATGGATATAGCACTATAGGTGGAATAGAGTGGTGGTTGTGTAGAAGAAAAAAGAGGAAGATGGTATCACATCAACTAGGTGTATCAATGGGCTATGGAGATGCCCATCAATATATATCAATGTGAGAGAGTAGGGATTGTCATGCAACGGATGCACTAGAACTATAAATGTATGAAAGCTCAACAAAAGAAACTAAGTGGGTGTGCATCCAACTTGCTTGCTCACGAAGACCTAGGGCATTTGAGGAAGCCCGTCGTTGGAATATACAAGCCAAGTTCTATAATGAAAATTCCCACTAGTATATGAAAGTGACAAAACAAGAGACTCTCTATCATGAAGATCATGGTGCTACTTTGAAGCACAAGTGTGGAAAAAGATAGTAGCATTGTCGCTTTTTCTTCTTTTTTCTTCTCTTTTTTCTCTTTTTTTGGGCCTTTCTTTTTTCTTTGGCCTTTCTTCCTTTTTTATCTTTTTTTTCTTTTTTGGGACAATGCTCTAATAATGATGATCATCACACTTCTATTGATTTACAACTCAATATTATAACTCGATACTAGAACAGAGTATGACTCTATATGAATGCCTCCGGCGGTGTACTGGGATGTGCAATGAATCAAGAGTGACATGTATGAAATTATGCATGGTGGCCTAGCCACAAATACGATGTCAACTACATGATCATGCATGGCAATATGACAATGATGAAGAGTGTCATAATAAATGGAATGGTGGAAAGTTGCATGGCAATATATCTCGGAATGGCTATGGAAATGCCATGATAGGTAGGTATGGTGGCTGTTTTGAGGAAGGTATAGAGTGGGTGTATGGTACTGGCGAAAGTTGCGCGGTACAAGAGAGGCTAGCAATGGTGGAAGGGTGAGAGTGCATATAATCCATGGACTCAACATTAGTCATAAAGAACTCACATACTTATTGCAAAAATATACAAGTCATCAAAACAAAGTACTACACGCATGCTCCTAGGGGAACGGTTGGTAGGAGTTAACCATCGCGCGATCCCGACCTCCACACTAAGGATGACACACAATGAAATACCTCATGCTTCAAATTTGGCACACAATGGTTACCATACGTGCATGCTACGGGACTTGCAAACCTCAACACAAGTATTTCTCAAATTCACAATTACTCTACTAGCATGACTCTGATATCACCATCCTCATATCTCAAAACAATCATCAAGTATCAAACTTCTCATAATATTCAATGCACTTTATATGAAAGTTTTTACTATACTCATCTTGGATGCCTATCATATTAGGACTAGTTTTATAACCAAAGCACATTATCATGCTGTTCTAAAAGACTCTCAAAAAGATATAAGTGAAGAATGAGAGATCAATAATTTCTACAAAATAAAATCACCACCGTGCTCTAAAAGATATAAGTGAAGCACTAGAGAGAAACTATCTAGCTCAAAAGATATAAGTGAAGCACATAGAGTATTCTAATAAATTCCAATTCATTTGTATCTCTCTCAAAAGGTGTGTCCAACAAGGATGATTGTGGTAAACTAAAAAGCAAAGACTCAAATCATACATGATGCTCCAAGCAAAACACATATCATGTGGTGAATAAAAATATAGTCTCAAGTAAAGTTACCGATAGATGAAGACGACAGAGGGGATGCCTTCCCGGGGCATCCCCAAGCTTAGGCTTTTGGTTGTCCTTGAATTTTACCTTGGCATGCCTTGGGAATCCCCAAGCTTAGGCTCTTGCCACTCTTTGTTCCATAGTCCATCAAATCCTTACTCAAAACATGAAAACTTCACAACACAAAACTTAGCCAAAAATCTCGTGAGCTCCGTTAGTATAAGAAAACAAACCACTACACAAAGGTACTGTAATGAACTCATTATTTGTTTATATTTGTGTTAAACCTACTGTATTCCAACTTATCTATGATTCATACCCCCCGATACTACTCATAGATTCATCAAAATAAGCAAACAACACACGAAAAACAGAATCTGTCAAAAAACAGAACAGTCTGTAGCAATCTGTAACTTTCAAATACTTCTGTAACTCTAAAAAATTTGAAATAAATTGGTGGACGTGAGGAATTTGTCTATTAATCATCTGCAAAAATAATCAACTAAAAAGCACTCTCCAGTAAAAAATGGTAGCTAATCTCGTGAGCGCTAAAGTTTCTGTTTTTTACAGCATGATCGCATAAACTTCACACAAGTCTTCCCAAAGGTTCTACTTGGCTCAAACACTATTTAAAACACAAAACCACATCTAAATAGAAGATAGATGCAATATTTATTCCTAAACAGAAGCAAAAGCAAAGAAAATAAAATTGGGTTGCCTCCCAACAAGCGCTATTGTTTAACGCCCCTAGCTAGGCATTGATAATTTTAATGATGCTCACATGAAAGATAAGACTTGAAGCACAAAAAAGAGCATCATGTAGCATGTGAAAATCACATCTAAGTCTAACATAATTCCTATGCATAGGCATTTTATAGGGAAATAAATTAGAAAGACAAGCAAGATCTAACATATGCAAGGAAGAAGAAAGAAACAAGATCAATCTCAACATGAAGAGAGGTAATTTAGTAATATGAAGATTTATACTACCATATTTTCCTCTCTCATAATAATTGCATGTAGGATCATAAGAAAATTCAACAATATAGCTATCACAGAACATATTCTCAACATGATCCACATGCATGCGAAGTTGACACTCTTCCAAAATAGTGGGATCAACATTAACTAAAGTCATGACTTCTCCAAACCCACTTTTATCAAAAATTTCATAAGATTGATGATTCTCCAAATATGTGGGAGCTAAAGTTGATACTCTTCAAACCCACTCTCAATATTATCACAAACATTATTATCAATCTCATATATATCATGGGCTTAAATAAGTTTTCAAGATCGTAAGAAGCATCACCCCAATCATGATCATTGCAACAAGTAGTGGGCATAGCAAAATAAGCATCCCCAAGCTTAGGGTTTTGCATATCATTAATGCAATTGACATTAAGAGAATTTATAATAGTATCATTGCAATCATGTTTTTCATTAAAAGAGCTATCATGAATCACTTCATAATTATCTTCTTTCAACACTTCATCACAATTTTCGGACTCACGAATTTCAAGCAAAACCTCATAAAGATAATCTAGTGCATGCAGCTCACTAGCAACTGGTTCATCATAATTGGATCTCTTAAAAAGATTAGCAAGTGGATGAGGATCCATAATTTAGCAAGCGAAGATGCAAGCTGATATAGGGCACATAGCAACACAAGCAAACAGAAAGGCAGACGGAAAAAGGGCGAATAAAACGGCAAAGGTGGAGTGGGGGAGAGGAAAACAAGAGGCAAATAAATGTAATGCGAGGGATAAGGGTTTGTGATAGGTACTTGGTATATGACTTTTGCGTAGATCTCCCTAGCAACGGCGCCAGAAATTCTTCTTACTACTTCTCGAGCTTGCGTTGTATTCCCGCGAAGAGAAAAGGGTGATGCAGCATAGTAGCATAAGTATTTCCCTAAGCTTTTGAGAACCAAGGTATCAATCCAGTACGAGACCACGCGTGAGTCCCTCGCACCTGCACAAACAAATAAGAACCTCGCATCCAACGCGATAAAAGGGGTTCTCAATCCCTTCTCGGTCACTTACGAGAGTGAGATCTGATAGATATGATAAGATAATATTTTTGGTATTTTTGGTATAGAGATTGAAAGTAAATAAAGCAAATAAACAACAGCAACAGAAATTGGCAAGTTGACGGGAAACTAATATGATAAATATAGACCCGGGGGCCATAGGTTTCACTAGTGGCTTCAATCATGATAGCAGAATTCTACGGTGGGTGAACAGATTACTGTCGAGCAATTGATAGAAAAGCGCATAGTTATGAGAATATCTAGGCATGATCATTGTATATAGGCATGAAGTCCGTGACAAGTAGACCGAAACGATTCTGCATCTACTACTATTACTCCACACATCGACCGCTATCCAGCATGCATCTAGAGTATTAAGTTCATAAGAACAGAGTAACTCCTTAAGCAAGATGACATGATATAGAGGGATAAACTCAAGCAATATGATATAAACCCCATCTTTTTATCCTCGATGGAAACAATACAATACATGCCTTGCTGCCCCTGCTGTCACTAGGAAAGGACACCACAAGATTGAACCCAAAGCCAAGCACTTCTCCCATTGCAAGAACTATAGATCTAGTAGGCCAAACCAAACCGATAATTCGAAGAGACTTGCAAGGATATTATTGTCACGGCCTGATTTTTGGCCATTTCGTTTTCTTTTGTTTTTTTTGAGATTTTTGCTTGAATTTTCTTTTCCTTCCCTAGACCTTGCCATTTTTCATCCTAGCGCAAATCCCAATATTCTTTTACTGGGAATATTCCTGTTCTATCAAAGGAATACCCCTGTCTGCCCTAGGTTGTTGAAGCAACTTATATTTCCATCACTCCTAAAATTCCCAAATAATTCTTATAAATTGTTTGGGTCATATCTTCATCAAATATGCAAAACATTTCATTGGCATGTTCGAAAATAATCTTCCAATTATTATTTTCCTATTCTGCCCTAAATGGCACTTTGTGAAGCAAGTGCTATTTTCCTTTTCTCAAATGACCTCAAACTTCTTGGACATCATGTACTGTCCATATCTTTGCCACATGCCAAAATTCAACCTCATTTTCCTAGTAGTTATTTACTTATGATTTTCCAAAGTTTCTGTCCAGAAGGAATTTTTGTGAAGGAGGTACAAGCTAGGCATATCCAAATTAGTTGAAATTTTGCATGGTCCTAAATATCATCATATCATAGCCCTCCACCAAAGTTGAGCTCATTTAATGCCTCCATGTGAGCTCATCTTCAATTCTTTGATTTTGTCCAAATTTTCAGTTTGTGAAGCAAGTGTATTTTATCTTGCTCCATTAAGGCTGAAAAGTTTTCTAGACCTTCTCCTATCCATATAACCATGCTCCACAAAATTTGGGCATATTTTTTTTTAGCCATTTTCCCTTAGGAATTTTCCTAAGATTCTGTTCAGAGAGGACCATTATGAAGCAAGTACCATTTTGGCTTGGCCAATTGGATGAGACTTTTTGAGCATCTTCATATGGCCTAATAACTCTGCCTTGCCCAATTTGAGCTTAAGTTCACACCCCATTTTAGTGCATCATCCTGATCTTTAATCTGGACCAGTTTATGCATTTGCAAAGCAAGTGTATTAAATATTGGTCCATTTCCTCTCAAATTTTCCAGAATTATAGTCTTTCCATAGTTAAACACCCCAGACAACTCCATTTGACCCAATCATCTTCCTGTGGATCAGCAGTGCACAACCAAGTTTGATAGAGCAAAGTTTCAGCGATGCCACACTCCTCTCCTTGTCTCCTTTTGTCGATCCATCAACTCCGTCGGCTTATATGATGCAGGGACTCATCACTAGACAACTCGCGGCAGCCTCTTGCGTCACCTCCTTGCCGGTCATAGTGGTGACCACTGCCTTGGCATGTCATCCGCACGCTCTGGCGCCCCTGTCTTCTTCTCCCTCTATGTGCGCTGGTTCCCTCGGCGCCTAGCCATGTCCAGAGTCTTCCCCGAGCCGTCGCCGTCCCTCTGGACCCCTTTCCCCCTCCGTCTTCTTCCCCGGTGAGCCGACCCCGTCGCCGAACAGTGAGCGTTCACGGGTGCATAGTGCCGACAAGGCATTGATGGCGCCCTGGCTACTTCTCCCCCATGCCCCTCGACCTCATCTACCCCGTGAGCTTCTCCATGTTGCTCCTCGTTGCCGTCCGTCGAGCTTGCTGGCGTGCACACACGTATCCGGACGTGCCCGTGCCGCGGCCACGCCTCCACGGCCACGATCTCGATGCCGTGGCTATTTAAGCCCCTCCCCGCAGCCTTCCGAGCATCTCACTCGACTCACCCCACTCCCTGGACCCCGCCCAGCCGTCTCGTTGAGCCCCGGAGCCTCTCCCAGCCGCTCACTGCCGCCTTGGCCGCCGCCTCAGTCCTCCTAAATTGGAGCTGCCCGAGCCCCTCCTTCGCCCTTCACTTCTATCCTCCACCATTATGTTCCCCACAAGCCGGGGATCCTCCCCGTAACATCCATCCCTCATCGAAGCCCAAATCGTCGCGTGCCCCATCTTGGCCAGAGACCGCTTTCGTCGGTGCTCCCTGTGGTGCCGCTGTAGCGTTCCCCGGCGTGCGTGCAGCCCCTGGATGGGCACGGGCCTCTGTCCAGTAGCCGCCAGTGCCCTCTCCCTGGCCAGGAGTGGCCGGAGGCAGCAGGCCAGCGCCGGCGCCGGCCCTGTCCTCTGTTCCGCATGGGCGGGCGAGAGGTTGAATATGGAGCCAAGCCAGGCGGGCCCCTACGTCTCTCCCGACCCCACCCGTTAGCCTCATGCGTTGACTCGCCCGGTCCAGCGTGGGTAAGTGACATGTCCCACCACCCGTGGGACCCGCCTGGCCCCGCCCCCTGTGACGTGGATAAGTGAAGGCGCACTTCCACTTTACGCTTCGTCCTTTTGAAAGCATATTTTCGTTCTGTTTGTGACGAAAGTACGTTTTGTCCGCAGGAAAGCATATTTTCATAGAAAGCGCGTTCTGTTTTTTCAGCCGAGGGCCTATTTGTGATGATTTTATTTACAAATGGTCCCTGGTAGAAAAACTATCATATCTCTTTGTTCATAACTCCGAATGAGGTGAATCCAACGCTCACGTCTTTGTCTCATCGAACCCGGTTTGTTCCCATCATTTTTCACTATGGTTTCACATACTGGAAATGACCATTTTGTCCTTGCCCTACTCAGCCCCCTCCGAGAGAGAATCTTTCCGCGATCGTTCCGCACCTCTCCCCGAAGCCTTCTTCATCCCCAGACAAGCCACAGCCACCATTTGCATGATAGCCATGCCGAAGTATTGGTTTTCAACTTGAATCTTTAAATAACCGTTTGTTTGCTTTACTGCAGCTGTCATTATTTTGGATGTGTTTATGGATAGTTGTTTACCGTCATGATATGTTTGTATGCACCTGGTTATTATGTTCTACTTGCTAGTATTACTTTCATATGACATGCTTGGTAGTAGTACATGTTGATGTAGTGATGGTCTTCGGTGCATGACTGTCGTCTGTTCTGAGTACCGTTGTTATGCCTGTTCCTTTGCATCTAGTTGGTTAAATGCTTGCCTGGTAGTATTATTGATATGTTCTTGCAGGATATTTATTGTTGATGCTAGTGGTCATGTTATGATATGAGTAGTGTTCTAGTTGTGATATTCTTGCTCGTTACTATGCCATGCTCATCTGGATAAATGGTTAAATGTTGTTGTTATGCTCATTGATTATGATGCACCCCCATGCTTATGTTAATATCATGTTCATGCATTGTAGTTGCATCATGACATTTTTTTATGACTCGGCATTTTGCATTCAAGTTTAACCAGATAATAATAAACTTGAAAAACTATTGGCTGAGTCATGGTGCCACCAAATCGAGCTATTTCTAGTGCAACCACGCTTACCTTATGGGGAGGTCTTAGCTCGGTCCTTTATTATGCCTCTCACCGGTGCCTCCCGCAAGGGAAGGTTATGGGCGGGCACTACCCTGACCAGGTAGGCGGACATAACCTTGTGTGCTCGTTTTTGTTTTTATAGATCCTTGTCCTTGTTTGGGACCGTTTTGCCACGACGGTGGCCGTTGGTGTCTTTGGTAGACACGGGGCCACCCAAGACCTAGCCCTGAGAGGGAGATGGCCGGAGTGGCCGAGAGAATTCCATGACAACGGGAGGGTTTCGTCGAAACCTCTTGGTCCGCACGTATGGGAGTGCGAGGCCAGGGTTCCGTAGTGTGGGTAAAGTGCGCTACCTCTGCACAGTGTGTGTGTTAAATCTCTCGATAGCTGCGCCACAGATATGGGCCCAGTTCGTGTCGATCACACTGTGGGTCAACAGTAATAATAATAATAGGATTAATAACAACCCTGGTTCGATGATGAAAGAAGTTGGTTGATACTTATGTGATCGTGAGAGGATCACTGGGGTATCGTGAGTACCAACTTGTTGGATATTTAGGATGTTATGCGAGAGTCAATGGTAAAGGTCAAGCTCCTTATGGTCATAAATGAATACTAAGGTATTGTTAATACCAAGCTTGATTGGATCCTGAGATGATCGTGGGATGTCCGTGATGGTAAGTGATGCATGTGATGGTTACGAGGTAACCCGAATAGAGTAAGTTGGTGCATAATAGTTTCATCATGTTGCATGCTAGTTTCATCATGTTCATCTATTCATGCCATGCTCGTATTGTTCTAGTTGTATTATCTCGCTCATGCTATGATTGAACTGATAGTATCATGTTAATCCTGGTTAATCTGTAATTGCCATGCTATTGTTTGTCTTGATTGCTTTGGTTGTTGTGAGCTTGCAAGTACATCCAATGTACTGACATGGCATGTCATGCCAGTTTGCAGGTCATGCTGGATATGATTGCTTGTTTGCCGTGGATTCCTTGTTTGCGACCTAGGATAAGCGTTCCAGCATGAGTCCCTGCGGAGTGGAATTCACCACCATCGTCGTTGTTCTGCTGCCAGTAGTCATTCCGCTGCTTCATGTTGTTCTGCTGCTTGCATGGAGCAAACGTGGCACGCGTAGTTTCGTCGTGCCGATGTAACCCCTTGTAACCACATAGATTGTAATAAAGAGCTAATTTGTTCTATGCGAAGCAGTGTCGTATTCCAGAAGACTTCTCCTCGATCTCTGGGCTGGAATACGGGGCATTCCAGTTTCTCTAAGCCGGGGTGTTACAATTATAATCATACATAAAAGATTTCAAAAAAGAATCCAATATTGTTCAAAGATAATCTTGATCATAAACCCACAATTCATCGAATCTCGACAAACACAACGCAAAATGATTACATCGAATAGATCTCCTCGAAGATCGATGAGAACTTTGTATTGAGATCCAAAGAGAGAGAAGAAGCCATCTAGCTAATAACTATGGACCCAAAGGTCTGTGGTAAACTACTCACAACTCATCAGAGAGGCTATGGTGTTAATGTAGAAGCCCTCCGTGATCGATGCCCCCTCCGATGGAGCTCCGGAATAGGACCCAAGATGGGATCTCATGGGAACAGATGGTTGCAGCGGTGGAATTAGGGTTTCGTCTATTGCCTCGATGTTTTCAGGGTATGAGAGTATATATAGGATGAAGAGGCACGTCGGGGGGTCAACAGGTGGCCCACGAGGCTAGGGGCGCTCCCCTGCCCTCGTGGCCACCTCCTTCGCTTCCTGGCGTGTACTACAAGTCTTTCGTGTTGATATCGTTCCAAAAATAACTCTCCCGAAGGTTTCATTCCGTTTGGACTCCGTTTGATATTCCTTTTCTGCGAAACACTGAAATAGGCAAAAAAACAGCAATTTGCACTAGTCCTTGGGTTAGTAGGTTAGTCCCAGAAATAATATAAAAGTATATAATAAAGCCCATTAAACATCCAAAATAGAATATATATAATAGCATGGAACAATCAAAAAATTATAGATACGTAGGAGATGTATCACTCACCTGCTGACCTATAGCCCTCCCTGAGCACACCCTGACACCTCCTTATCGGAGGGAAACTCTTTGGCGCCCGGAGAGACGGAGAGTGACCCGCCGGTCCGAGCTCCATCGCCCGTGGCCCGCGGGGACACCGAAGTGTCCTCTCAGTATGTGTCTCCTGCTCAAGGAGATGGGGGCGGAGCAGGTGATAGGGTGACCGAGGGTAACACCTCGGCTGCCGCTGACCATGGGGAAACAATCCCCATGGAGACCGAAGACGGGGGGGGGCCCTAACAATCTGGGGCCCCACCGAATACTGATCTGGAGCCTAGCATCGCTCCAGGGTCCGAAGACCAGACCCCCCAAGGCGGGGGAGGATACCACTGTTCCTACAGCGCGTGGTATCAATCCGGACCCGGATCCTCTGGAAGGAGCACTACAAAGTGCTTCCATCATGGAGGATCACCACACCGTAATGGGTGCGGTGATGAAGAAGATTCAGTCCGTCAAAGGCGGACTGAATGAAGCCTTCAACAGCCTGCTAACAGGCTTTGAGGTAAGCAATGTAATGTTCTTTATGGAACTTTATTTTTATATGCACATATATAGCCAGTAGCCCCTGATGCTTTGTGTCATTCTGAATAGAATCGGGCGAAGTATCCATGATATAGCATATTTACAGAGCTAAACCGTATGCTTTTGTATTTGAACATGCTTCACTAGTTGCAGCAACTGCACAAGATGCAGAAGTTGCTGAACTAAATCGGAAGCTTTCGCAGGCGACCTCGACCGCGTCAACCAGCGTTGAGATGCAAGGTATGTGGATTTGAAAAATCGAGATATTAAGAAGACTGATAATATTAATTGAGTATGAGTATAAACTCTTTATGATATTTTTTATTAAACAGTTGGCGCCACTGAGCTCGAGGCCCTCAAGGGCGAACTCGCGAAGGCCAAGAAGGAGGCCAAAGCGAGCAAGGCAATCACTGACAAAGCGGTTGCCGATCTAGAAGCCGAAAAGGCCGCATGCCAATGGCACGAGGCTCGAGTGACCGAAGTCGAAGATGGACTCAAAGATACTATTCGCCAATGCGAGGCGTTGGAAGAGAAGACTTCGGAACAAGCATCCGAGCTCACTGCGGCAGTTAAGGCCCAGGAGGCGCGAAGCGAGTCGCGCAGCGTCTGCGAAGAAATCAGGCAGGCGCGGGAGATAGTATCTGGTAAGACTTTTCTCTTACAGAGCATCTTCGGATAGCTGAATTACCTTGGGCTGACACGATTATGGAGTTCTCTTGGCGTGTTTGCTGATCTCCCAAGGAGCAGTGCTGACGCCGCCCGATACTTCTGAGCCCAGGAGGGGAATAGCACGGAGAAGCTGTTCTGGTCGCAGTTCTATGCGCTAAAACATCCGGTGCCCCTCAACGACCAGATGAAGCAGCTGGTCGAGCTGTACAATATGGCAGGTTCGGCCATGAAGGACTTGATAGTACGAATGTGGCCCGCTGAGCCAGTCCCAAGTAGCTACTTCGGATTGGTGAAGCGGCTCGTCAAAGCGAGTCCGCGGGTCGATGCGTTGAAGCGTTCGGCCTGCATAGAAGGTGCTCGGATGGCCTTTGCCCATGTAAAAGTGCACTCAGCAAAGATGAAGACGCAGGACATAGCCACTGCTGTCCTGCCCGAAGGCAAGGAGCACCGCAAGCCGAAGAGATGCTTCGAGGACGTCATAGAAGGCGCCCGCCTTGTAGAAGGCCTGTGCTCAAAAGATATTATCTTTGAGTAGTTGTATCCGATTGTAAAGACTTAAGTTTATGAACCAATCTATATAATGTTTGCGCTATTATAATGCGAGCGACTTTCACCTCATGTGCGGCCGTTTATTTAAATCTGAAAGTTTCCAGTCGTCGGCTTCAGCCCCCACGTAAATATTACTGGGGTGTTCGGTCATATGCATAAACACTCTTTATCCAACTTCTTAGTCCATGTAGGAGGTGTATGCGGAGCGAACCAGGCAATCAGACTATGCGGCGTTATTGCTTTCACTTAGCCATAGGAGTTTGACAAGTGGAGCTAGGTAGTAGCCCCTGGTGCGTGTATGGTGTTTCCAAATTTAAGGTATCCATTTGTACGTGGCTTGGCAAAAAACTAACCCTTCGTATAACACGGGGTAGATCTCCATCGATCGTAGTATAACACTAAGTCACTGGATCGCAGACCAGATTCTCGCATATCATGATAGTCAGTTTTCGGCTTTCTCTACTGAGGTACTTGACCGGACGAGCCAGAAGTACAATCACAGTAGTTCTCCCTTTACGCCCTAGACGAACAATCGGGAACGTAGGGGTAAGCACGGGAGCCGGGCAACCCAACTATTGACCCAAGACATGATTCGGAACTGATGCATATAAAGCAAATATCCAGGACGCCTAAGACTCCCTATCGCTGTTCGGACTTTTCGACATATACCGGGCTAAATACAGCCCCTGGTAATGGACCCTGTTATCAAGGCACATGTGGCAATCTGACATGGGGAGAGAACACAGGTGGTGAGATAATAAAACTCCATACATAATATGAACCAAGCTGTTTCTATAATATCCCGTTATAGTACGGCGAGCCGTAGACTTACAGATAATGCTGATAACTTCGTTGGACATCTTACATGTCAGAAAATTATAAAACAAAAAGAGATAAAAGGTTTACACAGGGTCTTAATCTAAAAAGAAACCTTAGTGCGGGTCCCTGCTGCACGTCTGCGCCGTTTTCTCCTTTGTGATGTGTCCTTGAAGGGGAGAGTGTGATGGTCATATGTAAAAGAAAGAAAAAGAAAAAACATGGAAAAAGAAACCAGTGTGCCCATAAACAAAGCTGGTTCGTTTAATGGACCTTGAAAGATAAGTTTTAGAGTCCGAATAGCGTCGAGCCGAACTATGGACTATTTGTACGCAGTGTGCCCCCAGCGCCGCCCAAGGAATTTTAAGGGCATAATTGTATACACGAGGTACGTATGCTACCACCTTATGGGGCAGTCGATGGGGGCGTATCTGCTAATTGAGCTCAAGTTCATCCGAGCTGCCGCTCAGGCGTATGCCTGACACGTTTAGCTGTGTCCACGGTCTTGACGACCAATGAGACGTTCGGCTTGAATAGGCCATTTTGGACTTCGGCTGCTAGGGCCGCAGTGTCCTCCTCGGTACGGAGAGAGCGCTCCATATTTTCGTTGATCGTGATGACGCCCCGTGGTCCAGGCATTTTGAGATTTAAATAAGCATAATGCGGGACTGCATTAAAGTGGGCGAAGGTCGTTCTACCGAGCAGTGCATGGTAGCCACTTCAGAACGGAGCTATGTCGAAGATTAGCTCTTCGCTTCGAAAGTTATCGGGAGAGCCGAATACGACCTCCAATGTTAAAGAGCCTGTTCAGCGGGCTTCTACACCCAGTATCACTCCTTTAAAGGTCATGCTGCTTGGCTTGATTCTTGACGGGTCTATCCCCATCTTGCAAACAATGTCCTGATATATCAGATTGAGACTGTTGCCGCCGTCCATAAGGACTCGAGTGAGATGGCATCCATCGATTATTGGGTCGAGCACTAGGGCAGCAGAACCCCCATGACGGATACTAGTCGGATGATCCCTGCGATCAAAGGTGATCGGACAGGCCTACCATGGGTTGAATTTGGGGGCATCAGGATCAACGGCATAGACATCTCGGAGTGCGCGCTTGCGCTCTCTCTTTGGGATATGAGTGACGTAGATCATGTTCACTGTTTTGATCTCTGGTGGAAATTTCTTTTGTCCCCATGTGTTCGACTGGCGAGGTTCGTCCTCGTCTTCGCTCTGAGACCCCTTTCCCTTGTGTTCGGCAATGAGCTTGTCGGCCTGCTTGAAGACCCAACAACTACGGTTGGTATGGCTCACAGGTTTATCTGGGGTGCCATGGATCTGGCAGGGCCTATCTAATATTTTGTCCAGGCTAGATGGACTGTCTTTGTTGCCTTTAAATGGCTTCTTCCGTTGACCGGGTCTGGAGCCACTGAATCCGGCTTTTACCGCTGTATCATCTGGGCTTCCAGCATTATTTCGATGTTTGTTTTTATTACGTCGTGGCTTTCCATTGCCATCCCTGAATTCAGATGTGCCAGGGTCGCTAGTGCTGCTACGAGCTAACCAGCTGTCCTCGCCCGTGCAAAAGTGGGTCATGAGTGTAGTTAGGGCAGCCATTGTCCTCAGCTTTTCCTGGCCGAGGTGTCTAGCTAGCCATTCGTCCTAGACGCTGTGCTTGAAGGCCGCTAAGGCTTTGGCGTCCGAATAGTCGATGATTTGGTTCTTCTTAGTGAGAAACCGATTCCAACGCTTGCGGGCTTACTCCCCGGGTTGTTGGATTATGTGACTTAGATCGTCAGCATCCGGGGGCGGACATAGGTCCCTTGAAAATTGGCCCGAAAAGCATCCTCAAGCTCTTCCCAACTTCCAATGGAATATTTTGGGAGGCTGTTCAGCCAGTGCCGAGCTGGTCCTTTTAGCTTGAGGGGTAGGTATTTGATGGCGTGGAGATCATCTCCACGAGCCATGTGGATGTGAAGAATAAAGTTGAGGGAGTCCTGGATCGAGGGGTCCTTGAGTGGCCAGATAACTCTTGGTGGGCCGGACTGGTGGGCCGTGAATATCATAGTCGAAGATCATCTCTCGTATCCGGATAGGACTCATGTATTCATATAATGGCAGGTTTTAGGTTTGGGTGTAATCTTTCCTTCCTCTGCAAGATGGTTATGTACAAACACTAGGCCCCTCCGATATATATAGTCCGTAGAGGGTAAGATAAAGAAACACAAAATCCTCATAGGCTAGACTCTAGGATTTAGCACTTACGATCTCGACGTAGATCAACTCTTGTAATCATATTCATCCATATTAATATAGCAGGAACTAGGGTATTACCTCGATCGAGAGGGCCTGAACCTGGGTAAACATCGTACCCCAAGCCTCCTGTTACCATCAATCCTCAGACGCATAGTTTGGGGCCCCCTACCCGAGATCCACCGGTTTTGACACCGACAAAAGTTTTCTATCCAGATAGCCGTCGTTCCATCATACGCCTCGATATTTAAGGGTTTAAACCCTTCTGGAAATTCGTGATCCAGTACCTCATCGGTGAAGCACAGAGGGTGTGCGGCACCACTGTATTTTGCTATGTCGTGGCGTATGTCCGACGGTTGTGATGTTCGTTATTGACCCAAAACTGGTATATGACCGGCATATTTGGCTTGATAGCCGCCGTCCCGTGCGAGAGCAGGTCCCTGGATCCGTCGATGGATCTGGTCTTGCCAACCTTTTTGTTTAGGTCCTCACGTAGATCGTGTTTCCGGGCCTAAGCCGCTGCCTCCTTTCCTTTACGTGGAGGGGGTGCGGGCTTGTTTACGCCGTTGCTAGCCACTCTATCCCGTCCATGAGGTGGTCGTCCGGCTTATCAGCGGTGTTGTTCTTCGGCGGTATAGGCGCAGTAGCCTCATGAGACAAACATAAACATATGATGTCACTCAATTTCAAACAAGGTCACACAAAAGATCCTAAGCTACTAATACAAAGCTCCAATCTTCTTCTTCAGTTATTCATTCTGCTCTAGTAGCATAGCAATTTCCTCTTCATATCCATCAAGGATTGTCTTGAGTTCTTCTTCTAGCTTGATGTTCCATGTCATCGCCGTATTGGTGTACAGCATGAGCGTGCACATTTGATTCTCATAACGGCGAATGTGTTGGTCCATCTCCTGTATGAATGCTGCAATGGACTTATCATTCCTGGTGCGAATCATCTCCCATTGCTCATCTCGGCGTCCACAAATCTGGCAGATGGTGTCTTCAAGATCATTGTTGTAGACTTCACAAGTGCATCCAAAGGTGATGTGCGCTGCCATACTCTTTCCTAAACTCCAAGTTGGTGCATCAAAAACAAGCTCCAGAGGTTCCGTGACTGGTGCAATAGTCCTCCCAGGAACACTAACTTTGATCCTCTAGCACTCCTCTTTCGGTAACGTTACAGTGAAGGTTCCAGTGAAACTTGGTATTTCGATGTGTAGGTACCTCGTGACTTCCTTCAAGTGTCTTCCGAAAGGGGTGTCGTCATCAGGCTGAGTAAACTTGTTCTCGGGGTCTGGCATCTATAGAGTAGAAATAGAGAAGGGTTAGAAATGAGTAGGGAAGGGCATCATGTGGCTTATCCTAGTGGTCGTTTCCTACTGTCAGCGTGTGCTCTGATACCATCTTGTAGCGACCACGATCCCAATGGATTGAAGTCTCTGTGCTTAAGTGTCATCCGTGGATCGGTATGCTGAAACACACAATACTTGAGGATTTATAACAGAGTTTCAATCACACACTTATTACATCGAGATCCTCATAAAGAGTATTACTACAAAAATATGGCTGAAGATCAACTAAAATAATTAAACTACGGAAGCATCGAAGATAAGTTGAGTCCATCCAACTCCACGGCAAACACTGAGTGCATGACAACGACCTATCGCACCTTAATCTTCGTCGGAAAACTCTGCAACATGAGGCGTTGCAGCCATGTAGGTCAGCACATTGAATATGCTGGCAAAGTCACACTGTAGCAGTATTGGTGAACAAATATCTACCACTACATGCATATTTGGCCGGTGGAGGCTATAAGGTTTGTTTTTGCATAAAGCTAGTTTTTTCCTACAACAAAGGAATAAATTGTATTGACTACTAAGTAGAATTAATCAATATCGAGAAGGTTCCTCCATCTCAATCCCAAAATAACCAATATCATTAGTAACCCAACAGTTTAATTAAATAGAGCGATGAGATCAATCAATAATTCAAATACCAGGATACTCAAGATGTCCATAACCGGGGACACGGCTAATCATGATCAGATTGTACACTCTGCAGAGGTTTACGCACTTTATCCCACAAGACTCGACCACATCCATGATTGGAAGATCGAGACATAGCCTTTCAGAAGCATTTACTCTTTACTCTGGGTAGACCGATACACCTACTTTCCCCTACATCTACTAGTCAACCATTGAAAAAGCTCACACAACATACTCAACTATGCCAGAACCCATAATGGCTTGCGGCTGCACACTGAAGTTTCTATGCATGAATGATATATGATCCCTTTGAGCCAAAGTGCCATTCCATATGATGATCACACGGTTCCTCAAGGATATCCTAGGACAACACTGGATTCTCCAGGTGCCCTGCAACCAATCCACCCAGATGTGTATTATTGTTGCCACCTTAAACTTTCCCTTAGTTGTTATTACACTCACAACTTTCATGAATCTCACATACCGATCCACGTCTACGAGCATGGCTAAGCAATACGTAACAAAGTGTATACTCCCGGGGTTGATCCCAAGTCATAGGTTCCTACCTCATGAACTATAAAGCAATTCCACATGTAACCAAGTCCTACTCATGCAAATCTTTGAGGATATAACTAAGGCAAGTAAAACTGGGCTATTGAAAAGTATGATCAAAGTGTAAGTTGACTTGCTCATGATCGTCGAAACCTAGAGACTCATAGTAGCAAGCTTCGGACTCCGAAAATTCTGTCGCAATCAAACAATAGCATACATAAGCAATCATGCAGCAAAATCGAGGAGAAGATCTCGAACAACGTCGAAAACTAGCAAATAATTCTTGCAACAGAAAACAATTTCT
Source organism: Secale cereale (assembly GCA_902687465.1). Taxonomy (NCBI): domain Eukaryota; kingdom Viridiplantae; phylum Streptophyta; class Magnoliopsida; order Poales; family Poaceae; genus Secale; species Secale cereale. The sequence continues at coordinate 37,709,226 of LR738716.1, forward strand.
AACAGTACCAAAATTATGTGGGTTTGGTCTTATCAGATAGTTTAGGTCAAGAGCTTCGATTTGCAAAAAGAATCAACTCAAACGGAGTTACGGAACTCAAGTTACGATCAAAAGAAGTTCAAATTAAAATCTTTTTGAATTCAAATTTTAAAATTTTCAAAAATAAATTTGGGTTGGTTTATTGGATAGGTGAGATCAAAACGAAGAGTTTGGCATTGGTTTCATCTAATTCCGACCAACGAGTAAAAAGTAGTGATTGTTTTAAGATTAGGTACTAATTTGTAAAAACTTTAATAGCAACAAAGTCCCTAGCGAAAAAATAATAGAAAATAAAATTATATCCAATGAACTTTCGTTAAATAACTAAACCTAAAAAAACAAAACCCGGTTTATAAAAAAATGATCTAGGGTTTTAAAAAATAAAACTAAAAACTAAAAAAACAGGTTT
>LR738716.1:37709846-37729618 GCA_902687465.1 Secale cereale
CTTGCGGCGGTGGCGGTTAAGGCGGTGGCGGCTTGGGAGGCGAGGGAGGGGCTAGGCCTCACCTTTTAAAGGCTAGGGGGGTCAGGCCGACTTGGGGAGGGGGCAAGCCGAGGCCGTGGTGGCGCCGGACTCCGGGAGGAGTCCCTGTCGGTGACGGGAGGTGGAAGGTGGTGGCCGGCTGGGCTGGGCTTCCGCCCAGTTCAGTCAGCCCAATTTTTTTATATAAAACATTTTTCTGAAAATACAGAAAAATAGAAAAACGCAATAAATATATTTTTAAAAATCGCTGAAAAAATCACATGTACTTCGAGCCTTATTATTGACCAGGTGAACATTTTTCTCGGCCTAAATGCCTAAAATAAAAATTAAATTTTTAGTGTTAATAAAATAATAAAAATAAATACTTTTGCAAATGAAAATCCAATATATATATTTTTACTCAAAATTCAATTTCCAACAATTTTATTCTGTTTGTTAAGAAGTCATATTATCTTTTCTCATTATTTAAAATATATTGAAATTAAAAATTGGTAAAATATATTTCATCCAACCCCACTTTGGAAAATAATAAAACTGTGGGTCCTCTTTGGAAACTTCCAACTCTCTCACTTGGGTCCTTGAGTTGCTTAAAGTCTCTTAGATCAATTTCCAAATAAAATCAAATTCATAAATGCTCAAATGATGAATGCATATGAATGATCTATGTGTTAACATCCAAATTGAAATTGGGATGTTACAGATGACAACTTACTTGAGGGATCTTACTCAATCCATAGGTAGGTATGGTGGAATCTCAAAAAAGGTTTGGGTTTACAGGTTTTTGGATGCACAAGTAGTATCTCTACTTACTGCGGAATTTTTGGCTAGAAAAGATATTGAGCAAGCACCACATGTTAAAGGATCTATGACAATATGACTTCTATGTGAATATGAACAAACATAAATCATCAAGTTGTCTTCCTTGTCCAACGTCAACAATTTTGGCATATAATATTTTGATGGGGGCTCACAATCACAAAAGCTTTCTAGGATAGTGTATTTATATGTGAATCTTCTCTTCTCTTATTAATTCTTTCATGAGTTGCATCATTAACCAATGCTATGTTTGCCAATCTCTAATAAATATTTCTACTTATACTTTTCCTTATCTGGAGCCATCACCTACCATAAGATTAGCATATGATCTTCTTAATTTATTTCCCTTCTTATATTTATTTATTTATAACCTTTCTTTTTATTTCAACATGAAGCTAAAGAAACAAAAAACTCAAAGCTGAACTTTACTACATATCTCGCACACGATTACAAAGATAGATCACTAAGCAATCTCACAAAAAGAAGGGATCGAACTAAACTTTCATTTATTCTAAAGCAAAAGATAGAACTAGAATAAGTAAATGCAAAAGGATAGTGGGGATGATATGATATCGGGGCACCTCCCCCAAGCTTGGCGGAGGCCAAGGGGAGTGCCCATACCCGATACTCTGTTTTCTGTTGGTGGTGAAGAAGATGGTGGTGGTGGTGGTGATGTATTCTCCAATATAACCATGACTTAATCCTTCAAACCTTGAAGCTCCCAAATGGCTTGATGAAGCAACTCACTGTTTTTCTTCACCTCAGCCATTATGTGTTTGTTTTCTAGGCCCCACGGGTTTATCCTTGCACTATTTTCCTTTGGACGAGATATATCCCAATTGGATGGTATGTGCCTACGAGGAGTATTCTCGAACCCATAGTTGTGAATTAAATTGCAAAAACCATTACGATGTAACCTGTGTAAAGGCCTTTTTGGTGGGGGTTCTTCTCCCTCCTCTTCGGCTAACAATGCTTGTTCTGCCGCCGAGGGTGGATCTCTCGTCTCTGTAAGCTCCTCCTTCTTTAGCTCGATCTTCATCAGCCAAGCATCTTCTTCCACTAGGTTAGAGGAGGAGGAAGACATGATGCCTAGCTTGGTAGATCTGACCGAAAACAGCAAGAAACGAGAACACAAGATTTCTCCGCGATACGGTGGTTAACAGGTTCGGGGGGGTATATAAAGATTTTTTATCTTGGGAAAGAAGCAAATTGTAGAAAAACGGAGTCCGGAAGGTGCCCGAGCTGGGCACAACCCATCAGGGCGCGCCTGGCAAGCCAGGCACGCTCTGGTGTCTTGTGCCCACCAGGGTATGCTTCCTGCAAGTTTCTTATTTTCCTAATTTTCTAAATATTCCAAAACTGACAAAAAATATTTTTGCGGATTTTTCGAAGTCCATTTACTTACCGTATCATGTACCTTCCTATTTTCACGATTCCGGAGTGTTCTGGAAGGACTCTTTTATGTGTTCTTCCGGTGTCAAAGTTTGGATAATATTGCTTTCAACATTAATGGGCGTACCAGAGATATAATGTTTTATTCGTTGCACATTGACGACCTTTGGGTTAGTAGCTTCAGCATTATTTATTTCGATAGCTCCAGACCAATAAACCTCCTCGATGACGTAGGGGCCTTCCCATTTAGAGAGGGGTTTTCCTGCAAAGAACCTGAAACGAGAGTTGTACAAAAGAACATATTCTCCAACTTTGAACTCACGCTTTTGGATTCTTTTATCATGGCATCTTTTAACTTTTTCTTTAAATAACTTAACATTTTCAAAAGCTTGGGTTCTCCATTCATCTAATGATCTAATATCAAAACCTCTTTTCACCGGCAAGTTTGAAATCATAGTTGAGTTCTTTGATTGCCCAAAAGGCTTTATGTTCTAACTTGAGAGGCAAATGACAAGCTTTTCCATAAAACATTTTATAAGGAGACATACCCATATGATTTTTATAAGCTGTTATGTAAGCCCAAAGTGCATCATCTAATTTCTTAGACTAATTCTTCCTGGACCTATTGACAGTCTTTTGCAAAATTAATTTTATTTCTCTATTACTAAGCTCAACTTGACCACTAGACTGAGGATGATAAGGTGATGCAATTCTATGGTTAACATCATACTTGGCAAGCTTTTTATGGAAAGCACCATGAATAAAGTGTGAACCACCATCAGTCATTAAATATCTAGGGACACCAAACCTTGGGAAAATAACTTACTTGAGCATTTTAATAGAGGTGTTGTGATCAGCACTACTGGTTGGAATAGCTTCTACCCATTTAGTAACATAACCAACAACAACCAAAATATGTGTATACCCATTAGAAGAAGGAAAAGGTCCCATGTAATCAAATCCCCAAACATCAAATGGTTCAACAGCAAGTGAATAATTCATATGCATTTCTTGACGCTTACCGATATTACCTATTCTTCGACATTCATCACAAGATAAGACGAACTTACAGGCATCCTTGAAGAGAGTAGGCTAGTAAAATCCAGATTGCAATACCTTGTGAGCAGTTCTATCTCCAGCATGATGCACTCCATATGCTTCGGAGTGACATTTCCGAAGGATTTGTCCCTATTCATGCTCAGGTACACAACGTCTAATAATACCATCTACTCCTTCTTTATAAAGATGTGGGGCATCCCAAAAATAGTGTCTTAAATCATAGAAGAAGTTTTTCTTTTGTTGGTATGTAAAACTAGGTGGTAAATATTTAGCAACAATGTAATTAGCATAGTCAGAATACCAAGGAGTATTATTAGCAATATTTATTGCAGCTAACTGCTCATCAGGAAAGCTATCATCAATAGGTAGTGGGTCATCAAACATATTTTCAAGCCTAGACAGGTTATCAGCTATGGGATTCTCAACTCCTTTTCTATCAGTGATATGCAAATCAAATTATTGTAGCAAGAGAACCCACTGAATAAGTCTAGGTTTAGCATCTTTCTCTTCCATAAGATATTTAATAGTAGCATGGTCTGTGTGAAAAGTTACTTTTGAATCAACAATGTACGATCTAAATTTGTCACGAGTAAACACCACTGCTAGGAATTCCTTTTCAGTAGTAGCATAATTCTTTTGAGCACTGTCTAGAGTCTTACTAGAATAATGAATAACATTTAGTTTCTTATCAATTCTTTGTCCTAGAATAGCACCAACAGCATAATCACTAGCATCACACATAATTTCAAAAGGCAAATTCCAATCAGGTGGTTGAACAATAGGTGCAGAAATTATGGCTTTCTTTAGTGTTTCAAAGGCTTCAAATCAATCATCATCAAAAACAAAAGGAACATCCTTTTGCAAAAGATTTGTAAGAGGCCTAGAAATTTGAGAAAAGTCTTTAATGAATCTCCTATAGAAACCAACATGACCTAGTAAACTATGAATACCTTTGATATTCTTAGGACATGGCATTTTCTTAATTGCATCAACCTTAGCTTTGTCCACTTCAATACCCTTTTCAGAAATCTTATGGCCCATGACAATACCTTCATTAACTATAAAGTGGCACTTCTCCCAATTCAATACAAGATTTGTTTGTTCACATCTTTGCAAAACTCGATCAAGATTGCTTAAACAATCATCAAAAGACTTCCCATAGACAGAGAAATCATCCATGAAACCATCTACAATCTTTTCACAGAAGTCAGAGAATATAGCAGTCATACATCTTTGAAAGGTAGCAGGTGCATTGCATAAACCGGAAGGCATGCGTCTATCAGCATAAGTTCCAAAGGGACAAGTAAAAGTAGTCTTTTCTTGATCAGGCTAAGAAACAAGTATTTGCGAAAAACCAGAGTATCCATAAAGGAAGCAAAAGTGTGTGTGCTTAGATAATCTTTCTAGCATTTGATCAATAAAAGGCAGAGGGTAATGATATTTTCTAGTTGCTTTATTTAATTTTCCAAAATCAATTACCATTCTATAGCATGTAACAATTCTTTGTGGAATAAGTTCATTCTTATCATTAGGAACAACAGTAATACCTCCCTTCTTAGGGACACAATGAACAAGTCTTATCCATCTACTATCACCTATAGGATAGATTATACCTGCTTGCAGAAGTTTTAATATTTCCGCTCTTACCACTTCTTTCATCTTCGGATTTAACCGTCATTGATGATCAACGACGGGTTTAGCATCAGGTTCCATGTTGATCTTGTGGTGACTTAGAGTGGGAGTAATGCCCTTTAAATCATCAAGAGTATATACAATAGCAGCTCGGTGCTTCCTTAGAACTTTCAATAATCTTTCTTCTTCGTGTTCTGAAAGGTTAGCACTGATAATAACAGGATATATCTTCTTTTCATCAAGATAAGCATATTTCAAAGTGTTTGGCAATTGTTTTAGATCAAACACAGGATCGCCTTTAGGTGGAGGGGGGCTCCTAGAGTTTCAATAGGTAGATTGTGTTTAGGCAGAGGACGTTGTTCAAAGAAAATATCATCTATTTCAATTCTTTCATGCATATCTAAATAATTTTCATGGTCTAGCAAATATTGTTCTAGAGGATCAGTGGGAGGCACAGCAATGGAAGCAAGACCAATTATTTCATCCTGACTAGGCAATTATTTTTCATGAAGCTTTCTATTAAACTTGGAGAAATTAAATTCATGCGATTCATTACCAAAACTAACACCGACAGTTTGTTTCTCAAAATCTATTTTAGCATTAACGGTGTTCTAGAAAGGTCTACGAAATATAATGGGATAGAAGTCGTCTTGTGGGGAACCAAGAACAAGAAAATCAGTAGGGTATTTTATTTTCCCACACAAGACTTCAACGTCTCTAACAATTCCAATTGGTGATATAGTATCTCTATTAGCAAGTTTAATAGTGACATATATGTCTTCTATCTCTGTGGGTGCTATGTCATTCATAATATCTTGATATAAAGTGTAAGGAATAGCACTCACACTAGCACCTATGTCACATAAACCATGATAACAGTGATCTCCTATTTTAACTCAGACAACGGGCATGCCAACAACAGGTCTATGTTTATCCTCTTTATCGGGTTTGGGAATTCTAGCAGCTTCTTCATAGTAGTAATTAACATGCCCATCTACATTTCCTTCCAAGAGATCCTTAACCATAGCCATATTAGGTTCTACTTTAATTTGTTCATCTCGTTTAGGTGTTCTAATATAACTTTTGTTAACCATAGTTGAAACTTTAGCATGTTCCTTTATCCTAACACGGAAAGGTGGTTTTTCAATATAAGCAGTACGAACAACTGAATCAACATTATGAAGTGTAGTTTCTTCCTTAGCTAGTACCAGTTATTTAATTTCTTCTTTAATAGGTGGGTGATATTTAAACCACTTCTATTTAGGGAGATCAACATGAGTAGCAAATGATTCACAAAATGAGGCTACTATCTTAGAGTTAAGTCCATATTTAGTGCTAAACTTTTGAAAAGGATCGGTCTCCATAAAAGATTTAACACAATCATACTTAAGCTTAATACCTGACTCTTTACCTTCGTCGAGTTCCCAATCTTCAGAGTTGCATTTAATTATTTCCAAAATATCCCACCGGACTTCAATATTTTTGTTCATAAAGGAACCAGCACAAGAAGTATCAAGCATGGATTGATCATTACGAGAAAGCCGAGCATAAAAATTCTGAATAATAATTTCTCTTGAGAGCTCATGATTGGGGCATGAATATAACATGGACTGAAGCCTCCCCCAAGCTAGAGCGATACTTTCTCCCTCACGAGGCTAAAAATTATATATATAATTCCAATCACGATGAACTAGATGCATAGGATATATTTTTTGGTGAAACTCCATTTTCAATTGGTTGCAGTTCCAAGATACAATATCATCGCATAGCCTATACCATGCTAATGTTTTTCCCTTCAAAGATAAAGGAAAAACCTTCTTCGTAACTTGATCTCTGGGTAGACCTGTAAGCTTAAACAATCCACAAATTTGTTCCACATATATCAAGTGCATATCAGGATTTTCGGTTCCGTCTCCTACATAAGGATTAGCTAGCAGTTGTTCTATCATACCCAAAGGAATTTCATATTCAATATTTTCATTGGGTGCAGCGGGTTGGGGGTAGCTAATTGTGGTTCCAGTCGAGGTGAAGATACTGTCGGGGGAAACTGTCCGCCACGAACACCTATGGGACCGGAGCCCCTTGTCTGTGCGGTACGAGGGCGGAGGGAGCACGAAGAGCAGATCGTAGCGAGCACGCGGGCAGTTTTACCCAGGTTCGGGCCGCGGTAGACGCGTAAAACCCTACTCCTGCTTAGTTGTGTATTGATTTGGAGAGCTCGGGAGCTTGAAGAAGCAGCTACACCGAGCGTATGAGTGATCTAGATTCCGAACCCCCTCCACGTTGTGCATGGGCCTCCTTTTATAGTGCAAGGGGTCACCGACAGGTGTCAACGTAGGAAAAAGGGGTAAAAACGTAAAAGAGGTGGTAGTTGTAACAGTGCGGGAACAGTAGAGCTACAGTGCACGAACAGTGGTCGCTACCTACTTTGACAGTGGGGGACAAGGGCATTTAATACCCGTCGCCGTCGACCCCAAAAGCTCCCGCCCTTGCGTCTCCGTCTGCCACGGCGATGGATCCACCACCGTGGAGTGCCACCGTGTCCCCCAGGCTGCACAACCATCCGCCACGCGTCCCTGGATAGGCCCCAGGGCGACGCGTGGGCCGATGAGCTGGAGCGCGGGCACACAGCGCAACTTTCCCGGCAAGCACCTTGCCGGGGTCTTGATCTTGCCGGGCCCGGGAGCTTGCCGCTCCCCGGGCCCTCGCCGGGACGCATATAGCGCCGAGGCGTGTCTTCTAGTCTTCCTGGCAAGCTCCTCTTGCCAGGGTCTTGTGCTAGTGAGGTAATCTTGAGCCTGGTACGGCCTTCCCGGCAAGCTCCACTTGCCGGGGTCTCGATCTTCTGTCTTGCATACTTTGTTTTTGAATGGTTTAATATGGAGCAGGAAGGTCTCCGGCGAGCGCGTGGTAAACCCTGCCGCGGGAAGCTGCAACTGCCCGTGCACAAGTTGGGGTACTGAGGTACCCCTACCTTAGTACACCGACAGATACCCCGAACAAATCCCTCAAAGGATTGTTCTCCATAGTAACAAGTGACAATAAATTTCAGCACACTATATGAATGTTTCCTTACCAATTTCCACTTACCAAAAGCGCTTCACTCCTCGGCAACGACACCAGAAAATAGCCTTGATGACCCACAAGTATAGGGGATCAATTGTAGCTATTTTCGATAAGTAAGAGTGTCGAACCCAATGAGGAGCATAAGGAAATGACAAGTGTTCTTCAGTAAGGTAATGTCTGCAAGTGCTGAAATTGTAAGTAGCAGAGTAGTTTGATAGCAAGATAATTTTGTAACGAGCAAGTAACGATAGTAGTAGAAAAAGTGCAGCAAGGTAGCCAAATCCTTTTGAGGAAAAGGACAGGCCAAGACGGTCTCTTATAATAAGCAAAGCATTCTTGAGGGTACACGGGAATTTAATCTAGTCACTTTCATCATGTTGGTTCGATTCATGTTCGCTACTTTGATAATTTGGTATGTGGGTTGATCGGTGCTTAGGTGATGTTCTTACTTTAACAAACCTCATACTTATGATTACCCCTCCTGCAAGCATCCACAACTACGAGAAAAGTATTAAGAATAAATTCTAACCATAACATTAAACCTTTGGATCCAATCGGTCCCTTACGGGATAGCGCATAAACTGGGGTTTAAGTTTTTGTCACTCTCGCAACCCATCATCTAATTACTACTCAACAATGCATTAACTTAGGCCCAAATATGGTGAAGTTTCATGTAGTCGACCATCACATGACACCACTAAGGGAATCACAACATACATACTACCAAAATATAGAACACATATCAAATTCACATGATTACTTGCAACATGATTTCTCCTGTGACCTCAAGAACAAAGGCAACTACTCACAAATGATAAACATGCTCAAGATCAGAGGGGGTATTAAATAGCATATTGGATCTGAACATATAATCTTCCACCAAATAAACCACATAGCAATCAACTACAAGATGTAATCAACACTACTAGTCACCCACAAGCACCAATCTATAGTTTCGGTAACAAGATTGAACACAAGAGATGAACTAGGGTTTGAGATGAGATGGTGTTGTTGAAGATGTTGATGGAGATATCCCTCCCCATGATCGGAGAGTTGTTGGTGATGATGATGACGATGATTTCCCCCTCCAGGAGGGAAGTTCCCCCGGCGGAATCGCTCCGCCGGAGGGCAAAAGTGCTCCTGCCCAAGTTCTGCCTCGAGACAGCGGCGATCGGTCCCGAAAGTCTTTTTTTTTTCTAGGTTAGAATGGCTTATATACCAGAAGATGGGCACTGAAGGTGGGACTGGGTGAGCACAACCCAATAGGGCGCGCCTAGGCTCTCTGGCGCGCCTAGGTGGATTGTTCCCACCTGATGGGCCCCCTCTGGTACTTATTTGCTCTAATATTCTTCAAATATTCCATATTAAATCTCAGTTAAGTTTCAGCTTGTTTGGAGTTGTGCAGAATAGGTGGCCTGGCATAGCTTTTTCTGGTCCAGATTTCCAATTGCTGGAATTCTCCCTCTTGGTGCATACCTTGCAAATTATGAGAAAAAGGCATTATTACTCCCAAAAGCATTATTATACATAAAAACAACATAAATAACAGCAAGAAAACATGATTCAAAGTGGATGTATCAACTCCCCCAAGCTTAGACCTCGCTTGTCCTCAAGCAAAAACCGAAATCGAAAAACATGTCCAAATGCTTTGAGAGAGCGGTGTCGATAAAAATAAAATACGGACATAGATGCATCATGTTGATTATTATAACAACAACAAATTTAAACATAAGACTTTTCTCAGAGGACTTGTATCATAGACTTCTCATGAACAAGTAATAGTTCATCACACAACTGAAGTATAAAGCATAAATTCTATTAGAAACCAGCAAACTATGTTCTCAGTCAACTTTGCAACTACAATTCATCATCTTTTCAGGAAAGGTCATGTATCGGAGCCTTTAGGCAATTCCACATACTCAACCATCATATAGTCTTCTATAATTGCTAACACTCACCGCATACACATGAGCAAAACATTTCAACCGGACACATAGAAAGATAGGGGCTTATAGTTTGCCTCCCAATGTACTCACCTCAAGGGTGATGTCAACAATAATAACTCATGCCACCCATATTCAACTGGACATATGTGCCTAGATCTTTCCTCACCACATGATTCTTGCCAAAGGATAAAATAAAAAGGAATAGAGAGAAAACTTTGACTCTTTGCATAAAAGTAAAAGATAGGCCCTTTGCAGAGGGAAGCAGAGGTTGACATGCGCTTTATTTGTTTGTATGCTCAACCCCTTAGTGCAAAATAACGTCATGTTGCATTGCCCCTTGTGATAGCAACCTTTATTATGCACTCTGTCACTTTTATTCTTCACCATCACAAGTTCGTGCAACGCTCAATTTTCCCTTACACTAAATGATCTCACATTTTTAGAAGCAATTTTTATTGCCTTATTGCACCGATGACAACTTACTTGAGGGATCTTACTCAATCCATAGGTAGGTATGGTGGACTCTTGAAAAAGCCTTGGGTTTATAGGTTCTTGGATGCACCAGTAGTATCTCTACTTAGTGCAGAATTTTTGGCTATTAAAGATATTGAGCAAGCACAACATGTTAATGGATCTATGACATGTGAATATGCACAAACATAAATCATTAAGTCTCTCGGACGGTGCACCAATTCAATGCCAGCAGTGAGAGGTCGCATCCATTCTAGGCGGGCGTCAATGCGGGCAGCTAACATCGGGCGCAAAAGTACGCGGGGTGAGGGAAGAAGGTTTTGGATCGTCCCCACCACGCGGTCCGGATGGCTGCAAATGCTTTGAGTCGTTGTTGAAGATGACATAAGAGCATCTACAGCCGGGCACCCAAAACATGCCTCGAACTCTCCGGCGGCCCGCCCACTCACTCACCGGTCACGAAAATTGACCCAGATGGGCGCTGCAAACGGTCTTCAAACGCCCAGGCTGACCGGCACCCCTCGTATCCAACCCAAATATGGGGCGGATATGGGAGCGCCCGGGCGCGCCGGCCACGTTAGAGCCGACAGCCCGACCCCACCACAAATTGCACTAAATACACCCCCGAGAACTACACGATCCATTTGCTCTCTCCTCTCTTTTTCCTCCTCCGTGTCATCCGCCTCGCAGCTCTGCTACCGCGTGCGCCAGCCACATCGGACCCGACAGCCCGACCAAACCATAAATTGCACCGAATACACCCCGAGAACTACAGCATCAATTTTCCCTCTCGTCTCTTCTTCCTCCTCCATGTCGTCCGCCTCGTAGCTCTGGCACCGTGCGCTCTCTGTAGCTAACTCGACTAAGTAGTCCTCTCTCCCATCCTCGCCTCGAGTGACATCGTCGCCAGCCCGGAAGCCACCATCGTACGTAATGTCTACTATGCAATTTTATTCTTGTAGACTCATGTTGGGCCTCCAATCTCAGAGTTCTGTAGGACAGTAGAAATTTTCCCTCAAGTGGATGACCTAAGGTTTGTCAGTTCATGGGAGGCATACGATGAATATGGTCTCTCTCAAACAACCCTGTAATCAAATACAATAAATCTCGTGTATCCCCAATACAATGACAAATTGTATAGGTGCACTAGTTCGGCGAAGCGATGGTGATATAACTGTAGTATGGATAGTCAGTAGAGGTTTTGTAATATCAAAATATAAAAATAGCAAGGTAGCAAATCATAAAATGGAGCACAAACGGTATCGCAATGCTTGGAGACAAGGCCTAGGGTTGATACGTCTCCAACGTATCTATAATTTTTTATTTTTCCATGCTATTATATTATCTGTTTGGGATGTTTAATGGGCTTTATTATACAGTTTTATATTACTTTTGGGACTAACCTACTAACCCAAGGCCCAGTGCGAATTGTTGTTTTTTGCCTATTTCAGTGTTTCGCAGAAAAGGAATATCAAACGGAGTCCAAATGGAATGAAACCTTTGGGAGAGTCATTTTTGGAACAATATCAACACAGAAGACTTGGAGTACACGCCAGGAAGCGAAAGAGGCGGCCACGAGGGCAGGGGGCGTGCACAGGGGGGTAGGCGCGCCCCCACCCTCGTGGGTCCCTCGTGGCTCCCCTGACGTGCCTCTTCCTCCTATATATACCTACGTACCCTAAAACCATCGGGGAGCACCACGAAACCCTAATTCCACCACTGCAACCTTCTGTACCCGTGAGATCCCATCTTGGGGCCTTTTCCGGAGCTCCACCAGAGGGGGAATCGATCACGGAGGGATTCTACATCAACACCATAGCCTCTCCGATGAGTTGTGAGTAGTTTACCATCGACCTTTGGGTCCATAGTTATTAGCTTGATGGCTTCTTCTCTCTCTTTGGATCTCAATACAAAGTTATCCTCGATCTTCTTTGAGATCTATTCGATGTAATTCTTTTTGCGGTGTGTTTGTCGAGATCCGATGAATTGTGGGTTTATGATCAAGATTATCTATGAACAATATTGGATTCTTTTCTGAAATCTTTTATCCATGATTTAAATATCCTTGCAAGTCTCTTCAAATTATCGGTTTGGTTTGGCCTACTAGATTGGTAGTTCTTGCAATGGGAGAAGTGCTTGGCTTTGGGTTCAATCTTGCGGTGTCCTTTCCCAGTGACAGCAGGGGTAGCAATGCACGTATTGTATTGTTGCCATCGAGGATAAAAAGATGGGGTTTATATCATATTGCATGAGTTTATCCCTCTACATCATGTCATCTTGCTTAAGGCGTTACTCTGTTCTTATGAACTTTTTACTCTAGATGCATGCTGGATAGCGGTCGATGTGTGGAGTAATAGTAGTAGATGCGGAATCGTTTCGGTCTACTTGTCATGGATGTGATGCCTATATACAATGATCATGCCTAGATATTCTCATAACTATGCGCTTTTCTATCAGTTGCTCGACAGTAATTCGTTCACCCACCGTAGAAATCTGCTATCATGAGAGAAGCCACTAGTGAAACCTATGGCCCCCTGGTCTATCTTCTATCATATTTGTTTCCCGTCAACTTGCAAATTTATGTCGCCGTTGTTTTACTTTGCAATCTTTACTTTCAATCTATACCAAAAATACCAAAAATATTATCTTATCATCTTTATCAGATCTCACTTTTGCAAGTGACCGAGAAGCGATTGACAACCCCTTTATCACATTGGCTGCAAGGTTCTTATTTGTTTGTGTAGGTACGAGGGACTCGCGTGTGATCTCCTACTGGATTGATACCTTGGTTCTCAAAAATTGAGGGAAATACTTACGCCATTGTGCTGCATCACCCTTTCCTCTTCGAGAGAAAACAACGAAAGCTCGAGAAGTAGCAAGGGTTCATACTTTCACTAGTGCAATCTCTCAAAAGTGCTAACATAGTTGAATCATATAACAATCCCTCAATGTGCGACAAAGAGTCACTCCAAAGTTCTTATAAAGTAGAGAACATAAGATGAAATTGTTGTTTGGGTACAAAACAACCTCAAAGTTATTCTTTCCAATCAATCTTTCGAGCTATTCCTATAAGTGTTAGAAACAGCCCTAGAGTTCGTACTAAAATAACACCATATGGTACACATCAGCCAACTCTAATGTCACCTAGATACTCCAATGTCACCACAAGTATCTGTGAGTTGATTATATGATATGCATCAAACAACTTCATATTCATAATATTCAATCCAACATAAAGAACTTCAAAGAGTACCCCAAGATTTCTACCGGGGAAAGTAGGACAAAAACATGCATCAACCCCTATGCATAGATTACCCCAATGTCAGCTTGGGAATCAGCGAGTTGAGTGCCAAAACATACACCATGTGAATCAATAGAACACCCCATTGTCACCATGGGTATCGCACGCAAGACATACATCAAGTGTTCTCAAATCCATAAAAGTATTCAATCTGATAATAGTGAAACATCAAAGGTAAAACTCAATTCATCACAAGAAGATAAAGAGGGAGAAACACCATATGGTCCAACTATATTAACAAAGCTCACGATACATCAAGATCGTACCAAATCAAGAACACGAGAGATAAGGAGAGATCAAACACATAGCTACTTTCACATACCATCAACCCCAAGGGTGAAGTACTCCCTCCTCATCATGGTGGCCACCGGGATGATGAAGATGGCCTCAAGTGATGATTTCCCCATCAGGCAGGGTGCCGCAAAAGGTGTGTAGATGAGTTCGTGGAGGTACAGAGGCTTGCGGTGGCGGAGTCCAAGTTCTATTGTTATTTCTAGGGTTTTCTCTATTTATAGGAATTTTTGGCATCGGTTTCACGTGAAGATGGGCTAAGATGGGCCCACGAGCCACCACGCCACGACACCCCCCTAGTCCATGCCCAGGTGGCTCGTGGGCACCTTGTTGCTATTCTGGTGCTCCCACAAAGCTTGGGGGTCTCTTTTGTTCCAAAAGAAACCATCAAAAAGTTTTGTTGCATTGGGAGAAGTTTTATTTCTGCACAAAAAATGAGACCACGGTAACTCTGCTGAAAACAGCGTCAGTGCGGGTTAGTTCCATCAAAATCATATAAAATTGCACCCAAAACATATAAAATCGTTGTAAACATGTTATGAATACTTCATAAATTATAGATACGTTGGAGACGTATTAGCATCCCCAAGCTTAATTCCCACTCGTCCTCGAGTAGGTAATGATAAAAGAAATAATTTATGAAGTGGGAATGCTAGCATAGTGTATAAGTTTGATCACTGATAATTCCTAACGATTTTTTCTAGCATCAATATAAATCATAAATAGTAGCTCATCTCATAGAACTTTTCATGATCTAGTAACAGGCTATTCACATGTAAAATTATAGACCATAAACTATCTTGAAAACTAACAAACTATGTTCTCAGTCATCAAACAATTGCAATTCATATTATTTTCAGGAAGGGTCTATGTAAGAGCTTTGATTTAGCAAATTACACATACTCAACTATCACACATTCTTCCATGATTGCTGACACTCAAAGCATATTTTTAGAAGTAATAAAATCCATCAAACATAGAGAAAGATAGTGGCTTAATGTTTCGCCTCCCAACTTATTTATCATAGATATAATTGTCAACAATAATAAGTCCTGATCACCTATATACAACTGGATATATGTGTCTAGATCTTTCCCCACCACATGATGCTTGCAAAGAGAAAAAATAAAAATGGAATAGAGAATGAACTATTGACTCTTGCATAAAATTAAATACATAAAGTAAAAGATAGGCCCTTCGCAGAGGAAAGCAGAGGTTGTCATGCGCTTTTTATTTTTTGATGTGCAAGCTCTTAATGCAAAGGAATGTCATGTTATATTGCCCCTTGTGATAGCAACCTTTATTATGTAGTCCGCTCTTTTATTTCTTCACCATTTCAAGTTCATACAACGCTTATTTTCCCTTACAATAAAAGATCATACATATTTAATAGCAATTTTTATTGCTTTTGGCATCGATGACAACTTACTTTAAGGATCTTATTCAACCCATAGGTAGATATAGTGGACTCTCATGGCAAGAAACTGGGTTTAAGGATTTTTGGATGCACAAGTAAGATTTCTACTTGGTGCGGATTTTTTTCTAGCAAAGATATTGAGCAACCACCACATGTTAGAGGATCCATGACAATATAACTTCTATGTGAATATAAACAAACATAACTCATTATGTTGTCTTCCTTGTACAACATCAACTACTTGATCAAGTTTGAAAATAATTAATGGGGCTCACAATCAGAGAAGATGTCCAAGATAGTATATTTATATGTGAAATATCTCTTCCTTCAATATTCTTTCATGAATTGTTCAAGTGACCAATGTTGTGTTTGTTAATTGTCAGTAAATTTTAACACATATACTTCTTATATGTGAAGTAATTACTCCCCATGGGTTAAGCATATGAAAAATATATAATTTTAGATTTATAGTTGTCGGGGAAACTGATCCTCGCACACCTATGGGACCGGCGGGCCGAGTCCCTTTCGATTCGGCGGGGGCGGAGATCGCGCGAAGAGCAGATCGAGGCGAAGCACACGAGCAGTTTACCCAGGTTCGGGCCGCACGGATGCGTAAAACCCTACTCCTGCTTTGTGGTTTGTATTGAGTTCTTGGCTTGGGAGCGCTGGAAGCTACAGTACCCCTCAGCAGCTAACGAGACCGAGCGTGAGAGTCTTCAAATCCCCCCCTACGTTGTGCATGGGCCTCCATTTATATGCTCAAGGGGTCACCAACAGGTGGCAACGCACATGAGGGTAAAAATTGGAAAGTATTGTAGTTGGTACACCTACTTGTACATTGTTCCATACCTAAACCTGACGGCAGGGGACAAGGGCATTAAATGCCCATCGACGTCGCCCAAACAGTGCAAAAAGGGGCCGTCAGGGGCGCCACCATTCGCCACGATGGCAACCTTGTCAGCGCCACTCGCCACCACATACCCCTGGCTGCACAGCCTCACGCCACGTACGCCTGGAAGGGTCCCAGAGCGACACGTTAGCGGATGTGTTGGAGCGTGGGTACAGAGTGGTAGCTTGCTGATACGTCCAAAACGTATCTATAATTTCTGCTTGCTCCATGCCTCTTTTGGGTGATATTGCTATGATATTTATACACTTCCATACACTTTTGATCATATTTGAACTAACCTATTTACTCAGTGCACCCCAGTGCCAGTTTCTGTTTTCGGCTGTTTTTGTATTTCAGGTTTTCACATTACGAGAACTGCCAGGAAAAATCCAGAAAAAATATATAAAAAATCAGCGTTCCGGAAGCTTCCATGCGGCCAAAGTAGGGCCGGAGGGGACCCACAGGGGCTCCAGGCGGCCTGCCCACGCGGCCCCCCTCTGGGCCACGCCGGGGGGGGGTCCTGGGCACCCCTGACCCCCTATGATGCCCCCCTTTGGCATATATTTAAAGCGCGTCGAGGAAACCCTGATTCCAGACCCCTTTTCTCCAGACGCGATTCCGATCTCCGCCGCCATCGCCATCAAGCTTCGGGGGACCAGAATTCCTGTGACGGCACCCTGCCGGGACGGGGAAGTGCCCCCGGATTCATCTCCATCGACGTTGCTTCCTCCCTCCATGATGCGGGAGTAGTTCCTCCTCGGGGCTGAGGTTCTTACTAGTAGCTATGTGGTCAATTCTCTCTCCCATGATGTGATCTTCGTTGTGATCATAGGCTATGTTAATCTAGGGTGATCCCATGATATTTCCCCTTCCTCTATGTATTGGATTGATGTACTCACTTGTCTTTATCTAGTATGATCCCCGAGACCAAGGTGACAGCGGTCTATTGGACATGGATTAGAACAATATTTTCATTAGTGATTTCCTCTCTTGTGTGTTGATTGAAGATTGAGAGTCTCTTGGTGCTTGTCTTTGACTATCCTTTAGATATGTTGTGGTGATTGTGGGACTCTCTTTGGATGGCCGCGGTGACATTGGGAAATCCTTAGATTGAGAACTACGAACTTTGAGGTGTGCTATTGTAGCCCTACATAATTCTCGTCCTCTCTTGACCACGAAGGAATGACCTCCGAGTGTGTCCTCTTTGCATGTTTTATGGGAAATATCATGTGATTCGATTATGTTAATGTTGTTGGGAGTTGCCACTAGTGAAAGTATGAACCCTAGGCCTTGTTTCCACATTGCAATACCATTTGTGCTCACGTTTATCACTTGCTTGCTTGCTGCACTTTTTATTACAGATTTATATTACTTTGTTTTGCCATCCATATCACTTGCCATTTAACATCTCTTCGCCGAACTAGTGCACCTATACATCTAACAAGTGTATTAGGTGTGTTGGGGACACAAGAGACTTCTTGTATCTTAGTTGCAGGGTTGCTTGAGAGAGACCATCTTCAACCTCTACTTCCCTGAGTTCGATAAACCTTAGGTCATCCACTTGAGGGAAATTGCTACTGTCCTACAAACCTCTGCGCTTGGAGGCCCAACATAGTCTACGAGAGTAGAAGCGTGTGTAGACATCAAGCTATTTCTGGCGCCGTTGCCGGGGAGGTGAGCGCTTGAAGGTATATCTTTAGATCTTGCAATTAAATATTTTTGTTTCTTGTTTTTATTTCACTAGTTATGTTTATGGAACACCTTGCTATTGGATCGTTGCTTGCGGGAGGACGCCCCACACCTGCGATGGTTGCTCCTCCTCCTACTGAAATTGTGCCCTATAAAATACCGGCTGGTATTATCGATTATGCTTTGGCTAATCGTTATGCAGGAGACAGACATCCCGGTGAACACTTGCTATATCTGTCACAACTATGTTCATTATTTAAGTTTGCAGGTGTATCGAGGGAGTTTGTCATGAGGAAATTATTTGCCTTGTCACTAAAGGGAAAAGCATTAGAATGGTATAGGCTACTAAATGACTCTCACCTGCTGGAGTGGGAAGAGATCCAGTCTCTCTTTTACTCCAAGTTTTATCCTCTTCATGAAGTCCGTGAGAATAGGAATTATGTTTATAATTTTTATCCTCATGACGGAGAGAGCATAGCTCAAGCTTGGGGGAGACTAAAAACGTTAATGCTAAAATGTCCTAACCATGGGCTCCCCAAAGATATTATTATTACTTACTTCTATGCGAGGCTCTCTCGACAGGATAAAGATTTGCTCGATGCTTCCTCTATGGGTTCTTTCACAAACAAAAAGATTGATGCTAAATGGGAACTCCTTGAAAGAATTCAACGCAACACTGAAGATTGGGAGATCGACAAAGGTAAAGAGTCAGTTATAATTTATGAGTATGATTGCATTAAGTCCTTTGTTGAAACTACAAGTTTTAATAAGTTTAGTGCTAAGTTTGGACTTGATTCTCAACTCCTTGTTGATTTCCTCAAATCTTTTGCTTCACATCTTAATATGCCTAAGGAGGATTGGATCAAGTATCATAAACCTTTTAAATAGACTTGCAAAGAAAATGAAATTGTTCATGATGATTGCAATATGCATGATCCAATTCCTAAAAATGAAGTTTTATATAAGCATGTTAATTTTTGTGGAGTGGATAGACCTTGTGAAAGGCCTATGATTGAAGAAGAGAAGTATTGTAAGCAACATAAGCATGAAAGAACAATCACTTGGGTCAGAGATTTAAATGAGATTGCTAGAGAATTGTGTGACCTTTATCCTTTTACTTGTGAACTTTGCCATATAGAGGGTCACTTTAATTTTCAATGCATGAACTTTCAAAACATAATTTTTAACCGGTTGTGTGATAACATGATCACCTCTGATCTTTATGATGAGCTTATGTTATTTTTGATGTGTGAAGAGTTATCAGAAAAGACTTCTTGGCTGGATGATAATGCCATAGGAATAAAAAACACTTTGCAAAATTGCCATCTCTATTGTGTTGTTAATTGCCATCAAAATGATTACATAAGTAAGATTAAAAAGGAGGGAACTTTACCAAAGTATAAAAATGTCTCTTATATTTCTGCTAATAAAAAGGAGAGTTTCTCCCAAGTTTCCCCTATTGTTTCTAATGATAAACCAGGATATGTGGAGAAGCTTCATCTCCAACCACCCCCTCCTAAGGTGAAGAAGAAGAAAAAGAAGGGGAGGAGGAAGAGGAGCAAGAAGGAAGAAGAATGGGTATCAACCTGGCCTGAGCATATTCCTCCCATCAACGTTTATCCTAACGGTTGTAAGTTTAAAGAAGAAGGTGAAGTTTATTGCCTTAATTATCATCTTGATGATACGTCCGTAGGTACTATTGAAGATGATTTTGATTATGATATGCATGTTACTTATTGTGATTGGGAAAATGATGATAATGCT
>LR738716.1:37729903-37748340 GCA_902687465.1 Secale cereale
CCCACTAGTGATGTGATAATTTATAATTCTCTTGCTAGTAAGAATAAAGACAACATGTTTACAAATATAGTTGCTAGCAATGATAATGCTCTTCTCTACCATGATGATGTTATAACTCCAATCTATAGTGATTATAAAGGTACCTATGACATAAGGAGAAATTATCCTTATGAAACTTGTCATAATCATGAAGGGAATTACTCCCTTGTTGAACACCACCCTCCTAATATACAACTAATCTATAGTGTTCAAGTTGTTTATGATAGTCCTACTCCCACTATTACCAATGAGAAAAATTATGCTTATGTGGGGAGTGAGAGTACCTTTTTGCATGTGGATCATGGTAACAATGCTTTATGTGATGCTTATATTGTTGAGTTCATCCACGATGCCACTGAAATTTATAATGAGAGAGCGAGGCTTGGTTCTAAATATCTTAATAATAAGAAGTTTCCTCTCTTTATGGTGAATATTTTGAAGTTATGCTTGTTTTGCCTTCCTATGCTAGTTGCTTCGTGCTTCAATGAATTATTCTATTGCAATATTCCTATGCATAGGAAGCATGTTAGGCTTAAATGTATTTGGCATTTGCTTCTTGATGCCCTCTTTTGTTCTTCAGCTCTTATTCTTACGAGAGCATCATTAAAGTCCTATGCCTAGCTTAAAGGCATAAAAGAAAGCGCTTTTGGGAGGCAGCCCACATGAATAAATTTTTTGATTTTGTTGTGTCTTGATGTTGTTTACTGCTGTAGCATCATCATTGTATCTTTGCTTTTCATATTTGTGCCAAGTATAGCCTCTGATTGCTAGAAAGTTCAAAAGTTGTGAGGTGCTGTCCAGGAAACAGATTCTGTCCTTGGATAGAAAAATTCGTATAAAATCACCAGATCATCTTTTTGGTCTGAATTTTTTCGACAGCGTTCTCTATATAATTGTCTTTCGTGCATCTGTTCTGAGTTTTTTGATTTGAGTTGCAGAAGTACCCCGAACAGATCAATTACTACCTGCTGTTCTGTTTTTCACAGATTCTGTCCTGTTTTGCCTTTCCTTCATTTTGCAAACCAAGAGCTTGCTTTTTCTTTGCAAAAAACTTTTGGCAATCTTGAGAAACAGTAGACCTTCAAGAATATACTTATTTCCAGCAAGGTACAATTATTTTATTATGGGTACTAACCTCGCTAATCAGATTATGATGAGTTATGTATGAAGGGAGTTTTCAAGTGTGCGAGGGAAGATGATAAAAAGATTCAGGAGTGTGAAGCGCTCAAGCTTGGGGATGCCCCCGTGCACCCCCAAGAAATATTCAAGGAGACTCAAGCGTCTAAGCTTGGGGATGCCCCCGTGCATCCTCTTCTCCATCAACATTATCAGTTCGTCTTTCGTTCCACTATATTTTTATCACTTCATGTGTTATGTGCTATGCTTGGAGCGTCTTGCTTTTAGTTTCATTTTTAGTTTTCTTTAGCTTTGCTTGTTTTTCATAACGAGTTGTAACTCAGCTTTCTTTATGTGGGAGAGAAACACGCTCCACTTCAACCTAGAACACAACATAGAATTTTCATGTTTATCTTTGCTGTGTGTGTTCTTTGTCTTTTAATAGCTACTATCATGTTCAGCTCTTAGTATTCATGCTTATCTTTTCAAAGAGCTTTTGTTTAGTTGGTTGCTTGAGCTCTCTTTAATTACCATGCTCACCTTATTAAGAGAGTTTGCTTCCGTTGCATTGGTTGATATGTCTATGATAAAGATGCTACGTGCATAATGGCGCTTAGTAGTTCATGTTTTCTTGTGGTTAGTCTCAAATAGCTGGGGGATTCTCAATGTGTTATTGGAGTACCAACTTGATTTGTTTGCCTATGATGTGGTATGGTTTAGTAATATCTTCCTTCAAGAATTTATTTTGATTGACTTGGTGTATGCTCACGCATATTTAAGACTGTAAAGAAAGTCTGTCAAGCCTTGATGATCTTTTGTTTCTGAGTAGCGATATAACTACCATGCCTGATTCAATGTTACTTTGTCGCTCTGCATGATTATGACCGTCATTGCTCTTTTAGTTGGTCGCTCCTAGTCTTTTGCTAACCTCCACCTGTACTAAGCGGACTGACTGCTTGTGCATCCACATTCTTTTAATCCAGTTATGCCATATGAGTCCACCATACCTACCTATATGTGGTATTTCATCGCCACTCCAAGTAAATTTACATGTGCTACCTTTAAAACATTCATTTTTGTAATACATAGCTCATGGGAAAGTAGCTTAAAAACTATTGTGGTAAAGAATATGTCGCTTATGTATCTTATTTCTTATAAGTTGCTTGCTGAGCGGTATCCATGTTTCTGGGGACGCCATCAACTGTTACACTTTTGTTGAATATCATGTGAGTTGCTATGCATGTTCGTCTTGTCCGAAGTAAGGGTGATTTGCCATGAGTTGAATGGTTTGAGTATGCATATTGTTAGAGAAGAACATTGGGCCGCCAACCAAAGCCATGTATCATGGTGGAAGTTTTAGCTTGGACATTAATCCTCAACCTCTTATGAATGCTTAAGCATTAAAGAGGAGTCCATTATCTATTTTCTATGTTGTCCCGGTATGGATGTCCTCAAGTTGAGATCTATCAAAAACGAGAAATCAAATGCGATTTATCTCCTTGGACCTTTGTACAGGTGGCATAGAGGTACCCCTTTGTGACACTTGGTTGAAACATATGTAATGCAATGATAACCCATGGAAATCCGAGCTAATTAGGACAAGGTGCGAGCACTATTGGTATTCGATGCATGAGGCTTGCAACTTATAGGATGTCTTATGCATAACACATATGAAGTATTACTACCATTGACAAAATTGCTTCTATGTTTTCAAAATAAAAAACTCTAGCACATGAGTAATCCCTGCTTCCCTCTGCGAAGGGCCATTCTTTTACTTTTATGTTGAGTCTCCACCTTCTTTTAAAGCACCAACTACTGAGAGCATGATTGTCATTCTGAGTGTAATGTGCATTGTCCCAAAGTAGCATTGTCTTTTGCATGATTGTGATATCGTTTATTCTGAAATCATTGTATCTAGTCATCACTTAAACCTTGAAGGTGCCCCTGCATTTATGTTTTGCTTCACTAAAGGGGGCAAGCTAGATATCACTTTATCATATTTGCATATCATGTTCATTGCAAATCTATTTGATGTTTCAGTATCATATTGTAAAACTTTCAGTTCTTTGTGATTTTCTCATGAGGCAATTAATTACTACAGATTCATTGTCTCAGTAAGCTTTTGTCATATGACTACGAATAAGTCCTATATGGTTAATAGCATGTCACCACAGAAATTATTCTTGTTATCATTTACCTACTCGAGGACGAGCAGGAATTAAGCTTGGGGATGTTGATACGTCCAAAACGTATCTATAATTTCTGCTTGCTCCATGCCTCTTTTGGGTGATATTGCTATGATATTTATACACTTCCATACACTTTTGATCATATTTGGACTAACCTATTAACTCAGTGCACCCCAGTGCCAGTTTCTGTTTTCGGCTGTTTTTGTATTTCAGGTTTTCGCATTACGAGAACTGTCAGGAAAAATCCAGAAAAAATATATAAAAAATCAGCGTTCCGAAAGCTTCCATGCGGCCAAAGTAGGGCCGGAGGGGACCCACAGGGGCTCCAGGCGGCCTGCCCACGCGGCCCCCTGGGCCACGCCGGGGGGCGCCTGGGCACCCCTGACCCCCTCCGATGCCCCCCTTTGGTATATATTTAAAGCGCGTCGAGGAAACCCTGATTCCAGACCCCTTTTCTCCAGACGTGATTCCGATCTCCGCCGCCATCGCCATCAAGCTTCGGGGGACCAGAATTCCTGTGCCGGCACCCTGCCGGGACGGGGAAGTGCCCCCGGATTCATCTCCATCGACGTTGCTTCCTCCCTCCATGATGCGGGAGTAGTTCCTCCTCGGGGCTGAGGTTCTTACCAGTAGCTATGTGGTCAATTCTCTCTCCCATGATGTGATCTTCGTTGTGATCATAGGCTATGTTAATCTAGGGTGATCCCATGATATTTCCCCATCCTCTATGTATTGGATTGATGTACTCACTTGTCTTTATCTAGTATGATCCCCGAGACCAAGGTGACAGCGGTCTATTGGACATGGATTAGAAGAATATTTTCATGAGTGATTTCCTCTCTTGTGTGTTGATTGAAGATTGAGAGTCTCTTGGTGCTTGTCTTTGACTATCCTTTAGATATGTTGTGGTGATTGTGGGACTCTCTTTGGATGGCCGCGGTGACATTGAGAAATCCTTAGATTAAGAACTACGAACTTTGAGGTGTGCTTTTGTAGCCCTACATAATTCTCGTCCTCTCTTGACCACGAAGGAATGACCTCCGATTGTGTCCCCTTTGCATGTTTTATGGGAAATATCATGTGATTCGATTATGTTAATGTTGTTGGGAGTTGCCACTAGTGAAAGTATGAACCCTAGGCCTTGTTTCCACCATTGCAATACCATTTGTGCTCACGTTTACCACTTGTTTGCTTGCTGCACTTTTTATTACAGATTTATATTACTTTGTTTTGCCATCCATATCACTTGCCATTTAACATCTCTTTGCCGAACTAGTGCACCTATACATCTAACAAGTGTATTAGGTGTGTTGGGGACACAAGAGACTTCTTGTATCTTAGTTGCAGGGTTGCTTGAGAGAGACCATCTTCAACCTCTACTTCCCTGAGTTCGATAAACCTTAGGTCATCCACTTGAGGGAAATTGCTACTGTCCTACAAACCTCTGCGCTTGGAGGCCCAACATAGTCTACGAGAGTAGAAGCGTGTGTAGACATCACTGGCCGCGGCAAGCGCCTTGCCGCGATCGTTGTCTTGTCGCGTTCGGGAGCTTGTCGCTCACCGGGCCTTGCCGGGACGCGTGGCACGTCGCGGCAAGTTCCTTGAGATGCCTTGGTTGGCCTTCCTGGCAAGCTCCTCTTGCCGGGGCCTTGTCTCCTTGGCTTAAATACTTTGTTCTTGAATGGCTCCAAAGGAACCACGGAGGACCTTGGCAGTCACCCGGCAAGCCTTGCCGCGGGGCGCTGCGACTGCCCGTGCACAAGTTCGGGATACTAGGGTACCCCTATTCTAGTACACCGACAGGAGCCCCCGGGCCTGGGCCATACACGGTGCCGAGCGCTGTTGGGCCAGGCCCAAAACAGGGCACGGGCACGCGCGGCATGGGTCATGCCGTATCTTCCTCCGTATCCACCGCGCCCTCCCCGAACGGCACGCGTTGATTGCGGTGTCGTGGGAGAGATCGTGGGCAGTTTCTTTATTCGGAAATGCGGAACGTCCGCCCCCTCCCTCCTTATAAGTAGGGGAAACAGGGACAGTTCGTCCATTCGCCTGTTGCTACTTCAACCTCGAAAGCCTCCGCCGCTCCCCTTCTTCCCAAAGCCGAAAGAGAGCAGCGCTCCGCCCCCCATCGCCACCAGCACCACCAACACCGTCGACCTCCCTCACCACTTCCGCCACGGATCCGAAAACCGACAAGGGGAAGGGCGCGAACTCGGCCGAGGCGCTGCGGCTCGCGGCGCTGCGAAAGGAGCGGGCTGTCTTCCCCCCCCCCAAGCTTGCCGCGAGGAAGCTGAGGGAGAACTACTACCTCTTCTGGTCGGGGGAGACGCGGGTGCATCCGCGCACCAAGGTACTCCCAGCCGTTGCTTGTAAAATGGCTCCGAACGGATATGCGTTCTTCGCCTTGTTCTTCTACTGCGGGCTCTGCCCGCCTTTCTCTGAATTCTTCTGCGACATTATGAACACCTACGGGTTCCACCTCCTTGACTTCACCCCCAACGCCGTTCTGACCATGGCAGTTTTTGCACATCTCTGCGAAAACTTTGTTGGAGTCCATCCCAATGTAGCCCTTTTCCGCCACTTCTTTATGCCTCGAGTTGAGAGAGGAGAGCCTTTGTCCGGCGGAGTCTCCTGGATCTCGAGGGCCCACAAGAAGGAAGCTTATCTGGAGGGAGAGCTCCGCAGCAAATGGGAGGAATGGAGAGCCAATTGGTGTTGGATTGTCGAGGAGAACCCGCAGCCATTTACCGCCCGGCACCAAGCCCCAGTAGTGCGCGGCAACGATTGGAGCGACCTGGCCCTGGAAGACGGTAGACTGAAGATTGCCACTGCCCGGATCCGACGCCTCAGGCTTGCCGGGCTCACTGTAGGCGCAGTTGGCGCAGATTTCCTTTGCCGCCGCATCGCCCCCTTGCAGGAGAGGAAGAGGCCCGCCTGGTAGTTAGAGAATGCGGCAGATATCATGAGGCTGCGCCCGGGCCTCAACTTCAACTTCATTGTCCTGGAGCTCAACGCGATGCTCCAGGAGCTGTTCAAGTATAACCCCGATCATCCCGAAGTGTTCAGGTTGCCGAGGGGTGTCGTCCGGCTGTGCAACAACTCCGCGCTCAGCCGCATCCGCGCAATGATGCCGATGTGCAACTCTCATGGGATTGACCCAACTTGGCAAGAGCCTGCCGACGACGCCGTGCAGGAGTTCTTCGACAACTTAGAAGAAGTGACGATTCGCTCCGACGAGAAGAAGGGCCTCACCCGCGACACCACCGATAAGGAGATGGCGTACATCGCCACTAGGCTGGAAGAGGCGGCGGCAGCCGCGGCCGCGGGCGAGTTCGGATTCACCGTGGAGGAGGCAGAGGCAGCAAAGTCGGCAAGCCTTGCCGAGCGAGGGGAGCTTGCCGGCGAGGAGGGGCTTGCCGGGCAAGACGCCGAGTCGAGCGAGCCCGCCGAGCAGGGTGTCGGGTCGAGCGAGCTCACCGAGCAGGGCGACGAGTCGAGCGAGCCCGCCGAGGATACGAGCGGCTCGCTGGAGATCGACACCTCTTCCTCCTCATCTTCTGGCAGCTCGCCACCAGCAGAGCCTCCAGCTCCACCAAGAAGGCGTCTCCGCAAGGCCGGGGACGTAACGGAGCGGCAGATGGGTCAACGGCCACCGCGGCAAGCAAGGTTGCTGCGGGAGCACCTCGCGCATCTGCTGCAACTGGAGCGGGGTCTTCCCGGACCGCTGATGGCTTCTCGCCCCTCGTTGGTTACCCCAAGTGGAAGGTTGAGATGTAGCGTAGCGGCAAATTTCCCTTGGCAAAGATACCAAGGATCGAATCCCGTGAGACTCCGAGGGTCGACAAGTAGGTGTCAACGACGCCAGAAACTTAGCGGTTGACGGGACCTGCACACAGATACAGATAACTTTGCTCCCAACGAGTACAGAGAGGTTGTCAATCCCTCCGGCCTTGTTGTTTACAAAGGATCAAACACAAGAGATAATAATGATAGCTATGACTGCAACTAGGAAATAAAAACTGGAAGTAAATAGAAGGTGTGATCAGCGGTGGTAATATGGACCGGGGTCCCATGATGTTCACTAGTGATGTCTCTCTCCCAAAAGACGATAAAACAGCAAAGCAAGGTAAACAAATTACAGCTGGGCAATTGACAGGATTATGTGCGCAAACCAATGCTAACTATGCTGCAAAGAAAGGTAGAGGCTCAAAAGCATGGGCGGTACGCCAATGCAAGTAGACCGAAATCCATCTGCATCTACTAATAATCATCCACCTTGAGATATCTATCCAGAACATCTCGCTGGTATTAAGTTGCGAATCCCACCCAAAGTGTAAACTCAAAGCAACAGACAACTGCATTAAAAGAACATTGCGTAAAGTAAACAATCCTTGCACCCTCAAGTACAAGCACCATTGTTTTCTCCCTTGTGGCAACAGCACATCCCCTAGACTCATGTTTCTGTCACTCAAGCTAGTCATCAGGGGGCATGAACCCACAATCAAGCATAACGCTCCCTCTTGGAGTTACTACCTACTACTTGGCCAAAGCAATAAACAGCAACGAAGAACATGCAAGAATTACTCAAGAACAAAGATATAAAAGAGGTGAATCAAATATATTACTCAAACACAATCTGAACATAGTCTCATAATCCATCAGATCCCAGCAAACTCAGCAAAGCAACAGCAGAAAGATTACATATGTGCCTCGATCATGTAGGGCAGCTCACGAGGTCTAAACCATGAAGAGCAGAGAGGGGAGGAGAACATCACATAGCTACTGATCATGGACCCATGGTCCAAGGTGGACTACTTACGACTCATCCGGGAAGCGTCCATGGTGGTGGAGAAGCTCCCGGTGGTGGTTCTCCCCTCCGGCAGGGTGCCGGGAAGAGTTCTCCTGATGTTCCCGATCTTGGAAGCGCTGCGGCGGCGGAACAGAGGCGAGATCGCGAAAAAGGGTTCTGTCCTCGAGGGTTTCGGGACGAGAGGGATATATATGCGAAGGGGGGCAGCCAGAGGCGGAGCAGGGGCCCCAGGCGCCCCCCTGGCGCGGCCAGGGGTGGGGCCGCGCTAGGTGGCCGCCTGGGCCTCCCCTGGCTCCCCTCTGGCCCATCTTTGGTTCTTCGCGAAGCTTCCTGTACGCTGATTTTTCCTGGAATTTTTGGAGCACTTTTAATATGGGGGAAACCTGAAATCGAAAAACAGCAGAAAACAGGAACTGGCACTGTGGTGCACTGAGTTAATAGGTTAGTCCAAATATGATCAAAAGTGTATGGAAGTGCATCAATATCATAGCAATATCACACAAAATAAGCATGGAGCAAGCAGAAATTATAGATACGTTTTGGACGTATCAACATCCCCAAGCTTAATTCCTGCTCGTCCTCGAGTAGGTAAATGATAACAAGCATAATTTCTATGGTGACATGCTACTAACCATATAAGAACTTTTAAGTAAAGCAATCAAGGCATGTAATTCTATTCAAGTCATAACAAGCAAGAGTCTATATTAGCATTGTAACAAGCAACATAAGAACATAAAGGTGCAAGAGCTCTCGCTGTCCGTGACTCGAATGTCTCCAAATGGTGTTTGCGTGCAAGAAAGGGGATAGGGATATACGAGAGAGTAAAACATAGTTTTTGTTTTGTTGAGAACTTAATCTACTAAAGTTTCACACTTGGTCTTCTTTGGAATCTTATCTTGACTCATCCCCAGACCACTAGCCAGGTACAAGTCAAAATGATCCACTCCCTTTCGATATTTTGAGCACTCATGCAATGGATGAGTGTAAGCAAGAAAGTTGACACTTAGGATGGCAAAGAGAGAAAAATGATGAAGGGGGAAGACAAAAAAGGTGTGAAAGGCTCACATCAATGAGGACAATCATAGGCGAGAGAAAGCCAAATGATAGATATGATGTGAGGAGTAGGGATTGCCATGCAACGGATGCACATATGAGCTAAGGTAAGCTCTCCAATGGAACTAGTGGGGGTGCATCCAACTTGCTCGCTCAAGAAGACCTAGAGCTCTTTTGAGGAGGCTCATCATTGAAATATACAAGCCAAGTTCTATAGTGTGAAGGTCCCCACATAACTATATGCATGAATGATAATCTCTATGGAGTACAAGGTATAAGATGGAGTACGAGTGTGGATCTCTCAAAAGGAATAGTAGTGTGCCCCCTTCTCTCTTTTTATTTCTTTTTCTCTTTTTTCTATTTTTATTTTATTTTTTTGTGGCCTCAATGGCTCTTTCTATTTAACTCTCATTTGTCCTCTTTGGGATCTTTTGATTTTGTCCTCTTTGGGATCTTTTGATTTTGTCCTCTTTGGGATCTTTTCCTCACTTTAGGGGAAACACTCTATGTATTACAAGAAGTATAGAAGATCTTTCACACTTTACAAAAGTACTCAACATAAAGAAAATGAAACTATCATGATGTATGCAAATGTATACCTCTGCCGGTGTAGCAGGATATGCAATGATACTAGCGCGTCATGTAGCAATGATTAGGGCAAGGCCCAACTAGCATGCGGCTCATCGATCAAGCAAAAAGCATGTATGACATGAAGATCAAGTCATGAGAAGATGGATGTTGCATGGCAATGTATGTCGGAAAGGCTATGGAAATGCCTTGATAGGTAGGTATGGTGGTTGTTTTGAGGAAGGATATAATGAGTCTTATGATGACAGAGCGTATCATGCCAAGGATTTGGATGCACCGGCGAAGTATGCGCCAACTCTCGAGGTGAGAAAGGGCAATGCACGGTACCGAAGAGGATAGAAAAATATGGCTAGGTGGAAGTGTCAACTTTCGAATACTCACATTAGTCCGAAGAACTCATGCACTTATTATCGGTAACTCTCAATCTAATTAGGAGGTTCACAAAGAGATAAGTACCCCGAGGAGGAGTGTATGGGAGTTTGGTTATCCTTGCGCATCCTCGACTCATGGTACGTGAGTGTACTCTAATATTCGATCCCTCCAAAGATTAGTGATCCATCTAGTAGCTAAAGTTCTCAACTATTTTGTAGGTTTTCAAAAATAAACACGGATTGCCCAAAATACGACATCTATCACTAATAGGCTAAAGCTCTTGACACCAAAAGTTCAGACATTACTCATGGCAATACCTCAAAACTATTGCAAGTTACTACTAAAATTAAATAGCAACCTCAATTACCTACTTTAAGTTAAGACACACAACTCAGTGCAACAGGCAAACTCTCTTAACAAGATAAACATGAAAACTCAAGAGAGTTCAGCAACCAACTAAACAAAAGCTCTTTAAAAAGAAAAGCATGAAAACTAAGAGCTAAACATGACAGCAGCTATGGAAAGACAAAGAACACACACAGCAAAGATAAGCATGAAAATCCTATGTTGTGTTCTAGGTTGAAGTGGAGCGTGTTTCTCTCCCACACAAAGAAAGCTGGGTTCTAACTTGTTATGAACAGCAAGCAAAGCTAAAGAAAACTAAAAAAATGAACTAAGAGCAAGACGCTCCAAGCATAGCACATAACGCATGAAGTGATAAGAATATAGTGGAACGAAAGACGAACTGATAATTGTTGATGGAGAAGGGGATGCATGGGGGCATCCCCAAGCTTAGACGCTTGAGTCTTCTTGAATATTTCTTGGGGGTGCACGGGGGCATCCCCAAGCTTGAGTGTTTAACCCTCCTGAATCTTCTTTTATCATCTTCTCTCGCACACTTGAAAACTCCCTTCATACATAACTCATCATAATCTGATTAGCGAGGTTAGAAACCACAATAAAATAATTTTTCCCTACTGGAAATAAAGATAATCTTGAAGAGCTACTGTTTCTCAAGATTGCCAAAAGGTTTTTGCAAAGAAAAAGCAAGCTCAAGGTTTGCAAAACGAAGAAAAGGTAAAACAGGACATAATCTGTGAAAAACAGACCAGCGGGTATGAAATAATTTTTTCGGGGCACTTCTGCAACTCAAATTAAAAACCTTAGAACAGACGCTCAAAAGCCAATTGTATAGAGCACGCTGTCAAAGAAATTCAGATCAAAAAGATGATCTGGTGATTTTATTCGAATTTTTCTGTCCAAGGACAGAATCTGTTTTCTGGACAGCACGTCACAAATTTTGAACTTTATTGCAATCGGAGGCTAAACTTGGCACAAAGCTGAAAAGAAAAGATACAATGATGATGCTACTGTAGTAACAAACATCAAGACACAAAAAAAGCAAAATAAAACCTAATTCGTTGTGGGCTGCCTCCCAAAAGCACTTTCTTTTATGCCTTTAAGCTAGGCATGATGCAAAAAGAGAAGATCAAGTCTTATCAAGAGTAAGAGAATAGCTAGCCCGTGTAACGGACTCAAAAGGCAACTTAATCTTCTTTCTAGGGAAGTGTTCCATCCCTTTCTTGAGAGGGAATTGGAATTTTATATTCCCCTCTTTCATGTCAATGATAGCACCAACGGTGCGAAGAAAAGGACATCCCAAAATAATTGGACATGAAGGTTCACATTCAATATCCATAATAGTAAAATCAACGGGAACGTAATTGTCATTGACAATGATAAGAACATCGTCGATCTTCCCCAAAGGTTTCTTTACGGAAGAATCAACAAGACGAACACCAAAAGAACAAGGATCAAAAGGTTTCAATTCAAACATATCGTACATTCTTTTGGGCATAACAGAGGTACTAGCTCCAACATCACATAAAGCATAGCAAGAGAAGTTATTCAACTTAATTTTAATCATAGGATCCCAACTATCTTCTAGCTTTCTAGGTATGGAGGCTTCTACCCTAAGCTTCTCCTCCCTAGCTTTGATAAGAGCATTAGCGATATGCTCCGTGAAGGCAAGATTAAGTGTGCTAGTGTGGGGATCTCTAGACATCTTGTGAAGAAAACCAATAACTTCAGAAAGGGTGCAATTATCAAATTCAAGGTCACTACTATCAAGTAAAGTGGTAGTGGTGTCCGTTAGGCTCACTTTTTTGGTAGCTTCTATGGTCATAGGAGTTTCTTCTTCTACGGTTGAGGTCATAGCATCACCATTAATAGGTCCAATGGGACTAGGAGTGCATTGGGTGCTAAGAGTTTGGATATCCTCAACAACTTGAATAGTAGCAACAGTGTGGTGGGTAGGAAGGCTCTTAATTCTATCTTCTTCCTCCTTTTCTCTAGCCCATCTCCCTTTAAGTTTAGCCATCATCCTAATGTTTTCATTAATTTGCACTTGAATAGCATTCATAGGAGTGGTCTTCCTCTCCTCAAGAGGAGAAGTTCTAATTTTAAGCAACTCTACCTCATGGGCTAAATTGTCTACCTTCGAAGAGAGATTATCTAGTTTGTCTAGTTTTTCTTCCACACTCTTATTGAAGGCCTTTTGGGTAGTGATGAAGTCTTTAAGCATAATCTCTAGTTCAGAAGTGGAGTTCTTGGTGCTAGGATAAGCATTGTTGTTCCCATAGGAATTAGAGGGGAACGGTCTAGGGTTGCTACCAAAATTACTCCTATAAGCATTGTTATTGAAATTGTTTCTAGAGATAAAGTTCACATCTACTTGATCTTGAGCAATCAAAGAATTTAAAGGAACATCATGAGGATCAATAGAAGATTGCTTGGAAAGTAGAGACATGATCAAGTCAACTTTTTTCATTTAGGGAGGAAATCTCCTTGACAGAGTTTACCTTCCTACCTGTTGGAGCGCGTTCGATGTGCCATTGGGAATAATTGGTCATCATCTCGTCGAGAAGCTTTGTGGCAGCACCAATTGTAGTTGATATAAAGGTTCCTCCCGCGGCCGAATCTAACAAGTTCCGCGAGGTAAAGTTCAAGCATGCATAAAAAGTTTGGATAACCATCCAAGTAGTCAAACCATGAGTAGGGCAGTTCTTGACAAGAGATTTCATGCGTTCCCAAGCTTGGGCAACGTGTTCATTATCCAATTGTTTAAAATTCATTATGTTACTCCTTAATTGGATAATTTAGCAGGGGGATAGTACTTCCCAATAAAGGCATCCTTGCACTTGTCCCAAGAATCTATACTATTCCTAGGCAAGGATTGAAACCAGATTTTAGCTCGTCCTCTCAAGGAGAAAGGAAAAAGCTTAAGCTTAACAATATCACCATCTACTTCTTTGTACTTTTGCATATCACAGAGCTCAACAAAATTATTTGAGTGCAAAGCAGCATCATCTCCAGCACCGGAGAATTGATCTTTCATAACTAGGTTCAGCAAAGCAGGTTTAATCTCATAAGAAGGTGCTGAAGTGGCAGGTGTAGCAATAGGCGTGCAGATAAAGTCATTGTTGTTATGACTAGTGAAGCCACACAACTTGGTGTTCTCGGTGGAACCCATAGCAGCAGCAAGCAAGATAACTATTTTTGTGATTTTTGGTAAGGGACCCTAAAGCAAAAACTGAAAGGTAAACTAACAAGACTAAAAAGCAAAGATAAAAGATAGCATGCAACTCCCCTATCTTGAAGAGTGGAGTCCCCGGCAACGGCGCCAGAAACTTGCTTGATGGATTCTCGCCCCTCGTTGGTTACCCCAAGTGGAAGGTTGAGATGTAGCGTAGCGGCAAATTTCCCTTGGCAAAGATACCAAGGATCGAATCCCGTGAGACTCCGAGGGTCGACAAGTAGGTGTCAACGGGGCCAGAAACTTAGCGGTTGACGGGACCTGCACACAGATATAGATAACTTTGCTCCCAACGAGTACAGAGAGGTTGTCAATCCCTCCGGCCTTGTTGTTTACAAAGGATCAAACACAAGAGATAATAATGATAGCTATGACTGCAACTAGGAAATAAAAACAGGAAGTAAATAGAAGGTGTGATCAGCGGTGGTAATATGGACCGGGGTCCCATGATGTTCACTAGTGATGTCTCTCTCCCAAAAGACGATAAAACAGCAAAGCGAGGTAAACAAATTACAGCTGGGCAATTGACAGGATTATGTGCGCAAACCAATGCTAACTATGCTGCAAAGAAAGGTAGAGGCTCAAAAGCATGGCGGTACGCCAAGGCAAGTAGACCAAAATCCATCTGCATCTACTACTAATCATCCACCTTGAGATATCTATCCAGAACATCTCGCTGGTATTAAGTTGCGAATCCCACCCAAAGTGTAAACTCAAAGCAACAGACAACTGCATTAAAAGAACTTTGCGTAAAGTAAACAATCCTTGCACCCGCAAGTACAAGCACCGTTGTTTTCTCCTTTGTGGCAACAGCACATCCCCTAGACTCATGTTTCTGTCACTCAAGCTAGTCATCAGGGGGCATGAACCCACAATCAAGCATAACGCTCCCTCTTGAAGTTACTACCTACTACTTGGCCAAAGCAATAAACAGCAACGGAGAACATGCAAGAATTACTCAAGAACAAAGATATAAAAGAGGTGAATCAAATATATTACTCAAACACAATCTGAACATAGTCTCATAATCCATCAGATCCCAGCAAACTCAGCAAAGCAACAGCAGAAAGATTACATATGTGCCTCGATCATGTAGGGCAGCTCACGAGGTCTAAACAATGAAGAGCAGAGAGGGGAGGAGAACATCACATAGCTACTGATCATGGACCGATGGTCCAAGGTGGACTACTACGACTCATCCGGGAAGCGTCCATGGTGGTGGAGAAGCTCCCGGTGGTGGTTCTCCCCTCCGGCAGGGTGCCGGGAAGAGTTCTCCTGATGCTCCCGATCTTGGAAGCGCTGCGGCGGCGGAACAGAGGCGAGATCGCGAAAAAGGGTTCTGTCCTCGAGGGTTTCGGGACGAGAGGGATATATATGCGAAGGGGGGCAGCCAGAGGCGGAGCAGGGGCCCCAGGCGCCCCCCTGGCGCGGCCAGGGGTGGGGCCGCGCCAGGTGGCCGCCTGGGCCTCCCATGGCTCCCCTCTGGCCCATATTTGGTTCTTCGCGAAGCTTCCTGTACGCTGATTTTTCCTATATTTTTCCTGAAATTTTTGGAGCACTTTTAATATGGGGGAAACCTGAAATAGAAAAACAGCAGAAAACAGGAACTGGCACTGTGGTGCACTAAGTTAATAGGTTAGTACAAATATGATCAAAAGTGTATGGAAGTGCATCAATATCATAGCAATATCACACAAAAGAAGCATGGAGCAAGCAGAAATTATAGATACCTTTTGGACGTATCAACCGCCGCTTCTGCTCCTGCCGCTCCTCACGCCTTGGCGGCAGCCGTAGCGGGGTCGTCTCAGACCACCGCCACTGCTCCCGCCAAGCGGCCAAGGGAGCCCACTCCTCCGCTTCCTCGCGCCGGGCGTGAGCTGGACTTCGACTTCTCCGCGCTCAGCTCCGACGAGGAAGAAGAAGAGTAAGATCCTTGTTGTTCTTGTATTTCTTCAATTTTTGTTGTTTTGTCTTGTATCTCATTTGCTTTGCTCTGAACTTATTCCTTTTCAGGACTCTGGCCCAGAGGGCGGCAAAGAGAGCCAAGCTCCCGGTGATTGTCATCGAGGACGAGCCCACCGAGACAGCAGGGGGTGCGCCTGAGACAAACTTGCCGGACCCGGCAACTGATCTTCAGAGCAGCCCCCAGCGCAGCCCCCAGCATAAGTGTATGGTTCACTTTCCGCTGTTAGGCACGCGTGGGCATTCTATCTTTGCTGATATCTTGATTGTTGGTTCGTGTAGGAGCAGAGCAGCCGCACCAAGAGCGCCCTGAGACCGCCCCCGACGTGCCATCTGCTTCAACTACGCTGCCAAGGGGGAGCTCTCTGGCAAGGGAGAGTCCTCCGGCGAGGGGGGGCTCTCCGGCAAGGGGAAGTCCTCCGGCAAGGGGGAGTTCTCCGACGAGGGACAGCACTAGCGGCCCTCCGTCGGCGGAGACCATGACAGCGCCACCAAGGGAAAGCTCTCCGGCGAGGGAGGCTCCAGAGGAGCCGGCTCGCACAGGTAATCCTCTCGCTTCAAACTCCCCTTGGGCTTTTCTTCTTTTAATTCTTCTTTTTTGGATATTCGCTTGATTGTTTTTCTCCCCTTTCCTGCCGTCAGACCCATCCGCTGCGGAGCCGATGGAGACGGAGGTTGCTGGCGAGGAGAATACGCGCGGCAACACCGGCGACGCCGCTGCCACCGAAGAATCGGCCGGTGCTGACGAGCCCGCCGGCGATGAGGCCGCCAAGGCTGCCGCCGCCGCAGCTGGCGAGGGGTCTGGCGATCGTACTGATGGCCCTGAGGCCGCAGGAGCGCCAGGCGCTACACCGACCGCCGAGCCCTCCGCCGCTGCCGCAGCCCCAGGCTCCGAAGATCCCGAGCCAGGCGCCTACTTGAACGCCGGCGACGGCGTCTTCATCAAACTCCCCTGGGCCTCAAACTCCCCTGGGCCACAAACTCCAGGGCGCCGGTTGAGGGAGAAATCTTTGGCGGAGAGGTGCTCGCCTCTGCTGGGCTGACGCTGGTCGACGCGCCGAGCAGCAGCAGCGACCCTGAGGAGGAGCGGCTGCTGCGGAAGCTACTGTCGCTCTACCGTGCTCGGCAGGCCAAGCTGGAGTCCCGAGAGGCTCTTGCCGCGAAGGCGGGAGCTGACATCGAGAAGCGCGCGGAGGAGCTCCGGGCCCTCAACCAAGCAGCTCTCCGGTCCTTGGCAGAGGAGCGGGAGCAACTTGCCGAGGAGCAGCAGGCCTTCTTCCTCGAGAAGGCTGAAGTGGAAGAACAGCAGCGGCTTGCCGCTGAGAAGCTGTCCACGCGGGAGGGTGAGCTGGCGC
This sequence comes from Secale cereale, assembly GCA_902687465.1. Lineage (NCBI taxonomy): Eukaryota > Viridiplantae > Streptophyta > Magnoliopsida > Poales > Poaceae > Secale > Secale cereale. The sequence goes on from LR738716.1 coordinate 37,746,983, forward strand.
AACGGAATGTCAACCTCGACAGCCACGAGGAGGAGCTTGCCGCGCGCGAGCAATCACTTGGCGGGGCCCTCCAAGAAGCAAAGGACGCTGCCGGAGCTGCCGAGACCGCCAGGAAGGAACTGGAGGCGAAGGTGGCGTAGCTGGAGGCCGATCTCAAGGCGAGAGGTGAAGAGATCGCCGCGCTCAAGCTTGAGCGGGAGAAGAACGCCCACAGCCACTCAGAGCTGCAGGTTCGTCTCGCCAAGAAGGGCAAGGAGCTTGCCGCCGCCAAGGACTCCAACGCTGATCTTGAGTTGAAGCTGACCACTTTGACCAAGACGCTGAACGGCGCCAAGGAGCGGGAGGCGGCCTTGAAGGAGGAGGTCAAGGCTCAGAAGGCGCTGCTGGCAAGTGCTGCTGTCACCCAGAACACCTTTAGGGAGACTGTGGAGCACTGGACGGAGGGTCGTCAATGCTGCCGCATATATCGATAGGGAGCTGGCGCAGCTGGGGGCGGAGTATCTCGGGTATTCCTCCGATGAGAACCTCCACCCCAGTGCCAAGCTCACCTTGTTCTTCAGAGGCGTGGCGACGGCCCTCCAGCGACTCCGGGAGAGGATCCCAAAGCAGCTGGCGGACAAGTTGCGCAAGCTCTGCGCGGGAGTCCTTCAAAAGGTATTGGTGAAGGTGGCCTTCCGCAATCCAGGCCTCAACCTCACCAACGTCCTCAAGTCCCTGCCATCGGACGCTGATCTGGACGCGCTCAAGACCCTTGTCGCACCCATTGTGGACAAGGTGAGCGGGATCAAGAGGGTTGAGGGCGATCGCGCAGATTAGGCCGCCCGTTTTCTTCTTTCCTTGTCGCTTCTGATTATGTTATGAGAACAATCCGTCAGAGCTGCGACAAGCTACTTTGTAATATAACTCTATTTTGGGTAGTAATTGCAATGTTATTTCCTTTACTTGACTCCTTCCTTTGTATGTTTCTGCCCTACGCTTTTAGGGAACTTGCCGACGCAGGCACCTTAGCCGCGAGCGCTGAGTGCGGAACGTCAGCAGCCTGCTGGCGGTGCCGTTACAGACAAGAAACCTTGTCGCAACTAGTCGCAGCACACTTAAGTTGTTGTGCAGACTCGAAACGAAGTAAGGGCGCGACACTAGTCGCAGCACACTTAAGTCATTGAGCGAACTCGAAACAAAGTTAAGGGCGCAACTAGCTACGAGTTGGTTCCTCCGCGCACAGGTTTTCCATATAAAGCATGGTCGTTCAAGGAAGATAACTTAAAAATATAAAAATCTAATTGCTCAAACTTTGGCAACTTAGCTTTTCTGTTGTTTGCTTCCCGGCAAGGCGAAACTTTCTTGAACGGCGCTTGGTC
>LR738716.1:37749643-37765283 GCA_902687465.1 Secale cereale
GAAGCGGCAAACAATCGACCTGAAGAATTTGACTGCTGACTGTGCGGTCACCTTTCTCACTGCTTCCACTTCCGGCCACTTTGTGAACTTGTCGATTGCAACGTACAAGTACTCAAAGCCCCCGTCTGTGCGGGGAAAGGGGCCGAGGATATCGAGCCCCCAGACCGAAAATGGCCAGGACAAAGGGATCGTCTGGAGAGCTTGAGCTGGCTGGTGTATCTGCTTGGAATGGAACTGGCATGCTTCACACTTGGTTACTTGTGCAGTTGCCCTGGAGGGCTGTCGGCCAAAAGAAACCTTGCCGGAACGCTTTGCCGACAACTGCTCTTGCGCCAATGTGGTGACCGCATATGCATCCATGTATCTCTGCCAGCAGCTTTTGTCCATCTTCCCGGAGAATACACTTCAATTTCACACCGCTGAGTCTTCTTCTGTACAGTGTGTTGTCGACAAACTGGTACATACTTGACTGTCGGGCTACTCTTTCCGCTTCTTCTTGCTCTTCGGGAAGTTCTCCTGTCTGAAGGAAACGGACAATCTGATGTGCCCATGCTAGAGCTTGTGGCTCGACAACAATGACTAAAGGCACATCTGCTGCTGTGGGAACATCCGCCTCTACGGCGAGAACCTGTGGCTCAGCCGGAGCTTGATGTTCCCCGGCAAGCTTGCCGGAGCAAAACTTGTCGGGAGCGTTTGCTTCAACGGAACAAACCCTAGGGCTCGCCGGAGCAGACTGCTCCTCCGCACTTTTGGAGTTGATCTTGGGGACCTTCTTGGCGGTGGCTTCAGGAAGCTCTGCCGGAAAATAGTCACCAGAAATCAACTTCCTCTTCTTGCTCTGTCCTGTTGACGGTGTTACGGATGGTTGAGTTAGCTTGAGCACAAAGATCCCTGGTTCCACAGGTAACTTAAGTGCGGCGCACTTCAACAGGCCATCTGCGACGTCGTTCTGAGCTCTTGGAACATGCTCCATCTGTAGGCCGTCAAAGTTCTCTTCTAGCTTTCTCACTTCATCGACGTAAGCTTCCATCAACGGACTCTGATAATTCTTGTTCACTTGGCGGACGACAAGCTGCGAGTCACCCCTGATAATGAGCTTCTTGATCCCAAGGTCTGCCGCGATCCTAAGACCGGCAAGTAAACCCTCATACTCTGCGGTATTGTTCATTGCTTGCTCCTTGGGAAAGTCCATCTGGACTACGTACTTGAGGTGCTCTCCGGTGGGTGCGACAAGCAGCACGCCAGCACCGGCGCCTTGCAGCGAGAAGGCACCATCAAAGTACATCAGCCACTCTTTGCTTGCTTCCTTGACGGGGATGCTCGTTTCTGGAATGTCTTCATCTGGTGTTGGCGTCCATTCTGCTATGAATTCTGCCAATGCTCTGCTTTGGATAGTTGAAGTGCTTTCAAACTTGAGGCCAAAGCTTGACAGTTCCAGTGCCCACTCAACAATCCTGCCTGTTGCTTCTGGATTCTGCAGTATCCTCTTCAGCGGAAAGCGAGGGACAACTGTGATCTCATGTGCTTGGAAGTAATGGCGCAGCTTTCTCGAGGCCATGAGAAGGCCGAAAAGCAATTTCTGCACACCAGAGTACCTTGACCTAGCCCCCTGCAGAAGGGAGCTGACAAAGTAAACTGGGCGCTGCACCACTTTCTTCCGTATCTCCTCTTGCGCCTGCGCAGATCCATCTTTGTCGGGACCAGAGCTTGTCGGGGAAGCCCCCTACTTGTCGCTGGACGTGCCTGCCGCGGTTGCTGGCTCATCATCTGCCTCCCTCTCCGCTACTAACGCAGCACTAACCACTTGATTGGTTGCCGCTAGATACAGCAGCAACTTCTCTTGTGGCTTAGGTGCGACAAGTATTGGAGTGGAGGACATGTATCTCTTCAAGCCTTGCAGTGCAGCCTCCGCTTCCGGAGTCCATTTCATTGGACCTGCCTTTTTCAAAATTTTGAAAAATGGCAGGGCGCGCTCAGCAGACTTAGAGATAAACCTGCTGAGAGCAGCCACGCAACCGGCAAGTCTTCGTACATCCTTGACGCGCTTTGGTGCTTCAATCTGCTCAATGGCCTTGATCTTGTCGGGATTGGCTTCAATTCCCCGCCGAGACACGAAGAACCCGAGAAGCTTGCCGGAAGGGACTCCAAACACACACTTCTCGGGGTTGAGCTTGAGGTTGATCTTGCGCAGATTTGCAAAGGTCTCGTCTAAATCTTGAATCAGAGTTGCCCTGTCTTTGCTCTTGACCACTATGTCATCCATGTAGGCTTCCACATTTCTGTGAATCTATGGCTCAAAAGCTGTATGGACTACTCTTGCAAATGTTCAACCAGCATTCTTCAAACCGAAGGGCATCCGTATGGAACAGTATGTGCCACATGGAGTGATGAATGCGGTCTTCTCCTCATCCTCTTCTGCCATGAAGATTTGATGGTATCCTGAGTATGCGTCAAGAAATGAAAGTAGGTCACATCCGGCCGTGGAGTCAACAATCTGGTCAATGCGCGGCAAGGGAAATGGGTCTTTGGGACAAGCTTTATTCACATCGGTGAAGTCGATACAAAGCCTCCATTTCCCGTTTGCCTTACGCACGACTACAGGATTGGCCAACCACGTAGGATGGAGCACTCCTCTGACAAGGCCTGCTGCTTCCAACTTCTTGATTTCTTCTGCGATGAATTCTTGGCGCTCCACTGCTTGCTTCCTGACTTTCTGCTTGACAGGCCGCGCGTGAGGACAGACGGCAAGGTGGTGCTTAATTACTTTCCTGGGAACACCGGGGATGTCAGACGGTTGCCATGCAAACACGTCGACATTCGCCCGCAGGAAAGCAACGAGCGCGCTTTCCTATTTAGGGTCAAGTGTGGCACTGATAGTGAAGGTACCACCAGTGCCGTCCTCCTTGGCGGACACCTTCTTGGTCGCTGGCGGAGCTGCCATTGCCTTCTTACACTTGCCGGTGGAGCTCGATGGTGCGTCCTCGACGGTAGCGCAGCACTCCGAAGAGGTGCGCTTGTCGGAGTGGGCATCGGAACTCTTCCCGGACTTGGTCTTCTTCTTCCCCCCGGGAGCTTCAGCGGCAAGTGACTTGCGATCTGTTGCGGCTGCTGCTTAACGGTAGATCTTGTCAGCTCAGATAAGAGCATCTTTCTTGTCGCCAGGGACAGAGATGACACTTATCAGGCCTGGCATCTTCAGCATGTTGTATGCGTAGTGAGAGGCTGCCATGAACTTGGCGAGTGCTGGATGGCCGAGTATCCCATTGTAAGGCAATGGAAAATCAGCAACGTCAAAAGTGACCCTCTCAGTCCTGAAGTTCAGCTCGCCGCCAAATGTCACTGGCAATTGATCTTCCCCTTCGGCTTGATCCTTCCCGAGTTGATTCCTTGGAATGTGCCGGTCTCTTCGAGCTCGCTGTCAGGGATCTGGAGTTTCTGGAGTACAACAGAGGAGATCAGGTTCAAGCCGGCCCCGCCGTCAACTAACATCTTAGTGACCTTGAGGTTGCAGATAGTTGGCGAAACCAACATCGGCAAGCACCCGACCGCAGTTGTGCGATCAGGGTGGTCCTCAATATCAAAGATGATAGGCGTGCTGGACCATTTCAGAAGCTTGCGCGATTCGACAGGTGGTTCTGCCGCATTAACTTCCCGCACCCACTATTTGAGTTGGCGGTGTGAAGTATGCAGAGAAGCACTGCCGTCAACGCACAAGACTTCTGTGGCTTTCTGGAACTCCTGCTCACTGGTCTCAACAACCTCCATGTCTTCATCGTCGTCGTCGTCTTCATCCTTGTCGCGACCGCGGGGAGGTCTATCTCCTTGCCGCTGCTTGGCCTTGCCGCGGCGTCCTCCCCGGCCGTTGAGTGACCGCTTCTTGCCGGATCCTCCATCACCTCCTTAGGCCTTCTCCTTGTCGCGCCGCTCGTATTCAGCCTTTTGCTGCTCAACAAGTTGCTCGACCCTCTTGCAGTTCTGGAGGTCGTGTCCCTTGGTGCGGTGGATCTTGCAGTACTGCTTGTCAGTGTCGTCCTGCTTGTCGGCGGCCGCCACAGCCTGGCAGTTGGTGCATGCGGCAGTCTCCTTGCCGGAGCTACCAACTTTGGCTTTCTCGGCGCCACCTCCGTTGCCGGACTTCTCAACGACTAGCACGTCTTTGTTTTTCTTCTTCTTGTTGTTTCGCCGCCGGTTTTTCTTTGCCGGGGCAGCATCCTCACTGTCATATCATCCTGCTCCTGTATCCTCTCCGGGGAGTTTCCTCCCTTCCTCAGCACGTGCGCACTTGTCGGCCAGGGCGTACAGCTCACTGACGTCCCTGATCTTGCACATCGCCATCTCCTCCCTCATCCTGGGGTTACGCACGTTCTGATGGAACGCGCTGATAACAGCGGTAGGGTGGGCATCTGGGATGTTGTGCTGTACACGGCTGAATCTCTGGATATACTTGCGCAGGAGTTCTCCTTCCTTCTGGGCGAGCAGATGAAGGTCACTTTCTTGGCCATGAGGTTTGTGGCCGCCTGTAAAGGCGCCGACAAACTGATGGCATAGATCTGCCCAGGAGGATATGGAGTTGTCCAGCAAGTGCATGAGCCAGGACCTGACATTGGGCTTGAGTACCAGCGGGAAGTAGTTGGCAAGGATCTTGTCGTCCCGCCCCCCGGCAGCTTGCACCGCAATGGTGTAGATGCTGAGGAACTCTGACGGATGCGTCTTGCCGTCGTACTTCTCTGGTACGTCTGGCTTGAAATTCATCATGCTGGGCCACTGGACTTGCCGCAGCTCATGAGTGAACGCAGGACAACCTAACGTGTACGGCAAGTCGCCTGGTTGCCCTGGCGCGTGCATGTCGACAGCGGGCCCAGCGCGCTGGTCTGATTGACGCCGCGCTTCTCTTCGGCGCTCGATGCGGGTGCGAGCGTCTTCTTGTTGTCGTTCGTGAAGAACTTGGCGCTGATCGCGACAAGCTCGTGGATCCGATGACGCAGTGGAGTCGTCGTCGATGTTGATCCGGCGAGTCGGCGAAATTGGCCTCCGGGGCGGAGAGTGCACGGTGGTTGCACCCCCACAGGTCTTGTCGCCATCGGCCCGTGCCTGGCTGACTTGCCGCGGCTGCGATGTGCTCGGCTGCCACGGAGTGTCGCCGTTGGCGAAGGCGATGAGACTCTGAATGGTGGCCCTCCAGTCGTCGGTCTTGTCTGCCGCTGGAGGGAAGTCTAGGAGCAGTTGAGCTCGTGCCAAAGCTTCTGCTGGAGTGGTGGGTAATGGTGGCGAACGGTGTGAGGAGCGGGATATGCTCGGACTTCTAACTACATTAGAAGGAGCAGTATCCCGTCCAGGCGACCGTGCCTTGCTCGTGCCGGCATGTTGGCGTGCATGCTGGTATTGAGCATCCCGAGATCCACCAGCTCGATCTTGGCCTAGCAAACGTATGGTACCGTGGGTACCATGACATTGCCGGTCCCGCGCCTCCTGAGATGGGCGCGGTGCATGCACGGACGCCGAGGTCTTGGAGTGCGCCCGGTCATCGTGGGAGCCGGCTACGCCGCCGATGGGCAGCGCTGCTTTGTCCTTGGACCTGGCGGCACCGTGAGCTCCCTCGTCGACGCCCGTTCTTCCGCCGGCGTCTACCCCACCAGCCGTTGTCTCCGGCGGTGGTGGGATAGATGCGGACGGAGCAGCTGCCTCCGAAGCCTTCTTCTTCGGCGGCATGTTGATGAAGATGATGAAGATCTAGCTCGTGTGGACGCCGGATCAAGTTCACACAATCTCGACGCACCCCTACCTGGCGCGCCAAAGATGTCGGGGAAACTGATCCTCGCACACCTATGGGACCGGCGGGCCGAGTCCCTTTCGATTCGGCGTGGGCGGAGATCGCGCGAAGAGCAGATCGAGGCGAAGCACACGAGCAGTTTACCCAGGTTCGGGCCGCACGGATGCGTAAAACCCTACTCCTACTTTGTGGTTTGTATTGAGTTCTTGGCTCGGGAGCGCTGGAAGCTACAGTACCCCTCAGCAGCTAACGAGACCGAGCGTGAGAGTCTTCGAATCCCCCCTACGTTGCGCATGGGCCTCCTTTTATATGCTCAAGGGGTCACCGACAGGTGGCAACGCAGATGAGGGTAAAAATGGGGAAGTATTGTAGTTGGTACACCTACTTGTACATTGTTCCATACCTAACCCTGACGGCAGGAGACAAGGGCATTAAATGCCCATCGACGTTGCCCAAACAGTGCAAAAAGGGGACGTCAGGGGCGCCACCGTTCGCCCCGATGGCAACCTTGTCAGCGCCGCTCGCCACCGCGTACCCCTGGCTGCACAGCCTCACGCCACGTACGCCTGGAAGGGTCCCAGAGCGACACGTTAGCGGATGTGCTGGAGCATGGGTACAGAGTGGTAGCTTGCCGCGGCAAGCGCCTTGCCGCGGTCGTTGTCTTGTCGCGTTCGGGAGCTTGTCACTCACCGGGCCTTGCCGGGACGCGTGGCACGTCGCGGCAAGTTCCTTGAGATGCCTTGGTTGGCCTTCCCGGCAAGCTCCTCTTGCCGGGGCCTTGTCTCCTTGGCTTAAATACTTTGTTCTTGAATGGCTCCAAAGGAACCACGGAGGACCTTGGCAGTCACCCGGCAAGCCTTGCCGCGGGGCGTTGCGACTGCCCGTGCACAAGTTCGGGATACTATGGTACCCCTATTCTAGTACACCGAAAATAGTATTCAATTCATTCAATAATTTACTCATAGGATAGAAGTGAAGTACAAGAGTAAATAAAAAACTACTCCAAAAGATATAAGTGATGATCAAATGAGTAGTCAAACAATTAAGTAGCTATGTGAAGAATCTTTCTCATTTAAAAATGTCAGATCTTAAGTATTTTATTCAAATAGCAAATAAATATAAAATGACATTTCAAGAATAGCACATATAATGTGAAGAAGCAAAAACTTAAACTCAACCAAAACTGACTGATAGTTGTTGAAGAAGAAAGGTGGGGTGCCAACTAGGGCATCCCGAAGCTTAGATGCTTGAGACTTCTTGGAATATTGATTTTGGATGCCTTGGTAATCCCGAAGCTTGAGTTGTTGTGTATTCTTAATTCCTCTCATATCACGGTTTCCCTAAATCTAAAAAAACCTCATCCACACAAAACTCAACAAGAACTCGTGAGATAAGTTAGTATAAATCAATGCAAAACCTTATCATTACCTACTGTATCAAATCACTAAAATTATAATTTAACATTGCATACTAAATGCCTCTGCATATTTAATACTACTATCCTCAGATAGAATCATTAAATAAGAAAACATATGCAAACAATGCAAACATAACAACAATCTATCTAAACAAAACAGTCTATAAAGGATGCAAGAAGATTCATACTTCTATAACTCAAAAAAATCTGAAAATTTACCATAATGTGTATAACTTATCATGTATTATTGTGTAAAAAATTCAAGCTTTTATCACATTCTAAATTTTCTGTGGAACTTTTGCAATAACGATAAACTTTCTGTTTTGAAACAGTAACTCATATACTTGCAAATTGAGCATGGTAAAGGATATACTTGCCATTTTTTTGAAATAAAAGATACACAACCATATTATAAATAACATAAAACCAATATAAACAAAAATAAAATTATGCCCTAATGTCTACTACGCAACTTTATTCTTGTAGACTCGTGTTGGGCCTCCAACCGCAGAGTTTTGTAGGACAGTAGCAATTTTCCCTCAAGTGGATGACCTAAGGTTTATCAATCTGTGGGAGGTGTAGGATGAAGATGGTCTCTCTCAAGCAACCCTGCAACCAAATAATAAAAAGTCTCTTGTGTCCCCAACACACCCAATACAATGGAAAATTGTATAGGTGCACTAGTTCGGCGAAGAGATGGTGGTACAAGTGCAATATGGATAGTAGATATTGATTTTGTAATAGTAACAATAAAAAACAGCAAGGTAACAAGTGATAAAATGGAGCACAAACGGTATCGCAATGCTTGAAAACAAGGCCTAGGGTCCATAATTTCGCTAGTGCAATCTCTCAACAATACTAATACAATTGGATCACATAACCATCCCTCAACGTGTGATGAAGAATCACTCCAAAGTTCCTATGTAGGGGAGAACATAAGAAGAAATTGTTTGTAGCTATTCTTTCCGATCGATCTATCCAAGTCCGTACTAAAATAACACCAAGTTATTCCTTCCGATCGATCTATCAAGGGTTCGTACTAAAATAACACCAAAACAAGTTCAGATTTATAATACTCAATCCAACACAAAGAACTTCAAAGAGTGCCCCAAGATTTCTACTGGAGAAAACAAAGACAAGAACGTGCATCAACCCCTATGGATAGATTACCCCAATGTCACCTCGGGAATCCATGAGTTGAGTGCCAAAACATATATCAAGTGAATCAATACGATACCCCATTGTCGCCACGAGTATTCAATTGCAAGACATATATCAAGTGTACTCAAATCCATAAAACTATTCAATCCGATAACAACGAAATCTCAAAGGGAAAAACTCAATTCATCACAACAAGATAGAGCGGGGAAAACACCATATGATCCGACTATATTAACAAATCATGTGATACATCAAGATTGTGCATCTCAAGAACACGAGAGAGAGAGAGAGAGAGAGAGAGAAATTAAACACATAGCTACTGGTACAAACCCTCAGCCCCGAGGGTGGACTACTCCCTCCTCATCATGGTGGCCGCCGGGATGATGAAGATGGCCACCGGTGATGATTTCCCCCTCCGGTGGAGTGCTGGAAAGGGCTCTAGATTGGATCTCATGGACTACAAAGCCTTGCGGCAGCGGAACTTCTGATCTAAGTTAACCCCTAGGGTTTTCAAAATATTTGTGAATTTATAGGGTAAAGAGGGGGTGCGGGAGGCCACGAGGTGGGCACAACCCACCTGGGCGCGCCTGGGGGCCCAGGCGCGCCCTGGTGGGTTGTGCCCCCCCCCCTCGGGGCACCCCTAGGGTGTTGCTCTGGCCCATCCTGGGTGTTATGGTCCATAAAAAATCCACAAAAAGTTTCATGGTGTTTGGACTCCGTTTGATATTGATTTCGTGTGATGTAAAAAACAAGCAAAAAACAGCAACTGGCACTGGGCACTGGGTCAATAGGTTAGTCCCAAAAAATGATATAAAGTTGCTATAAAATGATTGTAAAACATCCAAGAATGATAATAAAACAGCATGAATACTTCATAAATTATAGATACATTGCAGACGTATCATGCTCCAAGCAAAAAACATATCATGTGATGAATAAAAATATAGCTCCAAGTAAGTTCACCGATAATGTTGAAGACGAAAGAGGGGAACCCTTCCGAGGCACCCCCAAGCTTAGTTGCTTGTGTATTCCTCGAATATTACCTTGGGGTGCCTTGTTTATCCCCAATATTAGTGTCTTGCCACTCCTTATTCTCCTCACATCGATATCTCACCCAAAACTTGAAAACTTCAATCACACAAAACTTAACGGAACTTCGTGAGATAGGTTAGTATGATAAAGAGCAAATCATTCACTTTGGTACTGTCAAAGACAAGATTCACAATTATTTCACATAATGCCTACTATACCTTATCATTTCCACAATTTATATCACTTAATATAAGCTTGGTAACACTAAAACAAGCAAACTATGCATTGAAAACGGAATTTGTCAAAAACATAACAGTCTGTAATGGTCTGGACAATGACCATACTTCTGCAACTCTAAAAATTCTGAAAAGTTAGTAAAGCATACAAAATTTGTATGTCAATCGTGTGTAAAAGTTTCAGAAAATTATCACGTCACAATAATTTATAGCATTTCCTGCACTAGACGCAAAATTTCTATTTTTTGCACAGAATCAAGTCAACTATCATCCACACTGTCCCAAAGGCTTTACTAGGCAATTTATTGAAACAAAATATATAAAACATGATTACTACTATAGGTTAATCATGTGAACACACAAAAACAATAGGTATAAATATTGGGTTGTCTCCCAACAAGAACTTTTCTTTAATGTCTTTTTAGCCAGGCATGATGATTTCAATGATGCTTACATAAAAGTAAAGAATTGAAATATAACGGGAGCATCATGCATGAAGCATATGACAAGAACATTGCCTAGAACATTTACTATTCATAGGAATTTGTGAGCAAACAATTTATGGGAACAAGAATCAACTAGCAGGTGAAGACAAAACAAGCATGACTTCAAGATTTTCAACAGAAAGAGAGGAAACTTGACATTATTGAGATATGCAGAAGCATATGTTCCTCTCTCATAATAATTTTCAGTAGAATCATGAATGAATTCAACAATACAGATATTGTTTTCATGATCCACATGCATATAAGTTTTATTACTCTCCACATAGGCAAATTTCTTCTCATTTGTAATAGTGGGAGCAAACTCAACAAAATAACTATCATGTGATACTTGATTGGAATAATCCAATTGAAAATAAAAATCATGATGACATTTTCATGGTTATCATTATTCTTAATATCATACATGTCATCACAATAATCATCCTAGATAGCAACTTTATTGTCATAATCAATTGAAACCCCTTCCAAAATTGTGGATTCATCACTAAATAAAGTCATGACCTCTCCAAATCCTCTTTCATAATTATTACAATAGGATTCATCACCCTCCAAAATAGTGGGATCAATACTACCAAGAGTTGACACTCTTCCAAACCCACATTCATCATTGTAATCATCATAAATAGGAGGCATGCAATCATCATAATAAATTTCCACATCAAAACTTGGGGGATTAAAAATATCATCTTCACCAAACATAGCATCCCCAAGCTTATGGCTCTGCATGTCATTAGCATCATGGATATTCAAGGAATTCATACTAGCAACATCGCAATCATTCTTATGATTCATCGATTTTATGCCAAAGATTTTATTGAATTCTTCTTCAATCAATTGAGCACAATTTTTTGCTCCATCATTTTCAAGAAAGACATTATTAAGACGAATAATATGAGGCAATCTCAATTCCATTTTTTTGTTTTCTTTTATACACCAAACTAGTACTAAAACAATAAACTTAAATATTCAATTGCAAGATCTAAAGATATACCTTCAAGCACTCACCTCCTCGGCAACGGCGCCAGAAAAGAGCTTGATGTCTACTACGCAACTTTATTCTTATAGACTCGTGTTGGGACTCCAAGCATAGAGTTTTGTAGGACAATAGCAATTTTCCCTCAAGTGGATGACCTAAGGTTTATCAATTCGTTGGAGGCGTAGGATGAAGATGTTCTCTCTCCAACAATCCTGCAATCAAATACAAGAAATCTCTTGTGTCCCCAACACACCCAATACAACGACAAATTGTATAGGTGCACTAGTTCGGCGAAGAGATGGTGATACAAGTGTAGTATGGATAGTACATGTAGGTTTTTGTAATCTGAAAATATAAAAACAGCAAGGTAGAAATGATAAAACGGAGCACAAACAGTATTGGAATGCTTGGAGACAAGGCCTAGGGTTCATACTTTCACTAGTGCAATCTCTTAGTAGTGCTAACATAATTGAATCATATAACAATCTTTCAACGTGCGACAAAGAGTCACTCCAAAGTTCTTATAAAGTGGAGAACATAAGATGAAAAATTGTTTGTAGGGAACGAAACCACCTCAGAGTTATTCTTTCCAATCAATCTTTTGAGTTATTCCTATAAGTTTCACAAACAACCCTAGACTTAGTACTGAAATAACATCATATGATAAACATCAACCAACTCTAATGTCACATAGATACTCCAATGTCACCACAAGTATCCATGAGTTGATTATACGATATGCACCAAACAACTTCAGATTCATAATATTCAATCCAACACAAAGAACTTCAAAGAGTGCCCCAAGATTTCTACCGGAGAAGGTAGGACAAAAACGTGCATCAACCCATATGCATAGATTACCCAATGTCACCTAGGGAATCTGCGAGTTGAGTGCCAAAACATACATCAAGTGAATCAATAGAATACCCCATTGTCACCACGGACGCAAGACATACATCAAGTGTTCTCAAATCCATAAAAGTATTCAATCCAATAATAGTGAAACCTCAAAGGTAAAGCTCAATTTCTAACAAGAAGATAAAGAGGGGGAAACACCATATGATCCAACTATATTAACAAACACTACAAAAAATACACTTCCGTGATGATACGTGTTTGTCACAGTAGGTCACGTTTTCTGTCATGCATGTACATCCATGACAAATTTATGACAGAATGAAGATAGTCATACCTGTGTTGTCGTAGAAGTGTTCCATGACATTACGAATATTATCATCATGAAAGTGTCCACTTCCATGGTGATAAATCGCACGTCACAAAAGTACTTTTATCAAGGGTGACCAACACGTGGCATCCACCATAACGGAATGCCGTTAAGCTATCGGGTCCGGTTTTGGATCCGATAACCCGTTAACAGCCATGTTCCACGTGTAAAATTCTGATTGGCTGACGAAAACACGTGTCAGCTCCGCGTTGGCACAAGTGTCACTCATCCAATGGGCGAGATGCGCCTATGATATGTTGACACGTGGACCGGCCCAAAAGTGGCCCATAAAGTTTAAATGGGCCAGCCCAACTAAAGGCCCACGAGATTTTGTGGTCCATAATGGGCCAGCCCAGCAAAAGGCCCATGAAATTTTGTGGTCCATAATGGGCAGGCCCAGCAAAAGGCCCACGATATTTTGCGTATCATAATGGGCCGGCCCAGCTAAAGGCCCACGAGATTTTGCGGGCCATAATGGGGCGGCCCAGATAAGGCCCGCGAGATTTTGCGGACCATAATGGGCCAGCCCAGCTAAAGGCCCAACATTCTCAGTTAAGGCCCGTACGGCTAGTGTCAAATTGGCCCGTCAACAGCCTGTCCTCAACTTTTCATCATCGCAGCCCATGGTCACTTCTGGCCCGTTAACATCTGCTAAGTATATGGGCTGAATTACGGCCCGGTGTATTTCCGGCCTGTTAAAGGTCCTGCTTCATTTGGGCCCATTTACAGGCCATTGAAACTTTCGGCTCATAGACGACCGTGAAGGATTTGGGTCATATTCGGCCATGTCTGACATTCGGCCTGTTAGAGGCCCACTACAGATTTGGGCCACTTTCGGCCTGTTGTGATTTTCGGTCTGTTAACGTCGGACGAAATCCAAGGGCCATATGTGGCCCAACGTCACATCGGGACCATTAACGGCCCATATAAAAATGATGATAATCTAGCTCGATCGAACTTCCGGCCCGTTAAAGGCCCGTGTATTAGGTCGGCGCATTTACAGCCCGTCCGAATTTCGGCCTGTGAAAGATCCGCATCGTAAATGGGCCCAATTTCACTTTCGGTCTTTTAAAGGCCCATGTTTTTTGTGGGCTCGAGATATTTACACCTGTAAATGGCCTATTGTTATTGAGGGCCCAAATTATGTTTAGAACTGTTAAAGGCCCACTATGGGCACAGGCCTACCAGAAAAATATGAAATCTTATTATAATTTAGGCCCATATATTTTTAGTGGGTTATATGCAAATTTTGGCCCATAATCGTTTTTAGCCCAATTGGAATGGGCCCGACGAATGTTGGCATGTTGGGCTCCTACGAAGCTTTCAGCCGAATACATCACTAAGATTAACCTACACTATACCAAAATAGGGTCGTAATTATTACAGCCTTTGGCAGCATCATAAATGATGTATCACAACAAAAGGCCTGTTGGCATAAAGTTTATAGTCCTTGCAGATAAAAGCACCATCATATGTATAGAAGCACAGATCATTTGACCTGAGTGCTAATGTGTCAAGCTGTAGAATCTGATGGAGCAGCACAATCTTCACCTTTTTCTGCCATTGCTCTTGAACAACAAAGCCAATGTCTGATAGTCTGGTTTCAAAACCATTCATATCTTGATGACATTTGTCAAGCTCTATTCTTGTTTCCAAAATGATATCCATTAGGGATTGGACTTGTGTCTAGAGCACAGATATATCACTCTGTCTAGCAGGAAGATTTTGTTCAGTAGGCGATTTGGACGAGGTTACCTTGATAACCAACCCAGAATTACGCAGGAAGGTGCTTTTTGCACTGTTTGTGGAGAGATACTGACGCACTGCAGCAAGAGGTGACATTGTGCCTATGGTAGCCTCGTCACCTTCAGGTGGTTGTGGCTGTTCAATCATTTTTTCGATAGCTTCCTGAAAGTTTGAACTTGTAGATTAGTGTACCAGATAAGTTACTAATGAAATAAAAACAAACAAAGTAGGTTACACGTTTATACATAACTTATTCTGGTGAACTACTGTAATACATTAGCATGTATTGTAGTGCCAACTACATAATAAAATCACTTTCGGAACATATGTCCATGTAGCATGCCTACTGTATTGTCTATTTCCTCACATTCGTTGACATCTAAGGATAAAGAGACATGGTTTAAAGTAGGATGAACATAGTATGACATCATTCATATCATGGGCAAACAGATAAAAAACAAACAGACTATTTTATCATTGTGTGTGCACGTGAACATAAAAACTAGAATACAGATCAAGACCAAAAGAATATCCTTCATCTCTTTTAAACCATGTAAGGTGAATGATATGTTAAGACAACTGTGTATAAAAGTGAACAGAGTAACTGACATTGGATGCAAACGAAGTAGTTAAATGAACACATCACAGTACCAATCAGTTCAAAGGCAGGAGGAGTAAGGACTTACAACAGCGGCTTGAACTGGTGTGCTCATGCCCTTCATCTTGCTGGTGTGGCAATCCTTGAAGATTTGCACTGCATTCGGTTCAGGTTCTTTTTGGTCCGCACATGCTTTCCTCTGTATTCGGAACAAGTCAACATAGATACGATAATATGGCACAGAAAAAAGAAGGAAGTAGCAGCTATTTACAAGAGCATGGCAGTGTGCAATATAGCTACGAGATCCTGTTGTCTGTTGGAATTTCACTTTAGAACGGTTGTCTTGTTCTTCAAACAGTTAGCCTAGAAGAAGATACACTTGTAAGGCACATACATAAATACAAGTTCAATATGTGGTCTGATCCAATACATATAGCCTACCTGATACTTTGGATCGGACCAGTGTTTAACGAGGGTTGTCCAGTCTTCATCTATAATATATTCCACTGGAGATGTTTGGGCGATTTCATTGTTAGCCTTTGAAAGCACATTTGCTCCCTGGGTGGTTTTGGTAATTAATGACAACATACTTTGTGGTTGGACTAATGCTTTTATCAAGTATGTTTCAGGAAATTCAATCACATTGGCATGGCAAAAGGACTGAAGAAGTGGACCCCTCAAAATGCTAAGGCAAGCATTGGCAAAAGCTCAAGACTCCATTTTTGGTTTAGTGATCCAAGATCACATTGAGTCCATAGGAAAAGCCAATACTATTAAAAGGGGATGAGGTTATGATGATGATCTGGTTGCTCAAGTGCTTAGTGATACATCTCCTAAACTATCAGCAACTTTCACTGCCATATACACTCATAAGTAATCTCGGTCCCACCGATATTCCAAACTCAGTCACACCGAGATGAACCACCTCAGCCATAAGCCAAACCCTAGAAAACTCGGATTTTCCGATTCTGAA
>LR738716.1:37772955-37809288 GCA_902687465.1 Secale cereale
AGCCAAATCAGTGAGGAGAGTTGAGTGTTGGGGAGATTATCATTTGAAGCACAAGAGCAAGGAGTTCATCATCATCTACAACATCTATTACCTTTCGGAGGGTGGTGCCTCCTAGATTGGTTAGGTGTCGCTTGGGAGCCTCCGTCATCGAGATGTGGAGTTGAACCAAGAAGTTTGTAAGGGCAAGGAGATCGCCTACTTCGTGAAGATCTACCCCGAGTAAGGCTAGCCCTCCGTGGGCGTAGGCCATGATGGAATAGACAAGGTTGCTTCTTCGTGGACCCTTCGTGGGTGGAGCCCTCCGTGGACTCGCGCAGCCGTTACCCTCCATGGGTTGAAGTCTCCATCAACGTGGATGTACGATAGGACCACCTATCGGAACCACGGGAAAAAGCATTGCGTCTCCAAATTGCGTTTGATCTTCTCCACTTCTCTTTACTACCTGTGCAATTTACTTTCCGTTGCCCATACTCTAGAATTGCATGTGTAGTGTGCTACTTGACTTGTGTGTTATGCAAAATCTGCCAAAATCTGTCCTTGATAAAAGACAGAATTTTTATCTTGTCGAGTAGTCTAATCACCCCCCCCCTCTAGACACTCTCACCTTCTTCGATCCCTCAGCCTTGCCTTCAAAGTGAGATTTTCTAAGGTGGTACCGATACTGTCGCAAAGCAAACTTAAAAACATGAGTGCATGCTTGTTTAGTTGCATCATCTTTCGGATACAACTTGAACCTGTAGCGACCAGACCTCAAACAGTCTGATCTCTGTGCATCAGTGTCATCCCTGGATCAGTAATGCTGACACACACAGTACTTGAAGGATTTATAACAGAGTAGCAACCACACACTTATTACATCGATAGTCCAATGATGAATTTATTACAAATAATATGGCTGAAGGCCATCTAACACGATAACAGCGGAAGGCTTGGAAGATAAGTGAGTCCATCAACTCCAGCGGCATCACTGAGTATAGAACCACGACCTAAAAGGGCATCTTACTCGTCGTCTGAAAAGTCTGCAACATGAAACGTTGCAGCCCGAAAACGGGTCAGCACATGGAATATGCTGGCAAGACAACACAAGAGAATGCAATGAAAGTAAAGCTATACTATATGCAATATGGCTGGTGGAAAGCTCTATGGTTAAGTTTTTGTGTAAAGCCAATTTTTCCCTACTTCAAAGGAATGCATTTTAATTAACTATCATGCTAGTTGAAACATCGTTGAGAAGATAGACATCCTCTCAACCCCAATTAAAATAATCATTAAACCCAACAAAATTAAATTAGAGTAACATGTTGAGATGCACATGAAAATCCAAGTACTAGATACTCAAGACGTCCATAACCGGGGACACGGCTAATCATGATCAGTTTGTACACTCTGCAGAGGTTTGTGCACTTTTCCCACAAGACTCGATCGCCTCTGTTTGGTTTCTCGCACTGCATGGTGTTTGAGAAACGGATGACCGAGACATAGTCTTTCAGAAGCGCTAGCACCTTACGATCGGGCGGACCGTACCAACCTACATCCCCTACATCTGCTAGTCCACCACTGTAAGAGTTCGCACGACTTACTCATACTATGCTAGAGCCCATAATAGCATTATGGTTGCACACGGAAGTTTCTAGTATGAATAATCTCATGATCCCTTTGAGCCTAGGTGGCGGTCCAAAAGAAAAACAGGCAATCACTGGAATACCCAGATGCCTCAATCCACCCAGATGTGTGTTAAAGTTGCCACCTTAAGTTGAACCATTAATTAACAATCTCACATCTGTCATGGAATACACTCACCCAATCCACGTCTACGAGCATAGCATGTCCTAACAGCAAACGTAGAGTAACTCCCAAAGGTTTGAATGTAATGCGGGTAATAGGTACTACCTCAATCTACTTCCCAGTCCCACAAGTTAATTGATGCTACTCATGCAATGTGTGTGGGTTGGACTAATGCAATGAAAACTGGGTAATTGGAAAACTATGATCAAAGTGTTACTTGCCTTGCTGATGATCCGCAAAACCTAGAGACTCAAAGTAGCAAGCGGCGCACTCCGGGTACTCTATCGCAATCAAACAAGCATACAATAAGTACTTAACTAATGCACGGGTGAAACTCAAATAAGAGATCTAACCAGAAAGTTCAACTTAAGAACTCCGGTTTGCAAAAATAATCAACTCGAAAGAAGCAACGAAACTCAAACTGCAAAAGAAACGAGCTCTGGTTTACTAGTTGGCCTAAAGTCAAATTTTAAAGTAGCCAAAACTTTGTTCCAGTTGATTAAACGTAAAGAGGGCTTCGAGACGAAGATCTGGGATTCTGAATCACCTGATTCCGACTCTCGAGCGAAAAGAGAAACGCGAAACAAGATTAGGGCAGAAATCGCGATCGGAATAACCGCGGATAAATACCCCGAAAAAAGAAAAACGACGAACAGGCTAACGAACGAACGTTCGCTGTCTGCGGCTAACTAACAAAAACCGTTCGTTAAAACGGACGTACGGACGAACGTCGCTATATAACTAAACCGACGGAAAAAACCGAACCGATCTATTCTAAAAAAACAGATCTAGGTTTTCCTAAAACAAAACCGATCGGTTAACTAAAAAAACGCAACTACCTCGGCTCGAGCTCCGGCGGGATTCCAGCGGCGGCGGCGGTCTGGCGACGGCAGCGGGGCGGCGAGGCGAGGCGAGGCGGCGCGGTGGCGGTGGGGCGGCGGGGCTGCGGCGGCGCGGGCGGCGAGCGGCGGCGGCGCGACGGCGGGGCGGTGCGGCGGCGGCGGGCAACGCGGCGGCGGCGGCGGGCGAGCGAGGCGGCGGTGGCTAGCTAGGGTTGGCGGGGTTCAGCGCGGCGGGCTGAGGCGTAACGGGCCGGCGGCGCTGGGTTATAAAGCCCAGAGTCCCAGTCCTTCACAAGTCTAAGTCGGTTTCCCTTTTTTTTTAAATAGAGTCCTGGCGCAGAAAAACTAACGACAGAAATACCAAACGGACTCCAAAATTCCCGAAATAAATTTTCGCCGTCCTCTAATAATATTTCGGACAAAGTGAACATTTTTCCCGGACCTAAGTGCAATTTTGAAAAACGCGTATTTTTCCTATGCAAATAAATCCGCAAATAAATCCAGAAAAATACCAAAAGTGATTTTAACATTTTTCCTCCAATATTTTTGTTATTTTGGAGAAGTCATATTATCTCCGCTCTTTTTTGGTTTTTAGAAATATTTTTAGGAGAGAAAAAATATTAGAATCACACTGTCCTTGTACCGGTATTCGAGCGAACTCAAATACGAAACGGTAAAATCCCCAACTCTCTCCGTAGGTCCTTGAGTTGCTTAGAATTTTCGAGGAACTCCACGAACAAAAATGCAAAAACATGAAATGCAAATATGATCTATGTATAACATTCCAAATTGAAAATTTGGGATGTTACAAACCTACCCCCCTTAGAATGAATCTCGCCCTCGAGATTCGACTTGGCTAGAGAATAGGTGTGGGTGATCCTTGCGTAGATCATCTTCTCGTTCCCAGGTGGCTTCTTCCTCCGTGTGGTGACTCCACTGAACTTTGCAAAACTTGATAACCTTACTGCGAGTAACTCTGCTCGAAAATTCGAGAATTCTTAACAGGCTTCTCCTCGTAGGTCAGATCACTGTCCAACTGAATTGCTTCCAGGGGTACCGTGTCTCTAAGCGGTATATCGGCCATCTCCGCGTGGCACTTCTTAAGCTGCGAAACGTGAAACACGTCATGCACTCCTGACAATCCTTCGGGCAACTCCAACTTATAGGCAACCTCTCCCATGCGTTCCAAAACACGGTAAGGTCCCACAAATCTCGGGGCTAACTTCCCTTTAACTCCGAAACGTTTAACTCCTCGCAGAGGCGATACTCTCAAGTACGCTCTATCTCCGATCTCATAGGTTATCTCTCTGCGCTTCGAGTATCCATAACTCTTCTGCCTGGACTGAGCTACCTTCACTCTATCTCGGATCAACTTCACCTTCTCCTCAGACTCTTTGATTAAGTCTGGTCCAAACAACTGTCGGTCTCCAACTTTGTCCCACGACAACGGTGTTCGGCATCTCCTTCCATACAATGCCTTGAACGGTGCCATCTTCAAACTGTCCTGGTAACTGTTGTTGTATGAGAACTCCGCGTAGGGCAAGTTGTCATCCCAACTAGATCCATAATCTAATGCACAGGCTCTCAGCATATCCTCCAAAATTTGATTGACTCTTTCAGTCTGTCCATCTGTCTGCGGGTGAAACACTATGCTAAACTCTAGCCTGGTACCCAAAGTTTGATGTAACTGATTCCAGAACTTTGAGATAAACTGGATTCCTCTATCTCATACAATACTCCTCGGAACTCCATGTAGACATACAATTCTGGTCATGTATATTTTAGCCAACTTTGCACTGGTATATGTGGTTTTCACAGGAATAAAGTGTGCTACCTTCGTCAATCGGTCTACTACTACCCAGATTGAATCATATCCTGCTTTGGTCCAGGGCAATCCGGTGATAAAATACATGCACTAGTAGAAAACAGGGCATTGGTCCAGCCCATTAGCCCCGGTTCAATCTAGAACCGGGACCAATGGGGGTACTGGACCCGGTTCGTTAGCCCAGGGGGCCGGCCGGGCCACGTGGGCCATTGGTCCCGGTTCGTCTGGACCTATTGGTCCCGGTTGGAGCTAAAAACCGGGACCAATGGCTCTTGCTCCTGGCCCACCACTATTGGTCCCGGTTTGTTTTATGAACCGGGACCAAAGGCTCCCCTTTAGCCCCGGTTCATAGCACCAACCGGGACCAATGAGGTGCCTATATAAACCCCCTCACTCAAGAGCAGAGCTCACTGCTCTGTTTTTTTTTCTGGCCGAGGGGGAGAGGGGTTAGTGGTGCTCTAGCTCACCTCCTATGCACACAACATGTTCGGTGGAATGCCCGAGCCACACTAGTTAAGCTTTTCTGCTCTCGAAGCTCTATTTTCTCCGAGATTTGTCTAGGTTTAGCGGTCCGTCACGTCCCGTCCCCGTCTTCGCCGCCGTCGATCGCCCCCGCCGATCTCTTCACCGGCACCACCGTGGTGAGCCTCTTGTTATGTCCATGCTTTTCTTACTTTTATTATTGCTTTAGATAGATATTTGTCTAATTTTCTTACGTTTATTATTGCTTGTTATTATATAGTGCGATGGTTTTGATATCCGCCCACGTGGGCCCTCGTCCGGTCTACGATTCGGATGTGGTATATTATCTTTAATTTATAACTATTTGTTTTAGTGCTTATGATAGTTATGCCGACCAACCTGACATGCATAGATGTTTTATTATGTCTAGGAGGTAGTTGAACCGGAAATTCCAACCGACCCTCTTGTGGAGAGGTTAAATTTAGTTGAAGAGGAAAACATTTCGTTAAAGAAAAAATTGGAAAAAATGGAGGAGGAGAAGATGGAATTGGAGTTGCATGTTGCGGAAGTTATCTATGATCACAAGATCAAGATGGAACCTATTGTCGAGAGCTTAAATTTAGTTGAAGAAGAAAACAAATTCTTGAAGGAAAAAATAAAAAAAATTGTGGACGAGAAGATGATATTGGAGTTGCATGTTGCGGATGTCGTCGATGATCACAAGATCAAGATGGATGCAATGCGGTTGAAGATTAAAAAGATTAGAAAATATGCCATTAATACCGAGGCTTGGTATCATTATGCCGTTGGATCAATTGTTACCTTGGTTGCGATTATGATAGCATTTGTTTTCGCGTTGAAATGTTTTACATAGTTTCGATGTGTATGGAGAGCTATATATGTTGTTAGATGAGAACTATATATGTATGTACTTCGGTTTTAATGTGATGATGAACTTTTATCCATTTGGTCACTTAATTATCTATTTATGATGTTCTGTAATGGTTTTTGACACACTTAATTATATATAAATGCACGCAGATGAACCGCCAATGGATGTACGGTGACAGACACACCTCCGAGTACATTAAGGGCGTGCGTGAGTTTCTAAATGTGGCAGAGGCAAACAAGCAGAATGGTTTTATGTGTTGTCCATGCACTCAATGTGTGAATACGATGTCTTACTCTAACCGAAAAATCCTTCACTCCCACCTGCTTTACAAGGGTTTCATGCCACACTATAATGTTTGGACGAGGCATGGTGAAATAGGGGTTATGATGGAAGACGGCGAAGAAGAAGAGTACGATGACAACTATGTGCCCCCTGAATACGGTGATGCTGCAATGGGGGGAGCTGGTGAAGATCAAGAGGAACCAGACGATGTGCGCAATGATGCTGCAACGGGTGAAGCTGCTGAAGATCAAGAGGAACCAAATGATGATCTTCGCCGGGTCATTGTCGATGCAAGGACACAATGCGAAAGTCAAAAGGAGAAGCTGAAGTTCGATCACATGTTAGAGGATCACAAAAAAGGGTTGTACCCCAATTGCGAAGATGGCAACACAAAGCTCGGTACCGTACTGGAATTGCTGCAGTGGAAGGCAGAGAATGCTGTGGCTGACAAAGGATTTGAGAAGCTACTGAAAATATTGAAGAAGAAGCTTCCGAAGGATAACGAATTGCCCGACAGTACATACGCAGCAAAGAAGGTCGTATGCCCTCTAGGATTGGAGGTGCAGAAGATACATGCATGCCCTAATGACTGCATCCTCTACCGCGGTGCATACAACGATCTGAACGCATGCCCGGTATGTGGTGGGTTGCGGTATAAGATCAGACGAGATGACCCTGGTGATGTTGATGGCGAGCCCGCCAGGAAGAGGGTTCCTGCGAAGGTGATGTGGTATGCTCCTATAATACCACGGTTGAAACATTTGTTTAGAAACAGAGAGCATGCCAAGTTGATGCGATGGCACAGTGAGGACCGTAAGAAAGACGGGAAGTTGAGAGCACCCGCTGACGGGTCGCAATGGAGAAAAATCGAGAGAAAGTACTGGCAGGAGTTTGCAAAGGACGCAAGGAACGTATGGTTTGCTCTAAGCGCGGATGGCATTAATCCTTTCGGGGAGCAGAGCAGCAATCACAGCACCTGGCCCGTGACTCTATGTATGTATAACCTTCCTCCTTGGATGTGCATGAAGCGGAAGTTCATTATGATGCCAGTTCTCATCCAAGGCCCTAAGCAACCCGGCAACGACATTGATGTGTACCTAAGGCCACTAGTTGAAGAACTTTTACAGCTGTGGAATGGAAACGGTGTACGTGCGTGGGATGAGCACAAACAGGAGGAATTTGACCTAAAGGCGTTGCTGTTCGTGACCATCAACGATTGGCCCGCTCTCAGTAACCTTTCAGGACAGACAAACAAAGGATACCACGCATGCACGCACTGTTTAGATGACACTGAAAGTATATACCTGGACAAGTGCAGGAAGAATGTGTACCTGGGCCATCGTCGATTTCTTCCGACCAACCATCAATGTCGAAAGAAAGGCAAGCATTTCAAAGGCGAGGCAGATCACCGG
The DNA here is from genome assembly GCA_902687465.1 of Secale cereale. Lineage (NCBI taxonomy): Eukaryota > Viridiplantae > Streptophyta > Magnoliopsida > Poales > Poaceae > Secale > Secale cereale. Next base: position 37,780,456 of record LR738716.1, read on the forward strand.
AAGAAGCCCGCCATGCGTACCGGTGATCACGTACTTGCTATGGTCAATGATTTACACGTAATCTTCGGAAAGGGCCCCGGCGCACTAGCTGTTCCGAATGACGATGAGGGACACGCACCCATGTGGAAGAAGAAATCTATATTTTGGGACCTACCCTACTGGAAACACCTAGAGGTCCGCTCTTCAATCGACGTGATGCACGTGATGAAGAACCTTTGCGTGAACCTGCTAGGCTTCTTGGGCGTGTATGGAAAGACAAAAGATACAGCTGAGGCACGGGAGGACCTGCAACGTTTGCACGAAAAAGACGGCATCCCTCCGAAGCAGTATGAAGGTCCTGCCAGCTATGCTCTTACGAAAGAAGAGAAAGAAATCTTCTTTGAATGCCTTCTCAGTATGAAGGTCCCGACTGGCTTCTCGTCGAATATAAAGGGAATAATAAATATGGCAGAGAAAAAGTTCCAGAACCTAAAGTCTCATGACTGCCATGTGATTATGACGCAACTGCTTCCGGTTGCATTGAGGGGGCTTCTACCGGAAAACGTCCGATTAGCCATTGTGAAACTATGTGCATTCCTCAATGCAATCTCTCAGAAGGTGATCGATCCAGAAATCGTACCAAGGCTAAGGAGTGATGTGGCGCAATGTCTTGTCAGTTTCGAGCTTGTGTTCCCACCATCCATCTTCAATATCATGACACACGTCCTAGTTCATCTAGTCGACGAGATTGTCATTCTGGGGCCCGTATTTCTACACAATATGTTCCCCTTTGAGAGGTTCATGGGAGTCCTAAAGAAATATGTCCGTAACCGCGCCAGACCAGAAGGAAGCATCTCCATGGGCCATCAAACAGAGGATGTCATCGGGTTTTGTGTTGACTTCATTCCTGGCCTTAATAAGATAGGTCTCCCTAAATCGCGGTACGAGGGCAGACTGACTGGAAAAGGCACGCTTGGAAGGGACTCAATAATATGCAGGGACGGTTATTCTTGGTCTCAAGCACACTACACAGTTCTACAGAACTCTACATTGGTGAACCCGTATGTCGATGAACACAAGAACAGTCTGCGCTCCAAACACCCGGAGCAGTGCGACGACTGGATTACACGTGAACACATCAGGACTTTCAGCAGTTGGTTGGAAACACGTCTCAGAGGTGACAACACTGTTTGTGATGAGTTGTACTTGTTGTCCAGGGGACCATCTTCGACTGTATTGATTTACAAAGGATACGAGATAAATGGAAATACATTTTACACGATTGTCCAAGATCAAAAGAGCACCAACCAAAACAGCGGTGTCCGCTTTGATGCAACAACCGAGAGGGGAAAGGACACATATTATGGTTACATAGTGGACATATGGGAACTTGACTACGGACATGATTTTAAGGTCCCTTTGTTTAAGTGTAAATGGGTCAATCTGTCAGGAGGCGGGGTACAGGTAGACCCACAGTACGGAATGACAACAGTGGATCTGAAAAATCTTGGATACAATGACGAATCGTTCGTCCTAGCCAATGATGTGGCACAGGTTATCTATGTGAAGGACATGTCTACCAGACCGAGAAAAAGAAAAGATAAGGAAGCGAATACATCATACGATGAGCCAAAGCGCCACATAGTTCTTTCAGGAAAAAGGGACATCCTGGGAGTGGAGGGCAAGACAGACAAGTCTGAAGATTATGAAAAGTTTCATGAAATTCCTCCCTTCAAAGTCAAGGCTGACCCAAGCATCCTGATAAACGATGAAGATTATCCATGGTTACGGCGCAATAAGCAAATGACACAAGCGAAGAAAAAGTGAAGAGTTATTTCCGCAACTATTATGATGATACCATGCCAACTTTGTAACAAACGAGTATGATACCATTGTCCGTTTGTACTATTCAAATTTCAATACTACTTGCACTAACAAAACAAAACAAAACAAAACAAACTTGAAAAATAAATAGCAACAATAAGTATTTTGTTGTAAGTATAAACAAAATAAAATAAATAAAGCAACAAAGAAAATAAATAAAGAAAGTACAATAAATAAAGCAACTCTAAATACAGCAAAAAACAACTTAGAAATAAACAAAGAAAATAAAATAAATAAAGCAACTCTAAATACAGCAAAAAACAATTTAGAAATAAATAGCAACAATAAGTATTTTGTTGTAATTAAGTATAAACAAAATAAAATAAATAAAGCAACAAAGAAAATAAATAAAGCAACTCTAAATACAGCAAAAAACAACTTAGAAATAAACAAAGAAAATAATGAAAGTTTATAATTTTTGTTACCTAAAAGGAAAAAGAAATCACTAAAACACTATGAGTATTTAGTTCTAAGTAGAAATGAAAAAATAAATAGAAAAAAAGAAAAAAAAATGCCACCTACTGGGCCATCACGGCCTGAATACGACTAGAAACCCAACCATGGGCCAGGATTCAGGCCCGCAGCAGGCCCAGTAGGCCCACAGGCATTGCAGTGTCGATTTAGGCCCGTAAGCCTGCAATTCAAATGAGTTCGATAGGAGAGAGGCAGCGCAGCTTATAAACTGGTGCTGGCCTCTCTCAACTAGCGAGGTGGGACTAAACTTCCCACCGCACCGCGCCAGCAAGGCCTTTGGTCCCGGTTGCTGCCACCAACCGGGACTAAAGGGTGGCATTAGTCCCGGTTGCTACCACCAACCGGGACTAAAGGCGCCTCCTTCCCGCCCTTTGGGCTGCTGAAAAGGGACCTTTAGTCCCGGTTGGTGGCAGCAACCGGGACTAAAGGGGGCTATTAGTCCCGGTTTGTGCCAAGAACCGGGACTAATATTCCTCCTATATAAGCAGGACTTGCGAAATTTTCGTCAGTTTCTCCTTCTTCCCAGCCCCCGTCGATCTGCTCCGTCCCCGTCGCCGTCGCCGTCGCCCCCGTCGCCCCCGTCGCCCCGTCGCCGTCGCCCCCGACGCCGCCTCGTCGCTCCGCCCCGCGCCGTCGCCGCGCCCCGCGCCGTCGCCCCGCCCCGCGCCGTCGCCGCTCCCCCCGGCCGGCCCGTCGCCCCGCGCCGCCGCGCGCCCCGCCCCGCCGCCGTCGCGCCGCCGCGCCCCGACGCCGCCTCGTCGCCGCCCCGCCCCGCCGCCGTCGCGCCGCCCAGCCCTGCCGATGTGAGGGCCGGCTCCCTTTTTTTTATATGTTTAATATATATTGCTGTATATATATATATAGTTGCTGTGTATATATATGTATATATGTGTATATTTTTTTTCTTAGGAATTTTCTTAGGAAATTGCAGTATATATAGTTGCTGTATATAGTTGCTGTATTTATATGTATGTGTATATCTTTTTTTTTCTTAGGAATTTGCTAAATATATATGTTAAATATATATTTATGTGTATATAAATATATTTTTTCTTAGGAAGTTGCTGTATATATGTGATGTGTGTATATGTGATGTATATATATGTGTATGTGGCTATATAGTTTTTTGTTTATATATGCTAAATATATATAGAAAGTTTTATATATGCAAAAGTTACAAATTTAGAAAAAGAAGGATAGGAAAGAAGAAAATAAGAAAGAGGAAAGAAAGAAGAAGAGGAGAGGAAGAAGAGGAGAAATAAATAAGAAGAAGAAAAAAAAGAAAAAAAGAGGAGAAGAAGAAAGGAAATAGAGGAGAAAATTCTTCTCCTCTATTCCTTTCTTCTTCTCCTTTTTTTTTCTTTTTTTTTCTTCGATCTTCTCCTCTAGCGGTTCCTTTTTTCTTCTTCTTCCTCTTTTTTTTATCGGATATGTCTATGTCGATATACACCCTCCCCGATAACTTCGACATTAGGGGGGGGGGCGGTGTCGAGGGTCGTCGAGGGACCGAGAGGCCGAAGGTCGAGGGGTCGAGGGTCGTCGAGGGACCGAGAGGCCGAAGGGCGAGGGGTCGAGAGGTTGCCTAGCAGTCGGGGGTCTAGGGTTGTGGATCGCCGAGCAGTCGGGGGTCGAGAGAGAGGTTGCCTAGCTAGTGTCAAAGTATTGAAAAATTCCATGACTTCATCATTTGCCAGAAGTAACCGGGGCATGTTGGTACGAAGTTATGCAAAGATGTTTTGGAACGGAGTTCCTGATAGGATAATCCGTCTTTTGTTACGGATTATCTTATCTGGGACTTCGTTCCAAAACAACTTTGGAGAGCTTCGTACCATCATGCTACTGTTACTTTCGCCTAATGATGAAGTACTGGTTTTGTTGAATCCTTTGACAACTATAGCTAGACAAAATGTGACATGAGGGGGTCTAGGGTTTGTGGATCGCCGAGCTGTCGGGGGTCGAGGGGTCGAGAGAGGTTGCCTAGCTAGTGTCAAAGTATTGAAAAATTCCATGACTTCATCATTTGCCAGAAGTAACCGGGGCATGTTGGTACGAAGTTATGCAAAGATGTTCTGGAACGGAGTCCCTGATAGGATAATCCGTCTTTTGTTACGGATTATCTTATCTGGGACTTCGTTCCAAAACAACTTTGGAGAGCTTCGTACCATCATGCTACTGTTACTTTCGCCTAATGATGAAGTATTGGTTTTGTTGAATCATTTGACACTATAGCTAGACAAAATGTGACATGAGGGGGTCTAGGGTTTGTGGATCGCCGAGCAGTCGAGGGTTGAAGCTAGTTCTACGTTTGCCAGCTCCTCCTTCGCCTAATCAGCAAGGGCGGAAGAGACCTGCCGCCGCTCCGGCTGCTCCTGCTCCGGCGCCTAAGCAAGTAAAAAAGACAGCCGCTTCGTCTGGTCCGGCGACGTCTACCAGTACAGCCAGAGGCGGGAGGCGATGCAGATTCGGTCCTTCTCTCACGCCTCTAGAGAAGTTGCCGTACGAGAGGTCCGACGAGGAAAACACGAAGATCGCTGAAGGCGAAGTGAAGGACTTTTTTGAAGGGTTGAAAGCACAGAGACATCCACCTCCAGAGGAGAAGATAGATGCGGTGAAAGCAAAGCGCACTCTTGCTGCCCTGAAGCAACCAGCGAAAAGTAAGCCAAAGGGCAACTATGACCGCATTATTCAAAAGACATTTCAAGATGCCAAGCGGTCCGGAAGTACAAAAAGTGATCAGAGGTTAGCAGAAGGGCGAGCTGGGAAACAAATTGCCCAGCTCGGCGAACAAGCGAACCAATCGTGCCCCCCGCTCAAGGTGTCTAGCGACATGGTCGCTAATGATCCGAGGATGGTGCCCGGTTATACCAATCTTGCAGATTACGCGTCCGACGATGTACACTATGATTTCATGGACGTGCAGATAGAAAGATACGAGTACAAAAAGCCTCTCGTAAAAAATGAAAGATCTCTATCAACGAATATGCGAAGATTGCATGATTGGTACATGAAAATCTGCAGAGAGTCTGGGGGGGAGGAATAACTTGTATTTGAGAGTTAAACCTGAGCATGACCTCGTTGGAATTGACCTGTTGCCTGTTCCATTTGAGGAGTTCTATCAATTTTTCAATCAATTGGCCCTCGATAAAACAACGATCACCTGCTACTGTCTGTAAGTAGTACTACTTCTGTCATTAAGTCTCTCTATATAGCTGATCTTCATTGCATGTATTTATAATTATCCTCACTATATTATGCAGATTGAAGATCGTCGAATTGAAGAAAAGACAAGTAGGTGATATTGGGTTTATTAACACATACCTCATAGATGCAACCGAGGTTAAATTGCGTCCCGGCGATACCGAGACCAACTTGCTACGATCGTTGGTGGTAAATGAAAACAAAGATATAATACTCTTTCCTTACAACTTCAAGTGAGTGTTAATGTCTTGTGCATATTTGGTTTCCCTTATATATATCAGTCAAGTTTATAGTGATGTAATGATCTCATGCATTCGTGCGGAGCTTCCACTATATTCTCTTAGAGATTAAGCTTGAGAAGGGAATAGTAACTGTCTTCGACTCTAAACGTAAAGATCCCGAGGAGTATGCGGACATGACTCAAATGCTAGCCAGGTAAGTTAAATCGATCAATATTATCCATCATGCATATATATCAGCAACTTCATTTCTGATATCAACTAATTGTTTCCTTTGTCTGGCAGGGCTTGGAAAACATTCAGCAAAAAAGCTCCGGGACTGCCGAAGAAGCTACAATTTAGATACCCGAAAGTAAGTACTATATAGTAGCATGTTCCGCGCGTGCATCTCCTATATCTTGATTCAAGCGCTAGCTAGTTTCATCAATACCAATTTGGCATTCTTGCTTATCAGTTTGATTGAGCTCTATTTCTTGTAAAGTGGTTGTGGCAGGAACCCGGGAATGATTATTGTGGATACTACATTTGCGAGTCCATCCGCCACACGACCTGTGAGCGGGGCTACACTGATGAACAATTTAAAGTGCGTAAGCAATCAATAATATTCACAAATTTATAGCATGCATCATTTCATGTATTGACCCCCTACTTCAAATTAGATGTTTCGGATGCGGGATGAACTCCTAACACCAGATCGTCTGCGAGCAATTCAAGAGGAATTGGCGGCATTCTTCCTTGAACACGTGATCGCTGAAGACGGAGAATACTATGTGGACCCTGCATCCATGTGTTAGGAGATTATTTTTGTAAGAGATAATTATTGTATATATGTGCCCGGTAGTGTCGGATCGATAGATATACGAGAACTTGTTGTTCGACCAATTTCTCGGAGAAGGAGAGGTGGTCGATATTATTACTTCTCTCTGTATGCATATATATATATGTTGATTATATATACGAGATCTTCTGTTCCTTCGTTTGCTTAGTATAGCTAGCAGCTAGCTAGCTAGCTAGCGTGACTCTAGTCCATATATATACGTATGTGTAGTATGTAGCGTCGACCAAAAGCACGGACATAAGAGAGAACACTTCTCTCTATTAATTAGCTAGCTAACACAATATATCAAACACCTAAATTAACCCCCAAAACCTAAAACCCCCCTCCCCTTTCAAAAAAAAAAACAAAAACCACAGCTACAGAAATGCTGACACGTGCATGCCTTTTGGTCCCGGTTGGTACCACCAACCGGGACTAAAGCCCCTCCTGCCTGGACTCGGTGCACAGGCCACGTGGACACCCTTTTGCCCCGGTTCTGGATTGAACCGGGACTAAAGGGTCAGAGCATTAGTACCGACCCTGTTGCCCCGGTTCCAGAACCGGGGCTAAAAGGCCAAATGAACCGGGGCTAAATCCCCTTTATCTACTAGTGGTTATAGTGGGAGTATTAGTGCCATGACGTAGTATTGAACTAAGAAAGAGGTGATGGTGGTAAAAAATTATATTACCATCACACAGCGCCTACAAAAAAAATCTACAACCTAATAAATGCAACTATCTATGATACTACATCTACGATAATTTGCAATATGAACATAGGGACACAGACTGGTGTCATGTGCATGACACTATTCTAAATTACTCTCCACTATGACTGGCCTTAGATGGAGATGCGAGTGACTTCTCCCATGAGGATCGATCACTTTGTGGCCCTAAATGGAGCCGTTGCGTCTGTGGTGGGCGACTGACACAAGTGCGTGATCGGTTGCCCAATTGGGATCCTTTATCTTTTGCATACTCCAACGAAATTAATTATCGACAAAATGGCTAATTTACTTATTTTTCTTTCAAAAATGAGGTTTACCCCTTGCTTATGCATCATTACGATGCACACTATCATCAATATTGAACGAAAGTAGTTATCATCCAAAGTCGAAACCAATCAACATGGGACAGAATGAGCCACAAGGCACAATAACAGGAATACATGGCTCATACACATACCCATTATTGACTCAGCTGTCAAAACCGGTTGAATAAACCATGTGCTACCATCTCAACATGGCTTCACACAACAGCCGTACGTTCCTGAACATCCACGCGATGAAGGGTCACATATGGATCAAAGCCACAGCCCTCAAAATGGCCTGCAACTTTTTTCGACGAGTTGTTTTGTCAAAAACAAATTCGTTACCACATTTCCAAATTGTCTATAAAAAGACACATACTCCCACATGGATATGTACCTTTAAAGTTTGGTTGACATCCCCCAACCAGTTTCGGAACAAATTTTGCTATAGTAGCGACAGGTCGTAAATTGTGGGCCACTTCTATCATACGCCAAATTACCGAGGCAAAACGGACAGGAGAGGAAGAGAACTTGAATGTTTTCCTCCTGATCGCCAAAATAATATTTTTTGCAGCACTGCCAATTTATTTTCGTAAGATTCTCCTTAGTGAGGATTACTCCACGATGCAAGAACCCCACATGAGTATTTTTCTTTTTGTTGGTACTTTTGTTTTCCAAATATTCCTTGTGGGAAATAACTGGCCTGTGTTTATGAGTTCCGCATACATAGATTTTACTATGAAAACACCATTTGTATTGAATTTGCATTGAAATATATCTTGCACTTGTGTTAGGTTGATGAACATCGACCTACGCACAAAATGAACCTAAGAAGTCAATTTATCACCGATCAGAACTCTAAGAGCATCTACAGCCGGACTTGGAAAATTAGGCTCCCTCACTAGTAGATAAAGGGTATTTAGCCCCGGTTCATTTGGCCTTTTAGCCCCGGTTCTGGAACCGGGGCAAGAGGGTCGGTACTAATGCTCTGACCCTTTAGTCCCGGTTCAATCCAGAACCGGGGCAAAAGGGTGTCCACGTGGCCTGTGCACCGAGTCCAGGTAGGAGGGGCTTTAGTCCCGGTTGGTGGTACCAACCGGGACCAAAAGGCATCCACGTGTCAGCATTTCTGTGGCTGTGGTTTTTGTTTTTTTTTTTGAAAGGGGAGGGGGGTTTTAGGTTTTGGGGGTTAATTTAGGTGTTTGATATATTGTGTTAGCTAGCTAATTAATAGAGAGAAGTGTTCTCTCTTATGTCCGTGCTTTTGGTCGACGCTACATACTACACATACGTATATATATGGACTAGAGTCACGCTAGCTAGCTAGCTAGCTGCTAGCTACTAAGCAAACGAAGGAACAGAAGATCTCGTATATATAATCAACATATATATATATGCATACAGAGAGAAGTAATAATATCGACCACCTCTCCTTCTCCGAGAGATTGGTCGAACAACAAGTTCTCGTATATCTATCCGACACTACCGGGCACATATATACAATAATTATCTCTTACAAAAATAATCTCCTAACACATGGATGCAGGGTCCACATAGTATTCTCCGTCTTCAGCGATCACGTGTTCAAGGAAGAATGCCGCCAATTCCTCTTGAATTGCTCCCAGACGATCTGGTGTTAGGAGTTCATCCCGCATCCGAAACATCTAATTTGAAGTAGGGGGTCAATACATGAAATGATGCTATAAATTTGTGAATATTATTGATTGCTTACGCACTTCAAATTGTTCATCAGTGTAGCCCCGCTCACAGGTCGTGTGGCGGATGGACTCGCAAATGTAGTATCCACAATAATCATTCCCGGGTTCCTGCCACAACCACTTTACAAGAAATAGAGCTCAATCAAACTGATAAGCAAGAATGCCAAATTGGTATTGATGAAACTAGCTAGCGCTTGAATCAAGATATAGGAGATGCGCGCGCGGAACATGCTACTATATAGTACTTACTTTCGGGTATCTAAATTGTAGCTTCTTCGGCAGTCCCGGAGCTTTTTTGATGATTTTTTTCCAAGCCCTGCCAGACAAAGGAAACAATTAGTTGATATCAGAAATGAAGTTGCTGATATATATGCATGGTGGATAATATTGATCGATTTAACTTACCTGGCTAGCATTTGAGTCATGTCCGCATACTCCTCGGGATCTTTACGTTTAGAGTCGAAGACAGTTACTATTCCCTTCTCAAGCTTAATCTCTAAGAGAATATAGTGGAAGCTGCGCACGAATGCATGAGATCATTACATCACTATAAACTTGACTGATATATATAAGGGAAACCAAATATGCACAAGACATTAACACTCACTTGAAGTTGTAAGGAAAGAGTATTATATCTTTGTTTTCATTTACCACCAACGATCGTAGCAAGTTGGTCTCGGTATCGCCGGGACGCAATTTAACCTCGGTTGCATCTATGAGGTATGTGTTAATAAACCCAATATCACCTACTTGTCTTCTCTTCAATTCGACGATCTTCAATCTGCATAATATAGTGAGGATAATTATAAATACATGCAATGAAGATCAGCTATATAGAGAGACTTAATGACAGAAGTAGTACTACTTACAGACAGTAGCAGGTGATCGTTGTTTTATCGAGGGCCAATTGATTGAAAAATTGATAGAACTCCTCAAATGGAACAGGCAACAGGTCAATTCCAACGAGGTCATGCTCAGGTTTAACTCTCAAATACAAGTTATTCCTCCCCCCAGACTCTCTGCAGATTTTCATGTACCAATCATGCAATCTTCGCATATTCGTTGATAGAGATCTTTCATTTTTTACGAGAGGCTTTTTGTACTCGTATCTTTCTATCTGCACGTCCATGAAATCATAGTGTACATCGTCGGACGCGTAATCTGCAAGATTGGTATAACCGGGCACCATCCTCGGATCATTGGCGACCATGTCGCTAGACACCTTGAGCGGGGGGCACGATTGGTTCGCTTGTTCGCCGAGCTGGGCAATTTGTTTCCCAGCTCGCCCTTCTGCTAACCTCTGATCACTTTTTGTACTTCCGGACCGCTTGACATCTTGAAATGTCTTTTGAATAATGCGGTCATAGTTGCCCTTCGGCTTACTTTTCGCTGGTTGCTTCAGGGCAGCAAGAGTGCGCTTTGCTTTCACCGCATCTATCTTTTCCTCTGGAGGTGGATGTCTCTGTGCTTTCAACCCTTCAAAAAAGTCCTTCACTTCGCCTTCAGCGATCTTCGTGTTTTCCTCGTCGGACCTCTCGTACGGCAACTTCTCTAGAGGCGTGAGAGAAGGACCGAATCTGCATCGCCTCCCGCCTCTGGCTGTACTGGTAGACGTCGCCGGACCAGACGAAGCGGCTGTCTTTTTTACTTGCTTAGGCGCCGGAGCAGGAGCAGCCGGAGCGGCGGCAGGTCTCTTCCGCCCTTGCTGATTAGGCGAAGGAGGAGCTGGCTGTCTGCTCGGGCGCGCCGGCGGCGAAGGAGGCGGAGTGCCGCCACGCGCCGGCGGCGAAGGAGGCGGTGTGCCGCCACGCGCCGGAGAAGGAGCCGGAGTGCCCTGATGGTCACTCGCCGGAGAAGGAGCCGGAGTGCCCTGATGGTCACTCGCCGGAGGAGGAGGCGGTGGAGGAGGCGGAGTGCCCTGACTCGTCGGAGGAGGAGGAGGAGGCGGAGGCGTCCAGTTCAGAATGTTGATTAGGTCCTTCTGCCATAGGCATGGAGTCTTCAATGAAGAACCCAGCCGAGTCTCCCCTTCACCGGTAGGGTGGTCAAGCTGGAGCTCCTCAAATCCCTCCGTTATTTCGTCGACCATCACCCTAGCATATCCTTCTGGAATCGGCCGACAGTGAAAAGTGTCGTCTGGTCCAGAAGGATAAACAGAGCCAGCAGCCGCCTTGACCTTCAGATTCATCCACTGTGCCATAAGGTGGCAATTTTGTGCCTGCGTGATAGCATCCACAGGATTCCTGGCAGTAGCCGTCAAGGCAAGCTCTGGCTGAGGCAGCTCGGTGGAAGCCACGCTGCTTCTCCGCTGAGATGGCGGGGTAGCTTCGGGGGAAGCTTCGGCAATTCTTTCCCGATCTGCTTCCCGTTCCTCTATCGCTTGTATTCTGGCCCGCAGCGCCTGGATTTCGGTCATCTCCATTTTCTTCCTCCTGTCGTGGCATTTGTAGCCTCCTGCGTCCGGAAACCCAGCACGCCACGGAAGGGAGCCTGGCGTGCCTCGTGTCCGTCCAGGGTGCTCAGGATTCCCGAGGGCCATTGTCAGCTCGTCGTTCTCTCTGTCGGGGATGAACGTCCCTGCATGCGCTGCTTTGATATACTGCCGCATCTTCCTGAGTGGTGTTTCCAATTGTCAGCTCGATCGGTCCCTCGACGACCCTCGACCCCTCGACCTTCGGCCTCGGTCCCTCGACGACCCTCGACCCCGGCCCCCCCTAATGTCGAAGTTATCGGGGAGAGGGTGTATACATATCCGATAAAAAAAGAGGAAGAAGAAGAAAAAAGGAACCGCTAGAGGAGAAGATCGAAGAAAAAAAAGAAAAAAAAAAGGAGAAGAAGAAAGGAATAGAGGAGAAGAAGAGAAAATTTCTCTTCTTCTCCTCTATTCCTTTCTTCTTCTCCTCTTTTTTTCTTTTTTTCTTCTTCTTATTTATTTCTCCTCTTTCTTCCTCTCCTTCTTCTTCTTTCTTTCCTCTTTCTTATTTTCTTCTTTCCTATCCTTCTTTTTCTTTTTTTTCTTCTTCTTATTTATTTCTCCTCTTCTTCCTCTCCTCTTCTTCTTTCTTTCCTCTTTCTTATTTTCTTCTTTCCTATCCTTCTTTTTCTAAATTTGTAACTTTTGCATATATATATATAAAACTTTCTATATATATTTAAACAAAAAACTATATAGCTAGCCACATACACATATATATACATCACATATACACACATCACATATATACAGCAACTTCCTAAGAAAAAATATATTTATATACACATAAATATATATTTAACATATATATTTAATTAGCAAATTCCTAAGAAAAAAAAAGATATACACATACATATAAATACAGCAACTATATATACAGCAACTATATATACTGCAATTTATATAAACATATATACATATATATACACAACAACTATATATATATATATATATACAGCAATATTAAACATATAAAAAAAAAGGGAGCCGGCCCTCACATCGGCAGGGCTGGGCGGCGCGACGGCGGCGGGGCGGGGCGGCGACGAGGCGGCGTCGGGGCGGGGCGGCGCGACGGCGGCGGGGCGGGGCGCGCGGCGGCGCGGGGCGACGGGCCGGCCGGGGCGCGGCGACGGCGCGGGGCGGGGCGACGGCGCGGGGCGCGGCGACGGCGCGGGGCGCGGCGACGGCGCGGGGCGGAGCGACGAGGCGGCGTCGGGGGCGACGGCGACGGGGCGACGGGGGCGACGGGGGCGACGGCGACGGCGACGGGGAAGAGCAGATCGAGGGAGGCGTCGGGGCGGGGAAGAAAGAAACTGCCCAAAATTTCGCAAGTCCTGGTTATATAGGAGTGGCATTAGTCCCGGTTTCAGCCACCAACCGGGACTAATGCAACCCTTTAGTCCCGGTTGGTGCCACCAACCGGGACCAAAGGCCCTGTGCTGGCGCGGGTGCGGTGGGATGTTTAGTCCCACCTCGCTAGCTGAGGGAGCTCGAGAGTGGTTTATAAGGGCTGCTGCTCCCACCCTCTCGAGCTCCTCTCAAATGCAGGCTTCTGGGCCTAACTCTGCGCGCTGCCCTGTGAGCTTGCTGGGCCTTATATTACAGGTGGATCCTGTGCTATAGGCCTTGCAGGCTCACTGGGCAGCGCCCAATTTTTTTTTCCTTTTTTGCTTTATTTATTTCTAAGTTGTTTTTTGCTGCATTTAGAGTTGCTTTATTTATTTTATTTTCTTTGTTTAATTCTAAGTTGTTTTTTGCTGTATTTAGAGTTGCTTTATTTATTTTACTTCCTTTATTTATTTTCTTTGTTGCTTTATTTATTTTATTTTGTTTATACTTAATTACAACAAAATACTTATTGTTGCTATTTATTTCTAAGTTGTTTTTTGCTGTATTTAGAGTTGCTTTATTTATTTTATTTTCTTTGTTTATTTCTAAGTTGTTTTTTGCTGTATTTAGAGTTGCTTTATTTTTTTTACTTTCTTTATTTATTTTCTTTGTTGCTTTATTTATTTTATTTTGTTTATACTTACAACAAAATACTTATTGTTGCTATTTATTTTTCAAGTTTGTTTTGTTTTGTTTTGTTTTGTTAGTGCAAGTAGTATTGAAATTTGAATAGTACAAACGGACAATGGTATCATACTCGTTTGTTACAAAGTTGGCATGGTATCATCATAATAGTTGCGGAAATAACTCTTCACTTTTTCTTCGCTTGTGTCATTTGCTTATTGCGCCGTAACCATGGATAATCTTCATCGTTTATCAGGATGCTTGGGTCAGCCTTGACTTTGAAGGGAGGAATTTCATGAAACTTTTCATAATCTTCAGACTTGTCTGTCTTGCCCTCCACTCCCAGGATGTCCCTTTTTCCTGAAAGAACTATGTGGCGCTTTGGCTCATCGTATGATGTATTCGCTTCCTTATCTTTTCTTTTTCTCGGTCTGGTAGACATGTCCTTCACATAGATAACCTGTGCCACATCATTGGCTAGGACGAACGATTCGTCATTGTATCCAAGATTTTTCAGATCCACTGTTGTCATTCCGTACTGTGGGTCTACCTGTACCCCGCCTCCTGACAGATTGACCCATTTACACTTAAACAAAGGGACCTTAAAATCATGTCCGTAGTCAAGTTCCCATATGTCCACTATGTAACCATAATATGTGTCCTTTCCCCTCTCGGTTGTTGCATCAAAGCGGACACCGCTGTTTTGGTTGGTGCTCTTTTGATCTTGGACAATCGTGTAAAATGTATTTCCATTTATCTCGTATCCTTTGTAAATCAATACAGTCGAAGATGGTCCCCTGGACAACAAGTACAACTCATCACAAACAGTGTTGTCACCTCTGAGACGTGTTTCCAACCAACTGCTGAAAGTCCTGATGTGTTCACGTGTAATCCAGTCGTCGCACTGCTCCGGGTGTTTGGAGCGCAGACTGTTCTTGTGTTCATCGACATACGGGTTCACCAATGTAGAGTTCTGTAGAACTGTGTAGTGTGCTTGAGACCAAGAATAACCGTCCCTGCATATTATTGAGTCCCTTCCAAGCGTGCCTTTTCCAGTCAGTCTGCCCTCGTACCGCGATTTAGGGAGACCTATCTTATTAAGGCCAGGAATGAAGTCAACACAAAACCCGATGACATCCTCTGTTTGATGGCCCATGGAGATGCTTCCTTCTGGTCTGGCGCGGTTACGGACATATTTCTTTAGGACTCCCATGAACCTCTCAAAGGGGAACATATTGTGTAGAAATACGGGCCCCAGAATGACAATCTCGTCGACTAGATGAACTAGGACGTGTGTCATGATATTGAAGATGGATGGTGGGAACACAAGCTCGAAACTGACAAGACATTGCGCCACATCACTCCTTAGCCTTGGTACGATTTCTGGATCGATCACCTTCTGAGAGATTGCATTGAGGAATGCACATAGTTTCACAATGGCTAATCGGACGTTTTCCGGTAGAAGCCCCCTCAATGCAACCGGAAGCAGTTGCGTCATAATCACATGGCAGTCATGAGACTTTAGGTTCTGGAACTTTTTCTCTGCCATATTTATTATTCCCTTTATATTCGACGAGAAGCCAGTCGGGACCTTCATACTGAGAAGGCATTCAAAGAAGATTTCTTTCTCTTCTTTCGTAAGAGCATAGCTGGCAGGACCTTCATACTGCTTCGGAGGGATGCCGTCTTTTTCGTGCAAACGTTGCAGGTCCTCCCGTGCCTCAGCTGTATCTTTTGTCTTTCCATACACGCCCAAGAAGCCTAGCAGGTTCACGCAAAGGTTCTTCATCACGTGCATCACGTCGATTGAAGAGCGGACCTCTAGGTGTTTCCAGTAGGGTAGGTCCCAAAATATAGATTTCTTCTTCCACATGGGTGCGTGTCCCTCATCGTCATTCGGAACAGCTAGTGCGCCGGGGCCCTTTCCGAAGATTACGTGTAAATCATTGACCATAGCAAGTACGTGATCACCGGTACGCATGGCGGGCTTCTTCCGGTGATCTGCCTCGCCTTTGAAATGCTTGCCTTTCTTTCGACATTGATGGTTGGTCGGAAGAAATCGACGATGGCCCAGGTACACATTCTTCCTGCACTTGTCCAGGTATATACTTTCAGTGTCATCTAAACAGTGCGTGCATGCGTGGTATCCTTTGTTTGTCTGTCCTGAAAGGTTACTGAGAGCGGGCCAATCGTTGATGGTCACGAACAGCAACGCCTTTAGGTCAAATTCCTCCTGTTTGTGCTCATCCCACGCACGTACACCGTTTCCATTCCACAGCTGTAAAAGTTCTTCAACTAGTGGCCTTAGGTACACATCAATGTCGTTGCCGGGTTGCTTAGGGCCTTGGATGAGAACTGGCATCATAATGAACTTCCGCTTCATGCACATCCAAGGAGGAAGGTTATACATACATAGAGTCACGGGCCAGGTGCTGTGATTGCTGCTCTGCTCCCCGAAAGGATTAATGCCATCCGCGCTTAGAGCAAACCATACGTTCCTTGCGTCCTTTGCAAACTCCTGCCAGTACTTTCTCTCGATTTTTCTCCATTGCGACCCGTCAGCGGGTGCTCTCAACTTCCCGTCTTTCTTACGGTCCTCACTGTGCCATCGCATCAACTTGGCATGCTCTCTGTTTCTAAACAAATGTTTCAACCGTGGTATTATAGGAGCATACCACATCACCTTCGCAGGAACCCTCTTCCTGGCGGGCTCGCCATCAACATCACCAGGGTCATCTCGTCTGATCTTATACCGCAACCCACCACATACCGGGCATGCGTTCAGATCGTTGTATGCACCGCGGTAGAGGATGCAGTCATTAGGGCATGCATGTATCTTCTGCACCTCCAATCCTAGAGGGCATACGACCTTCTTTGCTGCGTATGTACTGTCGGGCAATTCGTTATCCTTCGGAAGCTTCTTCTTCAATATTTTCAGTAGCTTCTCAAATCCTTTGTCAGCCACAGCATTCTCTGCCTTCCACTGCAGCAATTCCAGTACGGTACCGAGCTTTGTGTTGCCATCTTCGCAATTGGGGTACAACCCTTTTTTGTGATCCTCTAACATGTGATCGAACTTCAGCTTCTCCTTTTGACTTTCGCATTGTGTCCTTGCATCGACAATGACCCGGCGAAGATCATCATTTGGTTCCTCTTGATCTTCAGCAGCTTCACCCGTTGCAGCATCATTGCGCACATCGTCTGGTTCCTCTTGATCTTCACCAGCTCCCCCCATTGCAGCATCACCGTATTCAGGGGGCACATAGTTGTCATCGTACTCTTCTTCTTCGCCGTCTTCCATCATAACCCCTATTTCACCATGCCTCGTCCAAACATTATAGTGTGGCATGAAACCCTTGTAAAGCAGGTGGGAGTGAAGGATTTTTCGGTTAGAGTAAGACATCGTATTCACACATTGAGTGCATGGACAACACATAAAACCATTCTGCTTGTTTGCCTCTGCCACATTTAGAAACTCACGCACGCCCTTAATGTACTCGGAGGTGTGTCTGTCACCGTACATCCATTGGCGGTTCATCTGCGTGCATTTATATATAATTAAGTGTGTCAAAAACCATTACAGAACATCATAAATAGATAATTAAGTGACCAAATGGATAAAAGTTCATCATCACATTAAAACCGAAGTACATACATATATAGTTCTCATCTAACAACATATATAGCTCTCCATACACATCGAAACTATGTAAAACATTTCAACGCGAAAACAAATGCTATCATAATCGCAACCAAGGTAACAATTGATCCAACGGCATAATGATACCAAGCCTCGGTATTAATGGCATATTTTCTAATCTTTTTAATCTTCAACCGCATTGCATCCATCTTGATCTTGTGATCATCGACGACATCCGCAACATGCAACTCCAATATCATCTTCTCGTCCACAATTTTTTTTATTTTTTCCTTCAAGAATTTGTTTTCTTCTTCAACTAAATTTAAGCTCTCGACAATAGGTTCCATCTTGATCTTGTGATCATAGATAACTTCCGCAACATGCAACTCCAATTCCATCTTCTCCTCCTCCATTTTTTCCAATTTTTTCTTTAACGAAATGTTTTCCTCTTCAACTAAATTTAACCTCTCCACAAGAGGGTCGGTTGGAATTTCCGGTTCAACTACCTCCTAGACATAATAAAACATCTATGCATGTCAGGTTGGTCGGCATAACTATCATAAGCACTAAAACAAATAGTTATAAATTAAAGATAATATACCACATCCGAATCGTAGACCGGACGAGGGCCCACGTGGGCGGATATCAAAACCATCGCACTATATAATAACAAGCAATAATAAACGTAAGAAAATTAGACAAATATCTATCTAAAGCAATAATAAAAGTAAGAAAAGCATGGACATAACAAGAGGCTCACCACGGTGGTGCCGGTGACGAGATCGGCGGGGCGATCGACGGCGGCGAAGACGGGGACGGGACGTGACGGACCGCTAAACCTAGACAAATCTCGGAGAAAATAGAGCTTCGAGAGGAGAAAAGCTTAACTAGTGTGGCTCGGGCATTCCACCGAACATGTTGTGTGCATAGGAGGTGAGCTAGAGCACCACTAACCCCTCTCCCCCTCGGCCAGAAAAAAAAACAGAGCAGTGAGCTCTGCTCTTGAGTGAGGGGGTTTATATAGGCAACTCACTGGTCCCGGTTGGTGCTACAAACCGGGGCTAAAGGGGTGCCTTTGGTCCCGGTTCATAAAACAAACCGGGACTAATAGTGGTGGGCCAGGAGCAAGAGCCATTGGTCCCGGTTTTTAGCTCCAACCGGGACCAATGGCCCACGTGGCCCGGCCGCCCCCCTGGGCTAACGAACCGGGTCCAGTACCCCCATTGGTCCCGGTTCTAGATTGAACCGGGGCTAATGGGCTGGACCAATGCCCTGTTTTCTACTAGTGCATCCAGTTCAGACGTGTGTTAGTTGATGAGAGATGGACCGCCTGGATGCACCTGGTTCGGAGATTGATAGAAGTTCAACTCTCCGACCAGACGGATTCAATACAATGGAAGTTAACTACGAATGGGATGTTTACGGTGAAATCTTTCTATATATATCTGATTAACTCTGGCCCCCTCTCAAGGTCGTTGCACATTTGGAAAGTTAAGATTCCTTTGCGTATTAAAATCTTCACACTAGTAGAAAACAGGGCATTGGTCCAGCCCATTAGCCCCGGTTCAATCTAGAACCGGGACCAATGGGGGTACTGGACCCGGTTCGTTAGCCCAGGGGGCCGGCCGGGCCACGTGGGCCATTGGTCCCGGTTCGTCTGGACCTATTGGTCCCGGTTGGAGCTAAAAACCGGGACCAATGGCTCTTGCTCCTGGCCCACCACTATTAGTCCCGGTTTGTATTATGAACCGGGACCAAAGGCTCCCCTTTAGCCCCGGTTTGTAGCACCAACCGGGACCAGTGAGTTGCCTATATAAACCCCCTCACTCAAGAGCAGAGCTCACTGCTCTGTTTTTTTTTCTGGCCGAGGGAGAGAGGGGTTAGTGGTGCTCTAGCTCACCTCCTATGCACACAACATGTTCGGTGGAATGCCCGAGCCACACTAGTTAAGCTTTTCTGCTCTCGAAGCTCTATTTTCTCCGAGATTTGTCTAGGTTTAGCGGTCCGTCACGTCCCGTCCCCGTCTTCGCCGCCGTCGATCGCCCCCGCCGATCTCGTCACCGGCACCACCGTGGTGAGCCTCTTGTTATGTCCATGCTTTTCTTACTTTTATTATTGCTTTATATAGATATTTGTCTAATTTTCTTACGTTTATTATTGCTTGTTATTATATAGTGCGATGGTTTTGATATCCGCCCACGTGGGCCCTCGTCCGGTCTACGATTCGGATGTGGTATATTATCTTTAATTTATAACTATTTGTTTTAGTGCTTATGATAGTTATGCCGACCAACCTGACATGCATAGATGTTTTATTATGTCTAGGAGGTAGTTGAACCGGAAATTCCAACCGACCCTCTTGTGGAGAGGTTAAATTTAGTTGAAGAGGAAAACATTTCGTTAAAGAAAAAATTAGAAAAAATGGAGGAGGAGAAGATGGAATTGGAGTTGCATGTTGCGGAAGTTATCGATGATCACAAGATCAAGATGGAACCTATTGTCGAGAGGTTAAATTTAGTTGAAGAAGAAAACAAATTCTTGAAGGAAAAAATAAAAAAAATTGTGGACGAGAAGATGATATTGGAGTTGCATGTTGCGGATGTCGTCGATGATCACAAGATCAAGATGGATGCAATGCGGTTGAAGATTAAAAAGATTAGAAAATATGCCATTAATACCGAGGCTTGGTATCATTATGCCGTTGGATCAATTGTTACCTTGGTTGCGATTATGATAGCATTTGTTTTCGCGTTGAAATGTTTTACATAGTTTCGATGTGTATGGAGAGCTATATATGTTGTTAGATGAGAACTATATATGTATGTACTTTGGTTTTAATTTGATGATGAACTTTTATCCATTTGGTCACTTAATTATCTATTTATGATGTTCTGTAATGGTTTTTGACACACTTAATTATATATAAATGCACGCAGATGAACCGCCAATGGATGTACGGTGACAGACACACCTCCGAGTACATTAAGGGCGTGCGTGAGTTTCTAAATGTGGCAGAGGCAAACAAGCAGAATGGTTTTATGTGTTGTCCATGCACTCAATGTGTGAATACGATGTCTTACTCTAACCGAAAAATCCTTCACTCCCACCTGCTTTACAAGGGTTTCATGCCACACTATAATGTTTGGACGAGGCACGGAGAAATAGGGGTTATGATGGAAGACGGCGAAGAAGAAGAGTACGATGACAACTATGTGCCCCCTGAATACGGTGATGCTGCAATGGGGGGAGCTGGTGAAGATCAAGAGGAACCAGACGATGTGCCCAATGATGCTGCAACGGGTGAAACTGCTGAAGATCAAGAGGAACCAAATGATGATCTTTGCCGGGTCATTGTCGATGCAAGGACACAATGCGAAAGTCAAAAGGAGAAGCTGAAGTTCGATCGCATGTTAGAGGATCACAAAAAAGGGTTGTACCCCAATTGCGAAGATGGCAACACAAAGCTCGGTACCGTACTGGAATTGCTACAGTGGAAGGCAGAGAATGCTGTGGCTGACAAAGGATTTGAGAAGCTACTGAAAATATTGAAGAAGAAGCTTCCGAAGGATAACGAATTGCCCGACAGTACATACGCAGCAAATAAGGTCGTATGCCCTCTAGGATTGGAGGTGCAGAAGATACATGCATGCCCTAATGACTGCATCCTCTACCGCGGTGCATACAACAATCTGAACGCATGCCCGGTATGCGGTGCGTTGCGGTATAAGATCAGACGAGATGACCCTGGTGATGTTGATGGCGAGCCCGCCAGGAAGAGGGTTCCTGCGAAGGTGATGTGGTATGCTCCTATAATACCATGGTTGAAACGTTTGTTTAGAAACAGAGAGCATGCCAAGTTGATGCGATGGCACAGTGAGGACCGTAAGAAAGACGGGAAGTTGAGAGCACCCGCTGACGGGTCGCAATGGAGAAAAATCGAGAGAAAGTACTGGGAGGAGTTTGCAAAGGACGCAAGGAACGTATGATTTGCTCTAAGCGCGGATGGCATTAATCCTTTCGGGGAGCAGAGCAGCAATCACAGCACCTGGCCCGTGACTCTATGTATGTATAACCTTCCTCCTTGGATGTGCATGAAGCGGAAGTTCATTATGATGCCAGTTCTCATCCAAGGCCCTAAGCAACCCGGCAACGACATTGATGTGTACCTAAGGCCATTAGTTGAAGAACTTTTACAGCTGTGGAATGGAAACGGTGTACGTGTGTGGGATGAGCACAAACAGGAGGAATTTGACCTAAAGGCGTTGCTGTTCGTGACCATCAATGATTGGCCCGCTCTCAGTAACCTTTCAGGACAGACAAACAAAGGATACCACGCATGCACGCACTGTTTAGATGACACTGAAAGTATATACCTGGACAAGTGCAGGAAGAATGTGTACCTGGGCCATCGTCGATTTCTTCCGACCAACCATCAATGTCGAAAGAAAGGCAAGCATTTCAAAGGCGAGGCAGATCACCGGAAGAAGCCCGCCATGCGTACCGGTGATCACGTACTTGATATGGTCAATGATTTACACGTAATCTTCGGAAAGGGCCCCGGCGCACTAGGTGTTCCGAATGACGATGAGGGACACGCACCCATGTGGAAGAAGAAATCTATATTTTGGGACCTACCCTACTGGAAAGACCTAGAGGTCCGCTCTTCAATCGACGTGATGCACGTGACGAAGAACCTTTGCGTGAACCTGCTAGGCTTCTTGGGCGTGTATGGAAAGACAAAAGATACAGCTGAGGCACGGGAGGACCTGCAACGTTTGCACGAAAAAGACGGCATCCCTCCGAAGCAGTATGAAGGTCCTGCCAGCTATGCTCTTACGAAAGAAGAGAAAGAAATCTTCTTTGAATGCCTTCTCAGTATGAAGGTCCCGACTGGCTTCTCGTCGAATGTAAAGGGAATAATAAATATGGCAGAGAAAAAGTTCCAGAACCTAAAGTCTCATGACTGCCATGTGATTATGACGCAACTGCTTCCGGTTGCATTGAGGGGGCTTCTACCGGAAAACGTCCGATTAGCCATTGTGAAACTATGTGCATTCCTCAATGCAATCTCTCAGAAGGTGATCGATCCAGAAATCGTACCAAGGCTAAGGAGTGATGTGGCGCAATGTCTTGTCAGTTTCGAGCTTGTGTTCCCACCATCCTTCTTCAATATCATGACACACGTCCTAGTTCATCTAGTCGACGAGATTGTCATTCTGGGGCCCGTATTTCTACACAATATGTTCCCCTTTGAGAGGTTCATGGGAGTCCTAAAGAAATATGTCCGTAACCGCGCCAGACCAGAAGGAAGCATCTCCATGTGCCATCAAACAGAGGATGTCATCGGGTTTCGTGTTGACTTCATTCCTGGCCTTAATAAGATAGGTCTCCCTAAATCGCGGTACGAGGGCAGACTGACTGGAAAAGGCACGCTTGGAAGGGACTCAATTATATGCAGGGACGGTTATTCTTGGTCTCAAGCACACTACACAGTTCTACAGAACTCTACATTGGTGACCCCGTATGTCGATGAACACAAGAACAGTCTGCGCTCCAAACACCCGGAGCAGTGCGACGACTGGATTACACGTGAACACATCAGGACTTTCAGCAGTTGGTTGGAAACACGTCTCAGAGGTGACAACACTGTTTGTGATGAGTTGTACTTGTTGTCCAGGGGACCATCTTCGACTGTATTGATTTACAAAGGATACGAGATAAATGGAAATACATTTTACACGATTGTCCAAGATCAAAAGAGCACCAACCAAAACAGCGGTGTCCGCTTTGATGCAACAACCGAGAGGGGAAAGGGCACATATTATGGTTACATAGTGGACATATGGGAACTTGACTACGGACATGATTTTAAGGTCCCTTTGTTTAAGTGTAAATGGGTCAATCTGTCAGGAGGCGGGGTACAGGTAGACCCACAGTACGGAATGACAACAGTGGATCTGAAAAATCTTGGATACAATGACGAACCGTTCGTCCTAGCCAATGATGTGGCACAGGTTATCTATGTGAAGGACATGTCTACCAGACCGAGAAAAAGAAAAGATAAGGAAGCGAATACATCATACGATGAGCCAAAGCGCCACATAGTTCTTTCAGGAAAAAGGGACATCCTGGGAGTGGAGGGCAAGACAGACATGTCTGAAGATTATGAAAAGTTTCATGAAATTCCTCCCTTCAAAGTCAAGGCTGACCCAAGCATCCTGATAAACGATGAAGATTATCCATGGTTACGGCGCAATAAGCAAATGACACAAGCGAAGAAAAAGTGAAGAGTTATTTCCGCAAATATTATGATGATACCATGCCAACTTTGTAACAAACGAGTATGATACCATTGTCCGTTTGTACTATTCAAATTTCAATACTACTTGCACTAACAAAACAAAACAAAACAAAACAAACTTGAAAAATAAATAGCAACAATAAGTATTTTGTTGTAAGTATAAACAAAATAAAATAAATAAAGCAACAAAGAAAATAAATAAAGAAAGTAAAATAAATAAAGCAACTCTAAATACAGCAAAAAACAACTTAGAAATAAACAAAGAAAATAAAATAAATAAAGCAACTCTAAATACAGCAAAAAACAACTTAGAAATAAATAGCAACAATAAGTATTTTGTTGTAATTAAGTATAAACAAAATAAAATAAATAAAGCAACAAAGAAAATAAATAAAGGAAGTAAAATAAATAAAGCAACTCTAAATACAGCAAAAAATGTTTGTGGATCGCCGAGCAGTCGGGGGTCGAGGGGTCGAGAGAGGTTGCCTAGCTAGTGTCAAAGTATTGAAAAATTCCATGACTTCATCATTTGCCAGAAGTAACCGGGGCATGTTGGTACGAAGTTATGCAAAGATGTTTTGGAACGGAGTTCCTGATAGGTTAATCCGTCTTTTGTTATGGATTATCTTATCTGGGACTCCGTTCCAAAACAACTTTGGAGAGCTTCGTACCATCATTCTACTGTTACTTTTGCCTAATGATGAAGTATTGGTTTTGTTGAATCCTTTGACACTAGCTAGACAAAATGTGACATGAGGGGGTCTAGGGTTTGTGGATCGCCGAGCAGTCGAGGGTTGAAGCTAGTTCTACGTTTGCCATTAATATATCCATCTGTCATGTTTGAATAATAATTGGCATGTTGTAAATATTTGTAGAAACAATGGACGACAACACCCGAGACCTAGCACAAGAAGCGATGTTGATGGACATAATCGCAGACGGACAAAATGCCGTCAGGTCGTTTCTCAACGACACCGATGAGCAGGTCGAACAAGAGCTGCGGCTGGAAGATCTAGGCTATGATATTGATGAATTCGGTGACCCACCAATGCACATGGAAGAAGTAGACCGTGAGGACGGCTCTGGTGACCCAATGCCGGTGCAAGAAGGAGACCGTGATGCTGGCTCCGGTGACCGAACCGAGTCCGGCCAGGAGGTATATATGTTAGTTAAGCATGTGCTGACTAGTTAATTGATTCATTCATTAACTCTCGTCTTTGTTCCTTTTCTAGCCCTCCGGATCGAGCAAATCTTCGGTAAAGAGACGAGGAGCGAAGAAAAAGTTGAGGCCGGATGAAAAGTTTGAGATCTTAGAAATCTCGCGCTCCGGCGAGCCGACTGCACCCATCCGCACAAAGAACGCATTTGTTAATCAGTGCGGGGTTCTGGTTAGGGACAAGATCCCGATCAGCATCCATCAATGGTTAAAGCCGGCTTCAAACGACGCTCAGGTGACTTATGTCACTGATATGCAGAAAGAAGATCTTTGGACTGAGCTGAAGACAAACTTCGTCCTACCGCGAGAGGTTGATCCGGCGAAGCCAGTTATAGAGGACTTAATCAAGTCTGCTGCACTTCAGAAGATGGCAGACCAATTCAGGGCATGGAAGAAAAAACTGAATACGTTTGTCAGAGAGAAAACGACTCCAGAATTCGTGGGCATATATGAGAAGATCAAAGATGACTGGCCCGCATTTGTGGCCCATAAGAAGTCGGAAAAGAGTCAGAAGATGTCGGAGACAAACCGGATAAATGCTGCAAAGAAGATGCATCACCATCGCACGGGGTCGGGCGGCTACCTCATAGCCCGGCCTAAGTGGGCCAGGGCTGAGAATGATCTGCTTCAGAAAGGGATCGAACTAGAGACAATGCACTGGCCAGAACGTTGCCGGACTTGGTTCTTCGGGGCTGGCGGATCCTTGGACCCTGTAACAGGGTGGTGCATTTGGACGGACAAGCAATTGGAAACACCACTCAGGAAGATGCGGCAGTATATCAAAGCAGCGCATGCAGGGACGTTCATCCCCGACAGAGAGAACGACGAGCTGACAATGGCCCTCGGGAATCCTGAGCACCCTGGACGGACACGAGGCACGCCAGGCTCCCTTCCGTGGCGTGCTGGGTTTCCGTACGCAGGAGGCTACAAATGCCACGACAGGAGGAAGAAAATGGAGATGACCGAAATCCAGGCGCTGCGGGCCAGAATACAAGCGATAGAGGAACGGGAAGCAGATCGGGAAAGAATTGCCGAAGCTTCCCCCGAAGCTACCCCGCCATCTCAGTGGAGAAGCAGCGTGGCTTCCACCGAGCTGCCTCAGCCAGAGCTTGCCTTGACGGCTACTGCCAGGAATCCTGTGGATGCTATCACGCAGGCACAAAATTGCCACCTTATGGCACAGTGGATGAATCTGAAGGTCAAGGCGGCTGCTGGCTCTGTTTATCCTTCTGGACCAGACGACACTTTTCACTGCCGGCCGATTCCAGAAGGATATGCTAGGGTGATGGTCGACGAAATAACGGAGGGATTTGAGGAGCTCCAGCTTGACCACCCTACCGGTGAAGGGGAGACTCGGCTGGGTTCTTCACTGAAGACTCCATGCCTATGGCGGAAGGACCTAATCAACATTCTGAACTGGACGCCTCCGCCTCCTCCTCCTCCGACGACGAGTCAGGGCACTCCGCCTCCTCCACCGCCTCCTCCTCCGGTGAGTGACCATCAGGGCACTCCGGCTCCTTCTCCGGCGAGTGACCATCAGGGCACTCCGGCTCCTTCTCCGGCGCGTGGCGGCACACCGCCTCCTTCGCCGCCGGCGCGTGGCGGCACTCCGCCTCCTTCGCCGCCGGCGCGCCCGAGCAGACAGCCAGCTCCTCCTTCGCCTAATCAGCAAGGGCGGAAGAGACCTGCCGCCGCTCCGGCTGCTCCTGCTCCGGCGCCTAAGCAAGTAAAAAAGACAGCCGCTTCGTCTGGTCCGGCGACGTCTACCAGTACAGCCAGAGGCGGCAGGCGATGCAGATTCGGTCCTTCTCTCACGCCTCTAGAGAAGTTGCCGTACGAGAGGTCCGACGAGGAAAACACGAAGATCGCTGAAGGCGAAGTGAAGGACTTTTTTGAAGGGTTGAAAGCACAGAGACATCCACCTCCAGAGGAGAAGATAGATGCGGTGAAAGCAAAGCGCACTCTTGCTGCCCTGAAGCAACCAGCGAAAAGTAAGCCGAAGGGCAACTATGACCGCATTATTCAAAAGACATTTCAAGATGCCAAGCGGTCCGGAAGTACAAAAAGTGATCAGAGGTTAGCAGAAGGGCGAGCTGGGAAACAAATTGCCCAGCTCGGCGAACAAGCGAACCAATCGTGCCCCCCGCTCAAGGTGTCTAGCGACATGGTCGCTAATGATCCGAGGATGGTGCCCGGTTATACCAATCTTGCAGATTACGCGTCCGACGACGTACACTATGATTTCATGGACGTGCAGATAGAAAGATACGAGTACAAAAAGCCTCTCGTAAAAAATGAAAGATCTCTATCAACGAATATGCGAAGATTGCATGATTGGTACATGAAAATCTGCAGAGAGTCTGGGGGGAGGAATAACTTGTATTTGAGAGTTAAACCTGAGCATGACCTCGTTGGAATTGACCTGTTGCCTGTTCCATTTGAGGAGTTCTATCAATTTTTCAATCAATTGGCCCTCGATAAAACAACGATCACCTGCTACTGTCTGTAAGTAGTACTACTTCTGTCATTAAGTCTCTCTATATAGCTGATCTTCATTGCATGTATTTATAATTATCCTCACTATATTATGCAGATTGAAGATCGTCGAATTGAAGAAAAGACAAGTAGGTGATATTGGGTTTATTAACACATACCTCATAGATGCAACCGAGGTTAAATTGCGTCACGGCGATACCGAGACCAACTTGCTACGATCGTTGGTGGTAAATGAAAACAAAGATATAATACTCTTTCCTTACAACTTCAAGTGAGTGTTAATGTCTTGTGCATATTTGGTTTCCCTTATATATATCAGTCAAGTTTATAGTGATGTAATGATCTCATGCATTCGTGCGCAGCTTCCACTATATTCTCTTAGAGATTAAGCTTGAGAAGGGAATAGTAACTGTCTTCGACTCTAAACGTAAAGATCCCGAGGAGTATGCGGACATGACTCAAATGCTAGCCAGGTTAGTTAAATCGATCAATATTATCCACCATGCATATATATCAGCAACTTCATTTCTGATATCAACTAATTGTTTCCTTTGTCTGGCAGGGCTTGGAAAACATTCATCAAAAAAGCTCCGGGACTGCCGAAGAAGCTACAATTTAGATACCCGAAAGTAAGTACTATATAGTAGCATGTTCCGCGCGCGCATCTCCTATATCTTGATTCAAGCGCTAGCTAGTTTCATCAATACCAATTTGGCATTCTTGCTTATCAGTTTGATTGAGCTCTATTTCTTGTAAAGTGGTTGTGGCAGGAACCCGGGAATGATTATTGTGGATACTACATTTGCGAGTCCATCCGCCACACGACCTGTGAGCGGGGCTACACTGATGAACAATTTAAAGTGCGTAAGCAATCGATAATATTCACAAATTTATAGCATCATTTCATGTATTGACCCCCTACTTCAAATTAGATGTTTCGGATGCAGGATGAACTCCTAACACCAGATCGTCTGCGAGCAATTCAAGAGGAATTGGCGGCATTCTTCCTTGAACATGTGATCGCTGAAGACGGAGAATACTATGTGGACCCTGCATCCATGTGTTAGGAGATTATTTTTGTAAGAGATAATTATTGTATATATGTGCCCGGTAGTGTCGGATAGATATACGAGAACTTGTTGTTCGACCAATCTCTCGGAGAAGGAGAGGTGGTCGATATTATTACTTCTCTCTGTATGCATATATATATATATATATATGTTGATTATATATACGAGATCTTCTGTTCCTTCGTTTGCTTAGTAGCTAGCAGCTAGCTAGCTAGCTAGCGTGACTCTAGTCCATATATATACGTATGTGTAGTATGTAGCGTCGACCAAAAGCACGGACATAAG
>LR738716.1:37816428-37832803 GCA_902687465.1 Secale cereale
GGCGGCGGCGGCGGTCCGGCGACGGCAGCGAGGCGGCGAGGCGAGGCGAGGCGGCGCGGTGGCGGCGGGGCGGCGGCGGGTGGCAGCGCGGCGGCGGGCAGCGCGGCGGCGGCGGCGGCGGGCGAGCGAGGCGGCGGCGGCTAGCTAGGGTTGGCGGGGTTCGGCGCGGCGGGCTGAGGCGTAACGGGCCGGCGGCGCTGGGTTATAAAGCCCAGAGTCCCAGTCCTTCACGAGTCTAAGTCGGTTTCCCTTTTTTTTAAATAGAGTCCTGGCGCAGAAAAACTAATGAAAGAAATACCAAACGGACTCCAAAATTCCCAAAATAAATTTTCACCGTCATCTAATAATATTTAGCACAAAGTGAACATTTTTCCCGGACCTAAATGCAATTTTGAAAAACGCGTATTTTTCCTATGCAAATAAATCCGCAAATAAATCCTAGAAAAATACCAAAAGTGATTTTAACATTTTTTTCTCCAATATTTTTGTTATTTTGGAGAAGTCATATTATCTCCGCTCATTTTTGGTATTTAGAAATATTTTTAGGAGAGAAAAAATATTAGAATCACATTGTCCTCGTACCGGTATTCGAGCGAACTCAAATACGAAATGGTAAAATCCCCAACTCTCTCCGTAGGTCCTTGAGTTGCTTAGAATTTTCGAGGAACTCCACGAACAAAAATGCAAAAACATGAAATGCAAATATTATCTATGTATAACATTCCAAATTGAAAATTTGGGATGTTACAAAACCTCATCTGTTGAAAAAAGAATGTGAGTCGATTAGGAGGAAGCTAGAAAGTATGGGACAGAGCAAGACAATATTACTAATGGTGATGAATAACAATACTTATGGATAAATGGTCAAGGAAGGTGTTAAACTTGGTATTGTCTTTCTCATTCCTGTACTGGATCCACGTTGGGAGGATACGTGCATGACACCTAACGGGAACGGCTGCCTCTGATACTAACTTGGTTGACTCTGTAGCATCACGTGGCCTTTTTTAACCTGCCTCAAAATGGATCTCCATTCTTCCTCCTTTAGATTTTGTTAATCTGTCAAGCATTATCCCTGATGTCTGTTTCCACTTGCTCGTGGTGCTAGTTCAACAACGAATATGGAAAGTGTTAGTGTACATCAAACTATGAGAGTGCATATAAAGGAGCATGCAACTGCAACTTGACTCGGTCAGGTACCATCTTGGTGTTGATGCTCATGAGGTTCATCTGATCTTGCCAAGTCATGTTTTGTCAGCAGTGCTTCGGAAGTAGTGTTAGGTGTGAAGGCATCTTGGGAACTGGCCAGTTCCGGAGCAAACGAACGAGTAACTCGTTGAGATGCTGGTACAGTTGAAGCGGATGTTGCAGCTGGTGGAGCATGTGATACTATGTTTGTAGATTTAGTTGGTGGACTTGGACCTTCTACTGCACTATAAGTACCAGCAGAATCTGGAGGGCAGATCATTTTCCGTTTCACCCAATGAGTAACACCACCCCCTACTATATTATTTTCCTTGCTCTTTTTTGACTTTGCCATGTCAAGTCGTACCCACAACACAAAAGAATAAAATCGCTCTTCAGAACTCATTGATGCATGATACAGACAAGCAATACTTTGATGTAAGACAACCGTATGAGCATGGAATATGTAAGAAAAACAGGACGGCATGACATATTCACAGCTACGATGTGTAAACTAAGCAGAAGGATTTTCAAGAAAATCGAAGTAATGCAAGATAGACACCATATGAAAGATGCAACCAATATTACTCTGCCAAGTTAAAAGTGTCTTGTCATTAGTGGCAATTCGAAAAATTAGAAGCAGTACAACGTAGAAATCAATGCAAGATGCAACCACTATCAAACTGCCATGTTAAAAGTGTCCAATCATGAGTGACTGATGCGGGATATACAACAGCAGTACTTTGATGTAAGAACATGGTATGATGGATAGATGCAGTGTATTCTAGACACAGAACGCCATGTCATATAAACATGTATAACGTATGAACTCAGCAGGTGCAATTTAATCAAAATAGAAGAAATACAGGCTAGATAACATATGCAACATGAAACCAATTACCACACTGTTAACTTAGAGCAAGCACCTGCGATGGTGGAGTACGGGAGATGAACTCATCATGAAGACTTGGGACTTCAACTTCATTAGCAGTAGTAGTGGCAAATCTAGAGAGTCTTTGTTTGCGTCGGTGCAGAGGACCACCAACATCCCCTAACTTACTCTTTTCCTTCCTATTTTCTGATACTGCCTTATGAAGTCAAAACCAGAAGAAGATGAAAAAAATTAGCTCTGCATAACTGGTTGATGCATGATACAGACAAACACTACTTTGATGTAAGGCAAGCGCAGGATAGGAGGATGGAATATATACAAAAAAGATAGTGTTTCATATTCACACGTACGATAGGAGGATGGAATATGTATGAAAAAACAGTAAGCGGAAGGCATTTCAACAAAAATAGAAGAAATGAAAGCTAGGCACCATATGAACATGCAACCAATATCACTCTATCAGGTAAAAAGTGTCTCGTCGTAAGTGCCATTTCAAGAAGTTAGAAGCAGTACAATCTAGAAGACAATGCAAGATGCAACCTACATCACAGTCCCAAGTTAAATGTGTCTTATGGGTAAGTGATCGTTGCAGGTATAAGTTGTAAGCTACGCAGATGCATGTCAACATAATCACAAACAATACAAACTAGACATCATACGGAAAACGCAACCACATATAACAGTTCCAAGTTAGAGCCAACACCTATGATGGTGGAGTAGGGGAGATGTGCTCATCATGTAAACGTATGTTCTAGAAACAGGAACACGTGTCATATTCACAGGCATTATGTGTAAAGTAAGCAGATGCAATTCAACAAAGTTAGAAGCAATACAAGCTAGACATCATACGCAACATGCAACCACATATAATAGTGCCAAGTTAGAGCAAGCACCTGTGATGGTGGAGTAGGGGAGATGTGCTCATCATGTACACGTATGTTCTAGAAACAGGAACGCGTGTCATATTCACAGGCATTATGTGTAAAGTAAGCAGATGCAATTCAACAAAGTTAGAAGCAATACAAGCTAGACATCATACGCAACATGCAACCACATATAGTAGTGCCAAGTTAGAGCAAGCACCTGTGATGGTGGAGTAGGGGAGATGTGCTCATCATCTACACAGCTACGTTGACTGTCTAGCCTTGCGTTGTCTTACGAATCTTGTTGGGAGGATGGCGGAGTAGAATCTGTAGAGAACCTCCGTTTCAGTTGCTCGGAAGGACCACCATCATCCAATGCCTTGTCAATTCCCTTCAGCTTTATTGATTTTGCATTGTGAGGTCAAACCGACAAGAAAAAGGAATATAATTCGCTCTTCAGAACTCATTCATGTATGATACTGACGAACACTACTCTGATGAAAGGCAAAGTCATGATACAAGGATGGAATATGTACGAAAAATGGATGGCTTAACATATTCACACCTATGATGTGGTAACTAAGCAGAAGGAACTTCAACAAATTAGAAGCACAGCAAACTAGACACCATATGAAAGGTGCAATCAATATCACTCTGCCAAGTTAAAACTATCTCGTCATAGGTGGCGTTCATCAAACTAGAAGCAATACATGCTAGAAATCATATTCAAGACGCAAACCAATATCACACAGCCAACTTAAAGGTGTTCCTGTTGGAAATATGCCCTAGAGGCAATAATAAATTGGTTATTATTACATTTCCTTGTTCATGATAATTGTTTATTATCCATGCTAGAATTGTATTGATAGGAAACTCAGATACATGTGTGGATACATAGACAAACACCATGTCCCTAGTAAGCCTCTAGTTGACTAGCTCGTTGATCAACAGATGGTCACGGTTTCCTGACCATGGACATTGGATGTCGTTGATAACGGGATCACATCATTAGGAGAATGATGTGATGGACAAGACCCAATCCTAAGCCTAGCACAGATCGTGTAGTTCGTATGCTAAAGCTTTTCTAAATGTCAAGTATCTTTTCCTTAGACCATGAGATTGTGCAACTCCCGGATACCGTAGGAATGCTTTGGGTGTACCAAACGTCACAACGTAACTGGGTGGCTATAAAGGTGCACTACAGGTATCTCCGAAAGTGTCTGTTGGGTTGGCATGAATCGAGACTGGGATTTGTCACTCCGTGTGACGGAGAGGTATCTCTAGGCCCACTCGATAGGACATCATCATAATGTGCACAATGTGATCAAGGAGTTGATCACGGGATGATGTGTTACGGAACGAGTAAAGAGACTTGCCGGTAACGAGACTGAACAAGGTATCGGGATACCGACGATCGAATCTCGGGCAAGTACTGTACCGATAGACAAAGGGAATTGTATACGGGGTTGATTGAATCCTTGACATCGTGGTTCATCCGATGAGATCATCGTGGAGCATGTGGGAGCCAACATGGGTATCCAGATCCCGCTGTTGGTTATTGACCGGAGAGTCGTCTCGGTCATGTCTGCGTGTCTCCCGAACCCGTAGGGTCTACACACTTAAGGTTCGGTGACGCTAGGGTTGTAGAGATATAAGTATGCGGAAACCCGAAAGTTGTTCGGAGTCCCGGATGAGATCCCGGACGTCACGAGGAGTTCCGGAATGGTCCGGAGGTAAAGATTTATATATAGGAAGTCCTATTTTGGCCACCGGAAAATGTTCGGGATTTTTCGGTATTGTACCGGGAAGGTTCTAGAAGGTTCCGAAGTGGGGCCCACCTGCATGGGGGGACCCACATGAACGTGGGTAGTGGGGACAAGGCCCCACACCCCTGGTCAAGGCGCACCAAGATCCCCCTTAGAAGGAATAAGATCATATCCCGAAGGGATAAGATCAAGATCCCTAAAAAGGGGGATAACAATCGGTGGGGAAAGGAAATGATGGGATTTCTTTCCCCCACCTTTGCCAACGCCCCAATGGACATGGAGGGCAAGAAACCAGCCCCCTCCACCCCTATATATAGTGGGGAGGCGCATGGGAGCCGCACCCCAAGCCCTGGCGCCTCCCTCTCCCTCCCGTGACACATCTCCCTCCTCCCGCAGCGCTTGGCGAAGCCCTGCTGGAATTCCGCTACTTCCACCACCACGCCGTCGTGCTGCTGGATCTCCATCAACCTCTCCTCCCCCCTTGCTGGATCAAGAAGGAGGAGACGTCCCCGCTCCGTACGTGTGTTGAACACGGAGGTGCCGTCCGTTCGGCGCTAGGATCATCGGTGATTTGGATCACGATGAGTACGACTCCATCATCCCCGTTCTTGCAACGCTTCCGCATCGCGATCTACAAGGGTATGTGGATCCGACTCTTCCCTCGTAGATGCATCTCCTAGATTGATCTTGGTGAGCGTAGGAAAATTTTTGTTTCCCATGCAACGTCCCCCAACAGTGGCATCATGAGCTAGGATCTTGCGTAGATGTTTTCACGAGTAGAACACAAAGGGGTTTGTGGGCGTTGATGTTTAGATTGCTTCCCTCTTTGGTCTTTCTTGATTCAGCGGCATTATGGGATGAAGCGGCCCGGACCAACTTTACATGTCCACGTACATGAGACCGGTTCCATCGACAGACATGCGACTTTTGTTGCATAAGATGGCTGGCGGGTGTCTGTCTCTCCCATCTTAGTTGAATCGGATTCGACGAAGGCGGTCCTTGTAGAAGGTTAAATAGCAACTTAAATATCACCGTTGTGGCTTTGCGTAGGTAAGAAGCGTTCTTGCTAGATACCCATAGCAGCCACGTAAAACATGCAACAACAATTTAGAGGACGTCTAACTTGTTTTTGCAGGGTATGTATGTGATATGATATGGCCAAAGACATGATGAGATATATTTGATGTATGAGATGATCATGTTGTAATAGTTAATATCGACTTGCATGTCGATGTATACGGCAACCGGCAGGAGCCATAGGGTTGTCTTTAATTTTTGTATGACCTGCGTGTCAATCATTAAGCGCTATGTAATGCTTTACTTTATCGCTAAACGGTAGCAATAGTAGTAAGAGCATGGTGGGGCGACAACCCCGATGGCGACACGATGATGGAGATCATGATGATGGGGATCATGGTGTTACGCCGGTGACGATGGAGATCATGCCGGTGCTTTGGAGATGGAGATC
This sequence comes from Secale cereale, assembly GCA_902687465.1. Lineage (NCBI taxonomy): Eukaryota > Viridiplantae > Streptophyta > Magnoliopsida > Poales > Poaceae > Secale > Secale cereale. The sequence goes on from LR738716.1 coordinate 37,822,600, forward strand.
AAAAGCACGAGTTGATGGCCATATCATGTCACTTATGATTTGCATGTGATGTTAATCCTTTTATGCATCTTATTTTGCTTAGGACGACGGTAGCATTATAAGATGATCCCTCACTAAAATTTCAAGATAAAATTGTGTTCCCCCCGAGTGTGCGCCGTTGCGAAGGTTCGTCGTTTCGAAGCACCACGTGATGATCGGGTGTGATAGACTCTACGTTCGCATACAACGGGTGCAAGCCAGTTTTGCACATGCAGAACACTCGGGTTAGACTTGACGAGCCTAGCATGTACAGACATGGCCTCGGAACACGGAAGACCGAAAGGTCGAGCATGAGTCATATAGTAGATATGATCAACATGTTGATGTTCACCATTGACACCACCTCATCTCACGTGATGATCGGACTTGGGTTGGTAGATTTGGATCATGTCACGCTCGGATGACCAGAGGGATGTCAATTTGAGTGGGAGTTATAAGTAATTTGATTAGTTAAAACTCACTTGTCATGAACAATAGTCTAAGTTGTCTTCGCAAATTATGTTGTAGACCAATAACTGCGTTGTAGCTCCCTGTTTAATACGATCCTAGAGAAAGACTAAGTTGAAAGATATTGTAAGCAATGATGCGGACTCGGTCCGTAGTCCGAGGAGTGTCCTCACTGCTGCACAGAAAGCTTACGTCTTTGATGCACCGCTCGATGTGCAAACCCCTACAACGTTGTCTGTGGATGTTGTGAACACCTGAGAGACACGTCCTGATGACTACTTGATAGTTTAGTGCACCATACTTTACGGCTTAGAATCGGGATTCCAATGACGTTTTTGAACACCATAGAACATATGAGATGTTCTAAGAGCTGAAATTGGGATTTCAGGCTCATGCCCGTGTTGAGAGGTATGAGACCTCTGACAAGTTCTTTTGCCAAAAAGATGGAGGAGAATAGCTCAACTAGTGAGCGTGTGCTCAGAATGTCTGGGTGCTAGAATCACTTGAACCAAGTGGGAGTTAAATCTTCCAGGTGAGATAGTGGTTGACAGAATTCTCTAGACACTATCACCAAGCTACTAGAACTTCGTGATGAACTATGACATGCAAAGGATGGAGATGATCCCGGTGCTGTCAGCAGTTCTTAGTACCGCAAAAGTAGAGATCAAGAAGGAGCATCAAGTGTTGATGATTTAACAAGACCACTGGTTTCAAAAGGGTAAGGGCTAGAAGGGAAACTTCATGAATGGCAAACCTGTTGTCGCTCTGATGAAGGAACCCATGGTTGAACCCAAACCTCGAGACTAAGTGCTTCTATTGTAAGGGGAACGGTCACATGGCAGCGGAACCACCCCAAATACATGGTAGATAAGATAGCTGGCAACTTCAACAAAGTATATTTGATATACGTGTTATTGATGTGTACCTTAGTAGTACTCCTTGTAGCACCTGGGTATTGGATACCGGTTCAGTTGCTATTATTAGTGACTTGAAGCAAAAGCTACGGACTGAACGGAGACTAGCTAAGGGCGAGGTGACGATGTGTGTTGGAAGTGTTTCCAAGGTTGATGAGGTCACCATCGCACACTTCCTCTATTTTCGAGATTAGTGTTGAACCTAGATAAATGTTATCAGGTGTCTACGTTGAGCATGAAAATGATTAGATCATGTTCATCGCAATACGGTTATTCATTTAAGTTAGAGAATAATGGTTATTCTGTTTACATGAATAATACCTTTATGGTCATGCACCCAATGGTTCGTTGAATCTCGATCATGGTAATACACATAATGATAATATTAATGCCAAAAGATGTAGAGTTAATAATGATAGTACCACTTTCTTGTGGCACTGCCGCTTAGGTCATTTTGGCATAAAATGCATGAAGAAACTCCATGCTGATGGACGTTTGGAGTCACTTGATTTTGAATCGCTTGACACATGCGAGCCATGCCTCATGGGCAGGATGACTGAGATCTCGTTTTCAGGTACAATGAAAAGGGTAAGTGACTTATTGGAAATCATACATGCTGATGTATGTGATCCAATGAGAATTAAGGCGTGTGGTGGATATCGTTATTTTCTCATCTTCACTGACGATTTGAGTAGATATGGTATATTTACTTAATGAAGCAAAAGTCTGAAACGTTTGAAAGGTTCAAAAATTTCAGAGTGAAGATTAAGAATCATCATAACAAGAAGATCATGTTCCTACGATCTGATCAAGGGGATATTATCTGAATTATGAGTTTGGCAATCACTTAAGACATTGTGGAATTGTTTCGCAGTTGAAGTCCCCTGGAACACCACAGCGTAATGGTGTGTCCGGACATCGTAATCGAACCTTATGAGATATGGTGCGATCTATGGTGTGTCTTACCGATCTACCGCTATTATTTTGAGGTTATGCATTAGAGACAGCTGCATTCACTTTATATAGGGCACCGTCTAAGTCCATTGAGACGACGTCGTGTGGTTTGGCAAGAAACCAAAGTTGTCGTTCTCTTAAATGTTTGGGGCTGCGATGCTTATGGCTTCAGCCAGGAAAAGCTCGAACCCAAAGCGGACAAATACATCTTCATAGGATACCCAAAGGTAACAGTTGGGTATACCTTCTATCTCAGATCCAAGGACAAAAATGTTTGTCGCTAAGAATTGGTCCTTTCTCGAGAAGGAGTTTCTCTCGAAAGAATTGAGTGGGAGGAAGATAGAACTTGATGAGGTCGTCGAACCCTCACTTCAACCGGAGAGTAGTGCAACACAGAAAGATGTTTCTGTGGAATCTACGACAGTTGAAGAGGAAACTAATGATAGTGATCATGAAGCTCCAGATCAAGTTGCTATCGAACCTCGTAGGTTGACAAGGATATGTACTACTCCTGAGTGGTACGTTGATCCTGTCTTAAAGGTCATGTTGTTGGACAACGATGAACCTACGAACTATGGAGAAGCGATGGTGGGCCCATATTCCGACAAATGGTTAGAAGCCGATAAATCCGAGATAGGATCCATGTATCAAAACAAAGTATGGACTTTGGTGGACTTGCCCTATGATCGGCAAGCCATTGAGACAAATGGATCTTTAAGACTAAGACGGACGTGGACGGTAATGTCACCGTCTATGAAGCTCGACTTGTGGTGAAGAGTTTTCCACAAGTTCAAGGAGTTGACTACGATGAGATTTTCTCACCCGTAGCGATGCTTAAGTCCGTCGGAATCATGTTAGCATTAGCTGCATTTATGAAATCTGGCAGATGGATGACAAAACAAGTTTCCTTACCAGTTTTCGTAAGGAAAGGTTGTATGTGATACAATCAGAAAGGTTTTGTCGATCCTAAGGATGCTAAAAGGATATGCTAGCTCCAGCGATCCTTCCATGGACTAGAGCAAGCATCTCGGAGTCGGAATATACACTTTGATGGAGTGATCAAAGTTTTTGGGTATACAAAGTTTGGTGGAAACTTGTATTTGCAATAAAGTGAGTGGGAGCACTACAACATTTCTGATAAGTATATGTGAATGACATATTGTTGATCCGAAATGATGTAGAATTTCTAGAAAGCATAAAGGGTTGTTTGAAATGAGTTTTTCAAAGGAAGACCTGGATAAAGCTGCTTACATATTGGGCATCAAGATCTATACAGATAAATCAAGACGCCTGATGATACTTTCAAAAGAACACACACCTTTGACATGATTTTGAAGGAGTTCAAAATAGATCAGTCAAAGAAGGAGTTCTTACCTGAGTTGTAAGGTGTGAAGTTGAGTAAGACTCAAAACTTGACCACGGCAGAAGGAAGAGGAAGGACGAAGGTCGTCCCCTATGCTTTTGTCATAGGCTCTGTACGGTATGCCATGCTAAGTACCGCACCTGATGTGTGCCTTGCCACATGTCTGGCAAGAGGGTACAAAGGTGATCCAGGAGTGGATTACTAGATAGTGGTCAAAATTATCCTTAGAGGAATAAGGAAATGTTTCTCGGTTATGGAGGTGATAAAGAGTTCGACGTAAAGAGTTACGTCGATGCAAGCTTAACACCTATCCGGATAACTCTAAGTGGAGATACCGGATACGTATAATGGAGCAACAGTTTGGAATAGCTCCAAGTGGAACGTGGTAGCAGCATCTACAATATGACATAAAGTTTTGCGAAGTACATAGGGATCTGAATGTTGCAGACCCGTTGACTACAACCTCTCTCACAAGCATAACATGATCAAACACAGAACTCATTGAGTGTTAATCACATATTGATGTGAACTAGATTACTGACTCTAGTGAACTCTTTGGATGTTGGTCACATGGCGATGTGACCTGTGAGTGTTAATCACATGGCGATGTGAACTAGATTATTGACTCTAGTGCAAGTGGGAGACTGTTGGAAATATGCCCTAGAGGCAATAATAAATTGGTTATTATTATATTTCCTTGTTCATGATAATTGTTTATTATCCATGCTAGAATTGTATTGATAGGAAACTCAGATACATGTGTGGATACATAGACAAACACCATGTCCCTAGTAAGCCTCTAGTTGACTAGCTCGTCGATCAACAGATGGTCACGGTTTCCTGACCATGGACATTGGATGTCGTTGATAACGGGATCACATCATTAGGAGAATGATGTGATGGACAAGACCCAATCCTAAGCCTAGCACAGATCATGTAGTTCGTATGCTAAAGCTTTTCTAAATGTCAAGTATCTTTTCCTTAGACCATGAGATTGTGCAACTCCCGGATACCGTAGGAATGCTTTGGGTGTACCAAACGTCACAACGTAACTGGGTGGCTATAAAGGTGCACTACAGGTATCTCCGAAAGTGTCTGTTGGGTTGGCACGAATCGAGACTGGGATTTGTCACTCCGTATGACGGAGAGGTATCTCTGGGCCCACTCGGTAGGACATCATCATAATGTGCACAATATGTGATCAAGGAGTTGATCACGGGATGATGTGTTACGGAACGAGTAAAGAGACTTGCCGGTAACGAGATTGAGCAAGGTATCGGTATACCGACGATCGAATCTCGGGCAAGTGCTATACCGATAGACAAAGGGAATCGTATACAGGATTGATTGAATACTTGACATCGTGGTTCATCCGATGAGATCATCGTGGAACATGTGGGAGCCAACATGGGTATCCAGATCCCGCTGTTGGTTAGTGGCCGGAGAGTTGTCTCGGTCATGTCTACATGGTTCCCGAGCCCGTAGGGTCTACACACTTAAGGTTCGATGACGCTAGGGTTATAGGGAAAGTATGTACGCGGTTACCGAATGTTGTTCGGAGTCCCGGATGAGATCCCGGACGTCACGAGGAGTTCCGGAATGGTCCGGAGGTAAAGATTCATATATGGGAAGTCCTGTTTTGGTCACCGGAAAAGTTTCGGGCGATATCGGTAATGTACCGGGACCACCGGGAGGGTCCCGGGGGTCCACCAGGTGGGGCCACCAGCCCCAGGTGGCTGCGTGGGCTAAGTGTGGGAGGGGACCAGCCCCAAGGGGGCTGGTGCGCCCCCCACCAAGTCCCTAGGCGCATGGAGTGTGGAGGGGGACAAACCCTAGGTCCAGATGGGCCTTAAGGCCCACCCTAGGGCGCCCCCTCTCTCTCCCCCCCTTGGCCGCACCCTAGATGGGTTTTCTAGGGCTGGCCGCACCCCTAGGGGTGGGAAACCCTAAAGGGGGCGCAGCCCTCCCTTCCCCCTATATATATGTGAGGTTTTGGGGCTGCTAGACACACGAGAACGTCTCCCTCTTGGCGCAGCCCTACCCCTCTCCCTCCTCGTCTCTTGCAGCGCTTGGCGAAGCCCTGCTGGAGTCCCGCGCTCCTCCACCACCACCACGCCGTCGTGCTGCTGTTGGATGGAGTCTTCCCCAACCTCTCCCTCTCTCCTTGCTGGATCAAGGCGTGGGAGACGTCACCGGGCTGCACGTGTGAAGAACGCGGAGGCACCGTCCTTTCGGTGCTAGGATCTTCGGCGATCTGAATCGCGGCGAGTACGACTCCATCAACCGCGTTCTTGAACGCTTCCGCTTAGCGATCTACAAGGGTATGTGGATCCAACTCTCCTCTCGTAGATGCATCTCCTAGATTGATCTTGGTGAGCGTAGGAAAATTTTTGTTTCCCATGCAACGTTCCCCAACAGTTCCATCATAAGTGACTGATGCAGGATACACAAGAAGAGTAGTTTCATGTAAGAACATGGTGTGATAGACAGATATAGTATGTACCAAAAACTGGAAAGCGTGTCATATTCACACGTATCATGTGTAAGCTAAGCAGATGCAGTTTACACTAATTAGGAGCAATACAAGCTAGACACCATATGCAACATGCAACCAGATATCACACTACCAAGTTAGAGCAAGCACCTTGGATGGTGGAGTAGGGGAGCGGAGACTTGGCCCTTGTAATGCACTATCAGTACAAGGAGAATCGGTACAGATGCTCCGTTTACGTTGCTATAGAGGACCACCATCATCTCATTCCTTACTCTTTTTCTTCCTCTTTCTTGATTTTGCCTTGTCAAGTCAAACCCACAAGAAAAAGGAATAAAATTTGCTCTTCAGAACTCATTGATGCATGATACTGACGTACACTACTTTCATGTAAGACAGCCGCATGATAGGAGGATGGAATATGTATGAAAAATAGGACGGCGTGACATATTGACATGTATGATGTATAAAGTGTAAACTAAGCACAATGTGCTTGAACTTGTTAGAATCAATGCAAGCTAGAAACCATATGAAAGATGAAACCAATATCACTCTGCCAAATTAAAAGGGTGCCCTAACAAATGTATTTGACCAAATTAGAAGTAATACATGGCATCAGGCTAGAAATAATATGCAATATGCAATGAATAAAGGTGACTCATCGTAAGTGATTGATGCAGGATACAGAAGAGAGGTAGTTTCATGTAAGAACAAGGTTAACACATAGATGTATTGTGTAGCAAAAACAGGAAGGCATGTCATATTCACAGGTATAATGTGTAAACTAAGCAGATGCAATTTACCCTAATTAGAAGCATTACAAGCTAGACACCGTATGCAACATGCAACCACATATCACACTGCGAAGTTAGAGCAAGCACCTGTGATGGTGGTGTGGGGGAATTGAGGTCATCAACTAGAGAGCTATGTTGACTATCTTCATTTAGCCTTGCAGTTTCTTGAGAATCATGTGGGGAGGATGACATTGCACTCTTTAAACGAGTATGGCGTCTCACACTAACCCAACTGGATGACTGTCTCATCATAAGTGATTGACGAGGGATACAAAAGAGCATTAGTTTGATGTACGAACATGATTAATAGATATATGTAGTATGTATCAAAACAAGAAGGCATGTCATTATCAAAGGTATAATGTGTAAAGTAAGCAGATGCAACTTAACCAAATTGGAAGCAATACAAGCTAGACACCATATGCAACATGCAACCACATTTGACAGCGCGAAGTTAAAGCAAGCACCTGGGATGGTTGCGTGTGGCAATTGAGATCATCAAATGCAGAGCTATGTTTACTGTCTCCAACTGCTGACACTACATCCTTTAGAGTGTTGAGATGCTTAGTGCTTATCTTCGAACTACAGTTGAGCAACTTCTGTCTTTTCTTTTCAGCATTCATCAACACTGCGTCAGAGTCTGAAATACCCATGCATAAAAAAACAATAGTGTGAGTATGGGTGAAGTGTGTGCACAATTAGTATAGTGTAAAGGTAGCAGATAGCAGGTCGGTGAGAAATAAACGACGGGAGACATATGATAGCTCTACAACATGCATGGCACACTAAATTACTACAGGATTCTTATAAAATAACATTCGACTGAAAACAAATAGTCTAGCCCATTTTTTCAGCACCGTCCGATGTACAAAGAACGGGCAGATCGCCTTCATCTACCTCCAGCCAGTCAGTGTTGACGATCTTCCTCGAAACGGCAGCGACCACCGGCCCAGTCCCCTGCATGCGCCCTCCCCTGGACCTCACCGCACCGCCGTGCTTGGCACCGCCCCCGGCAATCCATTCAAGCCCCACCGACCACCATATCGAGCGCAAGCAGCTCCTGCGCCCCACACCCCTATGATAGACACCAATGCGCCGCTTCCCCGGCAAACAGGCAGACTAGGTACTCCGCGCGCCTAAGCGGGTGCTGCTTCTTTTAATTGCGGTTCGACTGACCCTGAATTGAAATCCAGGCGGGCTACTGACCTCTAGCAAAGGTGAAATAGTAAAGGGAGGAAACCTTGTGCATTTAGTATCACGAAGAAGATGAAGTAAGAACCGCTCAACTAGTTTCTTTCGTGGGATGAATACGGTGTGAGCAGAGACGTAAGGTTTGCACGAATAAGGGAAGAGGAGTACATATTTCTGCTGGCAGTGTTGTGTCCTCCTTCTGTTTTTCCAATGATCTTCTTGTGGTTCGCTGGAAACGAGAAGTTGTGGAGGACAGTACAGCCTTGGACGAACCCATGGCCAAGTTGTTGAGTGTGGTGCGGTGGCCATCTGTCGGCGGCGGGGAAGCAGATCCGAGGCGGCGAACGACGGCTTAGCAGGAATAGCTCTAGTGCAGTGGACGGTTGCGATAGTGGAGCGGCAGCAGTGAGGTGCAGGACAGCGTGGTCGGAGTGGTTCTGGTACGGCGCACATCGGCGTCGGCATCATGGAGGCAGCTCTACCTCGGCTTCAGCTGCTAAGTCCTTGAGGGCGTTGCGGTTGCGGTTGCGTTGGACGACGACGTCGGGGTACCGGCTCCGGCGTGATGGAGTTGGGCGACGGTGGATTGGGCGCTATGGGGTAGAGGACGGAGGAGGCTGGGGTTTCGCAGCTGGTGGAAAGGGCGTTTTGGCGCCCACGGAGTATGAATGGGGAAACGGAGGGAGGCGGGGAATTGAGGGGGAACAATGTTTCCGTTTGGGACGCGCTTGTTTGAAATTTGGCGAAAGTTACAAACTTTGCCCCAATCTAAAATTTCGGACATATTGTGGGTTGGGGGTAGGATAGTAATCTCAGGTGTCCCAAATGTGGACGGGATAGACTTCGGCCAAGCGTGTGGGTGTTTAGGCGCCCACAGCGTATGAATGCTTCTCGGAGGTGGTTGAGACCGGCGTCTTGGTGAAGTTACAAACCTACACCGGTTTAGACCTTTGGACATCGGGCCGATAGGCTACACGGGCCAGAGTCAGGACAGTAATTTCCTATCGCCAAATATTAGTCTCGCGCGGTTTCGGGTGACAAGAGGCCTATTTGGCGCTTCGTTCAATATTTGGGAGCAGAAGCATTAACGTTTTCGGTTATCTTGAATTGAACATTCAGGATTTGTCAAACTTCACAAATCTTTACTCTTGAAAATCCTAAGGCTACGATTATTTTGGAATGGAGGTGGTACATTTGAATATAAATTGTACACGAGTATATATTAAAAAATATGCAACTTACCTCAGTTCATGCATGGTTCCAGATATAATCTCCCTGGTTGCAAAAAAAAGATAGACATGCGTATGAATATATATAACATGTTCAAACGCACAACAAAGATTGATGCCCCCTTTTACATCTGATTTACAAATGCCATTATCTCGGGTTCAAATAGATGAATGCACTTCCTATGAATTTGAATCTTTGAAACCCCCTTTATGTTGAATTCGACATGTATTCTATTTCGTAGCTAGCAATTTGGAATGTATCAATGCAAGTGCCAAATGTATAAAGTGCTTCACACTAACAACATGGAGTGCACTAATTAATGTTTATATATGAATTGCAAAAGCATCCATTGCCTGTATTTCAAGCAGCTCTCACTCTGTGGATCGATAATATGAAATAAACGCATGCACATGCTAGAATTCAATAGAGTATGGGTGTCTGATAGACCGATTTTCGTCCATACGCAATTTGCAAAATTCATGATCTCATACAAAAATAATAATGTCATTTATATTTTAATTTAATGCGTAGAACCGCCTTTTACACGTTGATGCACTATGCATCGGCCCATTCTCACAAACGCGCTATATATCTCTCTATCTACCGCATAAGTGCACACACTTTATATGCATCGGCATTTCTCTTTCACACATGCTCACAATCTCTCTCGGGGTGTCGGGGAGTCTCACGCACATGCTCTCTCTGTATCTCTCTCTCTCTCTCTCTCTCTTTCTCACTACTATGTACCACTCTTTTCACTAATCTCAGTTGGAAAACACTA
>LR738716.1:37834888-37848243 GCA_902687465.1 Secale cereale
GGGGCGGGCCGGGCGGCGTGGCGGCGCGGGCTGGCGGTTCGGCCGGTGGTGGCTGGCGGCTCAGGGGGTGGAGTTTGATGATAAACTGCAGGCCCTTGATTTCGTATCCAACGGCTGGAAAATCTAATGACCAGAGATGAAAAAGTCAGTCGACTGACGTGTAGCCTCACCCCGCACGTACACATGCACGAACGCAAGACACGCACGCATGCAGGCGTGCAACACTGACACGTACACATAATGAACACACGCACACATGCAGGCATGCAACACTGACGCGTACACAAGCACTCACGAACACATGCATGTACGCACACATGCATGCAACACTGGAACGTACCCTTGCATGCACGCAACACTCGCACGCCTGCATGCACACAGCACACGACGCAAGACACACGCTCAAGCTATACGTGCATGCACCCTTTTGTTAAGGACATGGATTGTTACGGGTATTAATCAATCTTATCTGTGATAAGCAGAACATTGATGTTTGTAGCGGTCTTTATGAATCACAACGTATCGAACGGGCTATCAACATGAAAAGGATGACGTCACACTCAATGAACAATCATCGGTTTATGAAATGCTCGCTTCTGACCGCCCAGGCCCACCAAAGGTTCCTCTGTCGTGCGCTGCCTGCGTTGGGTCACTGACATGCAGGCCATGTACCCAAAGAGCCCACACGTCAGTGGAAGAACGGCGTGCTGTCCTACGTCAGAGTCGAGGGCGCCACTCTCTGTATGCCCGGCTGAACACGCCTCCTTGCCGCATTCAAACACCTCCATGAAACTCGCCCGTGTGGAAGCCGAGAAACCCACTTTGGACAGACGTCCGTTCATGACCGGGCCGACATTAAACGCAACACCGGCAGAGCTCCTCCCATCCACCGTCTATTTAATCTCCTATTTAAACGAGGCCAGCGCCGGCCATGAATCGCACACCTCCGCCGTTCCCCTATCTCCTCCTTTACCATTTTGTCCACTCTTACAATGGCTTACGAAGAGTAGTTATGCCGCATCCAAGCCGGCTGGGTGGCCCGCCGAGCCTGCCGGATACGAGCTATGCAGCTTGCTGATCCAGCTCCCTCCCCTTGCCCGACGGAGCTAGTTGCCGCCCCAAGCCGGCGCGCGGTTCAACAACTCGCTGCTCCAGGCCAGCTCGACGGGGAGCAGCGCACGGGCGTCGTTGCTGCCGTCCACACTGCCGCCTCATACCGCGTCTCCCGTTTTTGTGGCCGAGACTCCCATGCCGGTGGCCGTGCCATGAAAGCAGTTACAGAAGCCGGGTGCGCGGAGAGTGACGAGTCGGTGGCCAGCGCCTCCGCGTCTGCCGCCATCATTGAGGAGAAGTAAAACAGGGAGGCCGTCGCCGCTTGGGTCCCCATGAAGGCCACCACGGAGGCGACGCCGGCATGTACAGCTGGTGTCTTGCCGGATCCTTTTGTTGCGAGGACCTTCGTCGACCCTGCATATACCTCCGGGGCTCCCGGCAGTCCGGTGATCATGCTGGGAACACAAATCGATCGGCGGGCGACCATTTAGGCCAGGTATTGTATACCTGTGTTGTCTAGAAATGGTATCTTGAGAATTTTACCGGACTCCATTTTCGTATACAAGGCCACAAACCCATATTACAGGTACCAAGGCAAAAATTAATGTCTTCTAACTCAATGTTGCAAGCCACCTTGTTTCCTTGTTTGCCGTGTAAATTAATGTGTATTCTTCTCTTTCATCCACATCAAGCCAATGCTCACACTCCCGCATGCATGCAAGGGATAATTAGTGTCCTCCTTTGCTAGTAGTACTACGAGGCAAACACCATTAATATTGCATTGATTAGTGTTAGTGGCCTTGTATATCTGCAAATTGTAATTTTGATAGTGGACTTGTATATAAAAATGGAGGGAAAAAGATGAGAGATAAGGTGAGGAGGAGTGGGGCGTGGTGGTGACTGGTGATCAGACTGGGCGGAGGCATGGGGATGGACGGCGCATTATGTCTAGGTTTGTATCTCTATAGTCCTTCTCACACACACCCTCGTAGGTGGGGGACATGCACGAAGAGAAGAGGTGCACACACGGCGAACGTACTCCCGTCTCTTTCCCAACCACACCCGCGCGGGTACACGGTGGAGCTCATTTCTGTACGAAAAGGCAGCCCACGTGGTAACTTGACACGTGTACTGGTTGTTCACTAGATGGAGGGAGGATCGTCTACCACGGGTGAACAAACAAATTGCGACTTGACGCGTTATGTTAGAAAAGAGGCAAACCATGTGGGGCATACCTTAGAGGCAAGGTGTTGGTGTACTAAGATAGGGGTACCTTAGTACCCCAACTTGTGCACGGGCAGTAGCAGCTTCCCGCGACAGGGCTTACCACGTGCTTGTCAAGAACCTTTCTGGTCCCTATGAAGCCATTCAAGAACAAAGTATACAAGTCAGAAGATCAAGGCCCCGGCAAGAGGAGCTTGCCGGGAAGGCCGTACCAGGCTCAAGATTATCACTTTAGCACAAGACCCTGGCAAGAGGAGCTTGCCAGGAAGACTAAAGAACACGCTCCTCAAGAGATGCCTCGGTGCATCATGTGCCCCGGCAGGACCCGGAGAGCGACAAGCTTCCGGGCCCGGCAAGATCACGACCCCGGCAAGGTGCTTGCCGGGGAAACCTACGCTGTGTGCCCGCGCTCCAGCTCATCTGCCCACGCGTCGCCCTGGGGCCCTTCCAGGGACGCGTGGCGGACGGTTGTGCAGCCTGGGGCACACGGTGGCAAGCCACGGTGACGAGGCTACCGCCGTGGCGAACGGAGAAGCATGGACGGACACTTTTGGGGTCGACGGCGACGGGCATTTAATGCCCGTGTCCCCCACTGTCAAAGTTAGGTGAAGACCACTGTTCACGCACTGTTCATGCACTGTTACAACTACCACCAAATTTACACTTTTACCCTCCTCTACGTTGACACCTGTCGGTGACCCCTTTGAGCTATAAAAGGAGGCCCATGCACAACGTAGAAAAGGTTCAGTTCGGCTCGAAACCTAGACAGCTCTCTCGCTCGGTGTAGCTAGCACTGTAGATCTTCAAGCTCCCGAGCCCAAAACTCAATACAACCTAAGCAGGAGTAGGGTTTTACGCGTCTGCACGGCCCGAACCTGGGTAAACTACCTGCGTGTGCCCCTCGATCTGCTCTTCGTGCTCCCTCCGCTCCCTTACCGCAACGTAGAAGGGGCTCCGGTCCCATAGGTGCTCGTGGGAGGACAGTTTCCCCCGACATCTTTGGCGCGCCAGGTAGGGGGCGTCGAGGTTGTGCGAACCAGATCCGGCGCTCACGCGGGCGCAACCTTCAGCAACTTCATCAGCTTCGTCAGCCTCATCGACAGCATCAACATGCCTCCGAAGAAGAAGGCTTCGGAGGTCGGAGGCCCGTCTACGTCGATCCCGCCGCCACCAGAACCAACGGTTGGTGGAGGAGACGCCGGCGGAAGGGTGGTCGCCGGCGAGGAAACTCATGGTGCCACCAAATCCAAGGACAGGACGGACGACCGGGCGAATTCCAAAGCCTCGGTGTCCGTAGACGCACCACGTCTCTCTCGGGAGGTGCCAAGCCAGCAGCGCCGTGGTACAGGAGGTACCATACGCTTGCTAGGACAAGGACAAACCGGAGGATCGCGGGATGCTCAAGGCCATCGTCCTGGTACGAGCAAGGCGCGGTCGCCGGTGCGAGAAACTGCTCCTTCTAACCCTGTTAGAAGTCCGAGCATATCTCGCTCCTCGCACCGCTCGCCGCTGCTCCCCTCCTCTCCAGCAGAAGATCTAGCAAGAGCACAGCTGCTCCTCGATTTCCCTCCAGCGGCGGACAAGGCCGAAGACTGGAGGGCGATGATCCAGAGCCTCATCGCCTTCGCCAACAACGACACGCCGCAGCAGCCGGCGACATCGCGGCCGCGGCAAGTCGACCAGACGAAGGCCGATGGCGACAAGACCGCCGGGGGTGCAACTACCGTGCACTCCCCGCCGCGGAAGCAGAAGACGCCACCCCGCCGGATCAACGTCGACGACGACTCCACGGCGTCGTCGGATCTGCGGGCTCGTCGTGACCAGCGCCAGGTCCTCGACGACAGGCGGCAAGAGGACGCTCGGACTCGCATCGAGCGTCGACGAGAAACCCGAAGACAATCAGATCAGCGCGCTGGGACCGCTGTCGACACGCACGCGCCCGGTGAGCCAGGCGACTTGCCGTACGCGGCAGGTTGCCCTGCGTTCACCCGAGAGCTGCGGCGAGTCCAGTGGCCCAGCATGAAGAATTTCAAGCCTGACGTACCCGAGAAGTACGACGGCAAGACACACCCCTCGGAGTTCCTCAGCATCTACACCATCACGGTGCAGGCTGCCGGGGGACGTGACGAGAAGATACTAGCCAACTACTTCCCGCTAGTGCTTAAGCCAAACATCCGGTCTTGGCTTATGCACTTGCCGGAGAACTCCATTTCTTTGTGGGCGGATCGGTGCCACTAGTTTGTTGGCGCCTTCACGGGCGGCCACAAACCCCACGGCCAGGAGAGCGATCTCCACATCCTCGCCCAGAAGGAGGGAGAGTCCCTGCGCAAGTACATCCAGAGGTTTAGCCGCGCCCAGCACAACATTCCCGATGTTCACCCTGCCGCGGTTATCAGCGCATTTCACCAGAACGTGCGTAACCGCCATATGAGGGAGGAGATGGCCATGACCAAGATCCGGGATGTCAGCGAGCTCTACGCTCTGGCTGACAAGTGCGCGCGCGCCAAAGAGGGGAGGAGACTCCCCGGAGAGGATGCTGGCGCAGGAGGAAGCGACAGCGAGGATGCCGCCCCGGCAAGGAAGAGCCGGCGGTGAAACAACAGAAAGAAGAAGAGCAAGGAAGTGCTGGTCGTCGAGCAGTCCGGCAAGGAGGCTCCCGCCAAGAAGGCACAGGCTGGTGGTTCCGGCAAGGAACCCGCCCCTGTAGCGGCAGCCGACAAGCAGGACGGCTCCGACAAGCAGTACTGCAAGATCCACCGCACCAAGGGCCATGATCTTCAGAACTGCAAGAGAGTCGAGTACCTCGTAGAACAGCAGAAGGCTGAATACGAGCGTCGCGACAAGGAGAAGGCCCAAGGAGGCGGAGGAGAACCAAGCAAGAAGCGGCCTTTCAATGGCCGGGGAGGACACCGCGGCAAGGCCAAGCAGCGGCAAGGTGATAGACCTCCCCGGGGCCGCGACAAGGATGAGGAAGAAGATGACGACGACGACATGGAAGAAGGAGATAACAGCGAGCAGGAGTTCCAGAAGGCCACAGAAGTTCTGTGTGTCGACGGAGGCGCCTCTCTGCACACTTCCCACCGCCAACTCAAGCAGTGGGTGCGGGAAGTGAACGCAGCTGAGCCGCCCGTCGAGTCACGCAGGCTGCTGAAGTGGTCCAGCACGCCCATCATCTTTGACCTTGAGGACCACCCTGACCGCACAACTGCGGTCGGGTGCTTGCCGATGTTGGTCTCACCAACTATCCGCAACCTCAAGGTCACCAAGATGTTGGTTGACGGCGGGGCCGGCCTGAACTTGATCTCCTCAGCTGTGATCAAGAAGCTACAGATCCCCGACAGCGAGCTCAAGGAAACCGGGTCGTTCCAAGGAATCAACCCAGGAAGGAGCAAGCCGAAGGGGAAGATTACGCTGCCCGTGACCTTTGGCGGGGAACTCAACTTCAGGATGGAGAGGATAACCTTTGATGTTGCCGATATCCCATTGCCATACAATGGGATACTTGGCCGTCCTGCCCTCGCCAAGTTCATGGCAGCTTCCCACTATGCATACAACGTACTCAAGATGCCGGGGCCGATAAGCGTCATCTCTGTCCCCGGTGACAAGAAGGACGCGCTTATCTGCGCCGACAAGATCTACCGGGATGTAGCAGCCGCAGCAGAAAGCAACACACTTGCCGCTGAAGCTCCCGGGGGGAAGACCAAGACCAAGTCCGGCAAGAGCTCTGGGGCCCACTCCGGCAAACGCACCTCCTCGGAGTGCTGCGCTGCCATCGAGGACGCACCATCGAGCTCCACCGGCAAGTGCAAGAAAGGGATGGCAGCTCCACCGGCAACCAAGAAGGTGTCCGCCAAGGAGGACGGCACTGGTGGTACCTTCACCATCAGTGCTACACTCGACCACAAATAGGAAAGCGCGCTCGTTGCCTTCCTGCGGGCGAATGTCGATGTGTTTGCATGGCAACCATCTGACATCCCCGGCGTTCCCAGGAAGGTAATTGAGCAGAAACTTGTTGTTTGTCCTCATGCGCGGCCCGTCAAGCAAAAGGTCAGGAAGCAAGCCGTGGAGCGCCAAGAATTCATCGCCGAAGAAATAAAGAAGTTGGAAGCAGCGGGCCTGGTTAGAGGCGTGATCCATCCTACGTGGTTAGCAAATCCAGTCGTCGTGCGCAAGGCCAATGGGAAGTGGAGACTTTGTATAGACTTCACTGATGTGAATAAAGCGTGTCCCAAGGATCCATTTCCCTTGCCGCGTATTGACCAGATTGTTGACTCCACCGCCGAATGCGAGCTGCTTTCCTTCCTTGATGCATACTCAGGTTACCACCAGATATTCATGGCCAAGGAAGATGAAGAGAAGACTGCATTCATCACTCCATGCGGCACATATTGCTTCATACGCATGCCCTTTGGGTTGAAGAATGCGGGCTCAACGTTTGCAAGGGTGGTGCACACTGCTTTTGAGCCACAGATCCACAGAAATATAGAAGCCTACATGGATGATATAGTGGTCAAGAGTAAGAGCAAAGATACCCTGATACAAGACCTAGAGGAAACCTTTGAGAATCTGCGCAAGATACAGCTCAAGTTGAACCCCGAGAAGTGCGTCTTCGGAGTCCCCTTCGGCAAGCTTCTCGGGTTCTTTGTGTCCCAGAGGGGGATTGAAGCCAATGCCGACAAGATAAAAGTCATCGAGCAAATTGAAGCCCCAAAGCGCGTTAAGGACGTAAGGAGACTCGCTGGTTGTGTGGCTGCCCTCAGCAGGTTCATTTCAAAGTCAGCAGAGCGCGCCCTGCCTTTCTTCAAAATTTTGAAAAAGGCAGGTCCTATGAAATGGACTCCGGAAGTGGAGGCAGCATTGCAAGACTTGAAAGGATACATGTCCTCTACTCCAATACTTGTCGCACCTAGGCCACAAGAGAAGTTGCTGCTGTACCTAGCGGCAACCAATCAAGTGGTTAGTGCTGCGTTAGGAGCGGAGAGGGAGGCGGATGAGGAACCCACAGCCCCGGCAAGCGAATCCAGCGACAAGCAGGGGGCTCCATCGACAAGCTCTGACCCCGACAAGGACAAGTCTGCGCAGGAACAAGGAGAAGTGCGAAGGAAGATGGTACAGTGCCCATTGTATTTTGTGAGTTCCCTTCTGCAGGGGGCTAGATCAAGGTACTCTGGGGTGCAGAAGTTGCTTTTCGGCCTCCTCATGGCCTCAAGAAAGCTGCGCCACTACTTCCAAGCACACGAGATAACAATGGTCACTCGCTTTCCGTTGAAGAGAATATTGCAAAATCCAGAAGCAACATGCAGGATCGTCGAGTGGGCACTGGAGCTGTCAAGCTTTGGTCTCAAATTTGAGAGTACTTCAACCATACAGAGCAGAGCTTTGGCAGAATTCATAGCAGAATGGACCCCAACGCCAGATGAAGAGGTCCCAGAGACAAGCGTCCCCATGCAAGAAGCAAGCAGCGAATGGGTAATGTACTTTGATGGTGCTTTCTCACTGCAAGGCGCCGGTGCCGGCGTGGTACTCATAGCGCCCACCGGAGAGCACCTCAAGTATGTTGTCCAGATGCAATTTCCCAAGGAGCAAGCGACAAACAATACTGCTGAGTATGAAGGTTTGCTTGCCGGCCTCAGAATTGCGGCCGAGCTTGGGATCAAGAAGTTGATTGTGCGGGGAGATTCGCAGTTGGTGGTCCGACAAGTCAATAAGAGTTACCAGAGCCCTTTGATGGAAGCTTATGTTGATGAAGTGAGGAAGCTTGAAGAACACTTTGAAGGTCTGCAAATGGAGCACGTCCCAAGAGCTCAGAATGATATTGCAGGTGGCCTCTCAAAGTGTGCCGCAATGAAGTTACCTGTGGAACCAGGGACCTTCGTGCTCAAGTTAACTCAGCCATCCGTTACACCATCAGTTGGGCAAAACAAGAAGAGAAAGTTGGTCTCCGGCGACTACTTGCCGTCGGATCTTCCCGAAGCCGCCGCCAAGGTCCCCAAGATCAACAGCCAAAATGCTGAGGAACAGTTTGCTCCTGCAGATCCAAGGATCTGTACAGTTGAAGCAAGCGTTCCCGACAAGCCTTGCCCCGGCAGGCTTGCCGGGGGACCATCAGCTCCGGCAGAGCCGCAGGTTCTTGTCGTGGAAGCTGAGGTTCCCGCAGCAGCCCTCATGCCTTTAGTCCTTGTTGTTGAGCCTCAGGCTCCAGCATGGGCACAGCAAATCGTTCGTTTTCTGCAAACTGGAGAACTTCCCGACGACCCAGAAGAGATAGAGAAAATAACCAGGCAGTCAATTATGTACCAGTTCTTTGGCAATGAACTGTACAGAAGGAGACTCAATGGTGTCAGGTTGAAGTGCATTTCCAGGGAAGATGGACAGAAGCTGTTGGCAGAGATACATGGAGGCATATGTGGCCACCACATTGGCGCAAGGGCACTTGCCGGGAAGGCATTCCGGCAAGGGTTCTTCTGGCCAGAAGCCCTCCAAGATGCAACTGCACAAGTAACCAAGTGTGAAGTGTGCCAGTTCCATGCCAAGAAAATTCACCAGCCAGCTCAAGCTCTCCAGACGATCCCTTTGTCCTGGCCCTTCTCGGTCTGGGGGCTCGATATCCTCGGCCCCTTTCCCCGCGCAGTCGGGGGCTTTGAGTACTTGTACGTAGCAATCGACAAGTTCACAAAGTGGCCAGAAGTGGAACCAGTGAGAAAGGTGACAGCACAGTCAGCAGTCAGGTTCTTCAGATCGATTGTTTGCCGTTTCGGGATCCCTAACAGGATCATCACCGACAACGGCACGCAGTTCACAAGTCGCACCTTCATGCAGTACGTCCAAGACCTTGGCGCCAAGGTCTGCTACGCTTCTGTTGCTCACCCGAGGAGCAATGGTCAAGCGGAGAGGGCCAATGCTGAAGTGCTGCGCGGACTCAAAACGAGAACCTTCGACAGGCTGCGCAAGTGCGGAAGAAACTGGATAGAGGAGTTGTCGGCGGCTCTTTGGTCAATCAGGACGACACCAAATCGAGCCACCGGACAGACACCCTTTGCTCTTGTCTATGGAGCAGAGGCAGTTCTCCCCACGGAACTCGTATACGGATCTCCTCGAGTGCTCGCTTATGATGAGCTCGAGCAAGAGCAACTGCGGCAAGATGACGCATTGCTCCTTGAGGAGGAACGTCTCCAGGCTGCTGTACGAGCTGCTCGATACCAGCAAGCCTTGCGTCGCTATCATAGCCGCAAGGTCAAGGCCAGGAGTCTCGAGGAAGGCGACCTTGTTCTTCGGCATGTTCAGTCCGCCAAGAATTCCAACAAGTTGACGCCGAAGTGGGAAGGCCCTTATCGGGTGAGACAAGTCACAAGGCCCGGCGCTGTCTGCCTTGAGACCGAAGAAGGCTTACCGGTGAGCAACTCCTGGAACATAGAGCATCTTCGCAAGTTTCACCCATAAGGCGCGGTTGCCGTGATCCACTCCGGCAACCACC
Organism: Secale cereale; assembly: GCA_902687465.1. Taxonomy (NCBI): domain Eukaryota; kingdom Viridiplantae; phylum Streptophyta; class Magnoliopsida; order Poales; family Poaceae; genus Secale; species Secale cereale. The sequence goes on from LR738716.1 coordinate 37,844,640, forward strand.
CTTTGTACAAGTCTTGCCGCTGTTGCATGTAAACCTTTGTACAAAGCCGGGCGCAGATCCCGTGCATCAGTAAAGCTTTTGTGCTTCGCACTACTTGTCATTTCCATGCTCTTCTTTGTTATTTGCATGCATTATCTGACACTTTGTGCAACGCACATCCCCGGTAAGCAATAGCAAGCCGTGAGGCCCTATACTTGTTTTTCCTCCTCTTTTTCTTTCCCTCTTAAGAAGAAGGAGTATTCCTCGCGCACAAGTTTGCCGGGGGGGGAAGGAGATGGAGATACGAGAACCAAGTATTGTTCAAGAAAGAGAAGCCTTGTCGAGGAGCAAACAAACTATGAAAGCTAAGTTACCAAAATTTGAGCAGTTCGAATTTTTAAATTTTTAGTTGTCTTCCTCGAACAACCACACTTTGTATGGGAAACCTATGCGCGGAGGAACCTACCCGTGGCTAGCCGCACCCTTACTTTGTTTCGAGCACGCTCAACGACTTAAGTGAGCTGCGGCAAAGGAAGTTCCCTAAAAGCGTAGGGCAAAAAGCATACAAAGTGAAGGACCAAAAGCAAGGGAGATAACACTACATTGATAGCTCAAAATAAGATTGTATATTACAAAGATAACTTGCAGTAATAACTAATAGATTAATGTCCATAACATACTTTGCAGCGACAAAGGAAGCAGGAAGAAAGGAATCTAATCTACGCAGTCGCCTTCACGCCTTGTGATCTTGTTCACCTTGGCGACGATGTGGGCAACCTGCGCCTTCAACGCCTCCTGATCGGCTTCGGGCGGCAAGCTGCGGAGGACGTTCACGAGATTGATGCCGGGGTTGCGGAAGACGATCTTGGACAAGACCCGCTCCATGGTGCCCATGCAGAGCCGACGTGCCTCGTCGGCCAGCTGCACGGGGATCCTCTCCCGCAGCCGTGCAAGTGCCGGCGCTATTCCCCTGAAAAACAGACTCAACTTGGCACTGGGGGGGGGGAGATTCTTGTCCGGGGAGTACGCGAGATGCTCCGCCCTCAGCGCCACCATCTCCTTGTCAATATTGGCAGCAGAGGTGACCAGATCATCAGTCCATTGCTCCACCGCCCGGTTGAAGTTGTTTGCTGAGACGGCGGTGCTCTCCACCAAGTTCCTCTCCTTGCGGAGTTCGTCCTTCAGCTTCGTCTCGCGGTCCCGGGCGGCGTCGAGCGAGCCAGTCAGGGTGGAGACCTTCAACTCTAAGTCAGCGATGGACTCCTTGGCGGCAGCAAGCTCTGTGCCCTTCTCGGATAGACGTACCTGCAACTCAGAGTTGGTGTGGGCATCTTTCTCCCGCTCCACATTGAGCGCAGTGACTCTGTCCTCGCTTGCCTTCAGGAACAACTCCAGCTGCTCCACCCTGGCCGCCAGATCCTTCTTAGCAGTCTCCACGGCGGCGGCAGCGTCCTTTGCCTCCTTCAGGGCCCTGCCAATGGCCTGCTCCCGGGCGGTGAGGTCGTCCTCATGGCTGTCGTGGTCGACCTTCCGCTGGTTGAGCGCTCCTTCCCGCTGAGACAGCTCTTCGGCAGCCCGCCGCTGCTGCTCCTTGACCTCAGCCTTCTCCAGGAGGAAGGCTTGTTGCGCCCTGGCAAGCTCTTCACGCTCCTCCGCCAAGTTGCGGAGGGCCGCCTGGTTGGCGGCACGGTGCTCCGCGGCGCGCTTCTCCAAGTCTGCTCCAGCCTAGGCGGCGAGAGCCTCCCTGGACTCCAGCTTCGCCTGCCTGGACCGGTACAAAGCCAGGAGCAGACGAAGGAGTCCCTCCTCTTCGGGCTCGTCGCTGTCGCCGGGCGCTTCGACGATCTTCAAGCCGGCGGAGGCGAGGACCTCTCCGTCAAAGGTTTCTCCCTCCGCAGGTGCTCGAGACGAGGACGCCCACGGGACTTGTATGAAGACTCCGTTGGCGGCCTTCAAGTCGACACCCGACCGCTCCGCGGAGGCGGAAGGGTCGGCGGCCGGTGCAGCGTCCGTCGCTCCTGCGGCCTCCGGGCCAGCAGTTTGGTCGCCGGTCCCTTCCCCAGCCGCGGCGTCAGCGGTCGGGGCGGTCTCTTCGACGACTGGCTCGCCAGCTCCAGCCGTTCCCTCGGCAGCAGTGGCGTTGCCGCCGTCGCCGCGCACCTCCTCCTCAGCGGTGGTCTCCGTTTCCATCCGCTCTGGGGCGGGAGGATCTAATAGAAGAAAAAGAAACGAAAAAGTTAAGCAAATATCCAAAAAGGCAAAGTCCAAGAAGAAGAAGTTGCAAGACTTACCTTCGCGGATCTCTTCAATGACAGGGTCCCTCGCCGGGGAGTTCTCCCTTGGCGGCGGAGCAGTGGCCCCTGCTGGCGGAGGGCCGCCCGCGCCCTCCCTTGGCGGGCTGCTCACCCTTGTCGGGCTGCTCACCCTTGGCGGGGTACTCGCCCTTGGCGGAGTGCCCGTCCTTGGCGGAGCGTTCTCCCTCGCCGGGGAGTTCACCCTTGGCGGGGAGGGTGGAGCAAGTGGCTCGTCGGGGGCGACCTCCTGGCGCTCCTGCGGCTGCGGCTCCACTTCTGCACAAGACAACAAGACATCAGTACAAGCAACAACCTCGAGTGCACCCATCAAGCAGAAAAATAAATACCAGACTTACGCTGGGGGCTGCTCCTCGGAGCAGCAGGTTGATCCGGCAAGTTTGCCGCTGGCACGTCTCCCGTCGCCGCGGCGGGCGAGTCATCTTCAATCTCGACCACAGGGATCTTGGCCCTCTTCGCCATCCGCTGGGTCAGGGTCCTGAAAGCAAAGCAAAAACAAGATCAGAATCAACAAGGAAAATCAAGACAAAATCAAAGAAACTACAAGTTGCAAGTACTTACACCTCTTCCTCGTCCTCGGAGCTGAGGGCGGAGAAGTCAAAATCCTCCTGAGGTGCTCCCGCGCGAGGAGCTGGAGGAGAAGGCTCCCTCGGGCGCTTGGCGGTCTCCGGGGCTGTGGGCTGCGAAGACCCAGCCCCCGTCGTCGCCGAGGACCGAGGGGCAGAAGGAGCACCCGTTCCGCTCCGGGAAGATCCCCCTCCGCTTGGCGCTTGTGCACGGGGCGCCTCCTTGACGGCTCCGCTCGTCTTGGTGGCGCGCGTCGCACGTCGTGCCGGCTGCTGTCGAGGCGCCTGTGGCCTCGCCGCCTCAGTTGCCTTGCGGAGGCGCTTCTTCGGTTGCTGCGTGGGACTTGCCGGAGGCGGGGAGTTCTCTGAGGATGAGGAGGCGTCGTCATCGAGATTCAGGTACCCACCAGAGTCTTCATCAGCCTCGGCGTCCTCCTCCTCCTCGGCAGGCCCGCTGGACTCAGCGCCATGTCCGGCAACCTCGCTCCCCCCGGCAACCTCGCTCGTCCCGGCAAACCTCAGGGAAGGCACCCCGGCAAACTCCTCGGGCGGAAGCTTGAGCAGCTTGAGGATTTCCGCCTCCTCTGCTTGGCTCACCTCGTCCGCGGCCTGTGCCTCGTCCACAGTGTATCCAAAGTCACCCGCCGCCGCAGCTGCGGCGGCCTCCTCCATCCTGGAGGCGATGTAGGCTATATCTCGATCAGTAGTGGCCCGGGTGAGGCCCTTGTTCTCCTCGACATTGCGCGG
>LR738716.1:37848273-37874433 GCA_902687465.1 Secale cereale
TGTTGCACAGCGGCACCACTCCCCGGGAAGGTCTGAACCACTCCGGGTGGGCCGGGTCATGCTTGAAGAGCTCCCGGACCATCCCCTTCAACTCCAAGGCAGTGAAGTTATAGTTCAATCCAGGGCGCAGCCTCATGATATCTGCCGCATTGCCGAATTCCCAGGCGGACCTTTTCCTTTCTTGTAAAGGGGCAATGCGGCGGCGGAGGAAATCTGCTCCAACTTCTCCAATAGTCAGATTGGCAACCCGGAGACGAATGATCCTAATGAGGGTGATGTTGAGCTTGCTGTCCTCCGGGGCCAACTCACTCCAATCTCTGCCGCGCACTATGGCAGTTGTGCGCGGCGAGGTAAAAGGCTCAGGCTTATCTTCCACCACCCAGCACCAATCGGCTCTCCACTCCTCCCATTTCCCGCGGAGCTCTCCCTTCAGGTACGAATCTTTCTTGTTCAGCCTGAAGATCCAGGAGATGCCGCCGGAGAGGGGGGCGCCGGATTCTACCCTAGGCATGAAGAAGTGGCGGAAAAGGGCTACATTGGGATGAACCCCAACATAGTTTTCGCACAGATGTGCGAAAACGGCCATCGTAAGGATGGCGTTGGGGGTGAAATCTAGGAGGTGGAGGCCGTATGTGTTCATTATATCACAAAAGAACTCCGAAAACGGAGGGCACAGTCCACAATGGAAGAATGCAGCGAAGAAGAAGTACCCGCCGGGGAACATATCTTTGGCGATGGCGGGGAAGACTTGGGTGCGGGGATGAGCTTTGGTCTCCCTTGCCCAGAACAGATAGTATTTGTCCCGCAGCTCCCTCGGACCCAGCCTTGGCGCGAAGACCACGCACTTCTTCCGCAGGGCAGCCAGCTTCGCCGCCTGCTCGGACTTCTCCTTCTTGGCCTTGTCTGCTTTCGCGTTGTCGCTCTTCGGAGCCATGGCGGGGGCGGCGAGGAAGGAGGCGAGGAGCTAGACGGTGCCGCGGATGCGGGAGGCGGCGGAGGAGGGAGTGGAGCTGGGCTATCTGTCGACCTTGGGGAGGCGGAGGGCGACGGGGGTTTCTGGAGAATCAAGACGCAATGAAGACGATGGAGGGAACTGCCCCTGCTTCCTCTGCTTTTAAGGGGGAAGTGGGGGACGTTCCGCATTTCCCATTAAACAACAGGCCACGATCTCTCCCACGACGCCGCAATCGACGCGTGCCGTTAGGGAGGGATGCGGCGGATGCGGAAGGGGATACGGCTTGCCGTGGGCCGCGCGTGCCCGTGCACTGTCTTGGGCCTGGCCCAACAGCGCTCGGCACCGTGTGTGGCCCAGGCCCGGGGGCTCCTGTCGGTGTACTAAGATAGGGGTACCTTAGTACCCCAACTTGTGCACGGGCAGTAGCAGCTTCCCGCGGCAGGGCTTACCACGTGCTTGTAAAGAACCTTTCTGGTCCCTATGAAGCCATTCAAGAACAAAGTATACAAGTCAGAAGATCAGGCCGTACCAGGCTCAAGATTATCACTTTAGCACAAGACCCTGGCAAGAGGAGCTTGCCAGGAAGACTAAAGAACACGCTCCTCAAGAGATGCCTCGGCGCATCATGCGCCCCGGCAGGACCCGGAGAGCGCCAAGCTTCCGGGCCCGGCAAGATCACGACCCCGGCAAGGTGCTTGCCGGGGAAACCTACGCTGTGTGCCCGCGCTCCAGCTCATCTGCCCACGCGTCGCCCTGGGGGCCTTCCAGGGACGCGTGGCGGACGGCTGTGCAGCCTGGGGCACACGGTGGCAAGCCACGCTGACGAGGCTATCGCCGTGGCGAACGGAGAAGCATGGACGGACACTTTTGGGGTCGAGGGCGGCGGGCATTTAATGCCCTTGTCCCCCACTGTCAAACTTAGGTGAAGACCACTGTTCACGCACTGTTCATGCACTGTTACAACTACCACCAAATTTACACTTTTACCCTCCTCTACGTTGACACCTATCGATGACCCCTTTGAGCTATAAAAGGAGGCCCATGCACAACGTAGAAAAGGTTCAGTTCGGCTCGAAACCTAGACAGCTCTCTCGCTCGGTGTAGCTAGCACTGTAGATCTTCAAGCTCCCGAGCCCAAAACTCAATACAACCTAAGCAGGAGTAGGGTTTTACGCGTCCGCGCGGCCCGAACCTGGGTAAACTGCCCGCGTGTGCCCCTCGATCTGCTCTTCGTGCTCCCTCCGCTCCCTTACCGCAACGTGGAAGGGGCTCCGGTCCCATAGGTGCTCGTGGGAGGACAGTTTCCCCCGACACAAGGCTCTATACACTGGAGTACTTCTGATGTTTCCCGTCAACTCGCAGAACGAGGAGAATCTTGCTTAGTACGCCGTCTCCCCCGCCCACGGGCACGGCGGCTCGCAGGATGAGGTGAAGCTTGCTTACTATGCCTTACGCCCGCTCCCTCGCCCACGCGCGCGGTGGCTCGCAGGACGAGGAGAAAATTTTACTACTCCCTCTATTTACTCCTCGTCCCTACTACCTTGGTTAGAGAGATTATCATATTGTTTGGAATATATATGTCCTTTAATACTCCCTCCATTTACTTATACAAGGTCACTATAAAAAAAATACATGTCAGTCTACCTTGGTTAGAGATAAAATTTTACTACTCCCTCCGTTTGCTCCTCGTCCCTACTACCTTGGTTAGAGAGTTTTCTCTTGACACTGCTTGCATCGGGTGATCTAACGCACCTCAAAATCCAACATGTGATGGTACTACTACTAGTAGTATAATTGAGACTTATAAAATGAAAAAGGAATGTTTTTTAGATGAGCCCTATAAACCCTGGTGGGTACGTACTCCGTAAAATCAGATTTACCCAAAACTAAGTCGCTAAACCTTTATTTGCATGTTTCCCTTCCTGCCTCCTTGCCTCGAACAGACTATGCCAAACTCCCCTGCCTGCCACGCGGGAAAAGACCCGCCCTTGCCTTTTTTTAGTCTGGGTTTGTATCAATGGATAGCGCGAAGCAGCAAAAACCCAAGCCGTGTCTGGTACTCCTCCGTCAACGCTCGCTTTCATGAATTCTGTACTTCTTGTCGCCAACATGTGGGACATATAGCAATCGGGTCGACGTGTCAAGCACCAAATAATAGTGTAGAACGGCAAGGGGACGCACCCTAGTCATACCGCCCCAGTAGTAGTAATGAGCAATGAGACGTCAAATCACAATGCCGCACCTTCCCAGACGGATTAAAGCAACCATTATTTCACACTTCGGTTCGCCATCATCTCAAACCACGTAGTATTGCTTCTGCCTTAAGAGGGACATGTGCATCGCCTTGGTATATCATGACACGTGGGACCACATGACAGGCCATGCTCCCCCGCCGATCGCTCGGTAAAATCACCTCATTTTTACTACTATACTTCCTCCGTATCGGTTTACATGGCGTGCATGTCTCTCTAGGTTGAGAATTTAACTGGCTATATATGTGATGAACAGTATATGTTTAGTAACTACATCCGCTTAATAATCCAATGATATACTTTTTGTGACATAGTAACTTAGATTTAGTTAGTCAAATGGATGACCTAGAACTACGTGCACACCCTATAAACCGAGATGTCTAAAAAACGAGACGGTGAGGGTAGTTCAGTATGTATCTTTTTAGATCAATATAGTCGGGATTCATCAAGGAGCAAAACCAAGTGGTAGGCTGCACCGGCCTGTCGTGTTGGAGTAGCGACTCAAGCAGGGTCAGTCCGCACACGAAATGGTGACACACTTAACATGACCCCTTTGGCCGACATGTGGCTCATCCACCGTCTTGTTCCACGTACAGTTCAGAGCAGCAGTTGGAATTGGAGGCACCCCGGTCATAGCGTCGCAGTAGTAGAAAATGAGCGATGAGGGGTCAAATCACAAAGCCCCACCTTTCCCGCATTAAGCTGGACGGACGAAGCAACCATCATTTTACTCTAGGGCGCAAGAGCATAAAGAAACGAGAAAACCAATTATGCGTGCGGCAGCTACCTAGGGCACCCTAGGGTAGGGGTCTCCAATATAGATCTTTTTTTCTTTTTTTTGAAAGCGCCTCCACTACAAATCGGCTTCTCCCTCGTCCTCTTGAAGAAAACCGATGATGCGTGCGGCGGTAGGGTTTGTAGGAGTACTACTAGGGCGTGTGGGGCCACGTCGTAGTAAACGGGAGAGGGGTTGAGTTCGAGTCGACGCCTTAAATATGTGTGGGCCGCTTGGTTTTAGGGGAACGAGGCAGCATTTTGGGTTCGGGGACCAGTGGAGATATAGTACGTACAAAACATTGTGGACGTAGGTTCGACCGAAAGGCAATGATGCATGGGCCCTGCATTTTGATATACCGGGGCCGCGTGAAATTTGCTACTCTACTCAAAACTAGTAAAGTACACATGCATTGAACGCATGAGATTTCGAAACCAAATTATGAATAAATACACACTATAGCATGTAAAGCTTTGAGTCATATATGCATGATGTAGATGTTCGTTTAGTTCTTATAGTTCATCTCATTCAAAAACAATTAGTTTTATAAAAATGTTAAGATTCATGGGGTTGTGCATTGTAAAGCATAAAGTAAAAAAACAAATAATGGTAATTCATTGAGAAAAAAATAAATTATGATACGGAAGATTCTAGAACAAAGGAGAAGCGCTTGTGTTTTGAGGTTTGTGCATTATGCTTAAGTCCAACCATGGAGTCTTCTAAATTGTACATGTGGCAGATCTGGTGGAATGTTGATGATATCCAACCGCTAGTAGTGCTCGAATTTGCCATCTCTGCACTGTCGGATTAGCTTCATCCAGCAACCATCTTTCAAGTTATTCGCACACTATATAGTTCTTGTGTCGTAGTTGCATGTCTTGGAAAAAAGCTACTAGTGGGTTGTACTAGCTATTTAGGAATAGAAGATGTATACATGGAAGTTATAGGGAAAGATATGACATGGAGTATCTCAATTCCTACGACTAGGGATTGGAAAAGAGATGTCATTTGGTTGACATCATAGGAACTTTTCCATTGAAACTAGAGATGACATGCATCTCAATTCCTATGAGGAGGGATTAGAAAAGAGATGTAATTTGGTTCATATCATAGGAACTTTTCTATTGAATATACGCTAATGTTTATTTTCTTTTGAAATTATGGGAGTATAGGAATCCATTCATATGAACCAAGTGGCTCTAAAGCTATAGAAATGATATCATGTTTAGGGCCTCTTTGATTCGTAGGATTTTCAAAACGCAGGAATAGAAAAAACATGGGATTGGGGTGGCATGTCATCTTGAATCCTATATGATTCTATGAGTGTTTAATCGTGCAGAGAAAAAACGTCGGATTCTTTCAAAGAGGTTAGAGTGGACTGAAAAATTCCTATGAAATCTAGTGCAAATGAATCCTATGAAAAAGTTCCTATGGTTTACAATCCTATGAATCAAACACCCCACATAGGAAAAAATCCTAAGGAATTGAATCCTTCAAAATTCCTTTGAGAACCTTTGAATCAAAGAAGCCCTTGTTTCCTTTGAAATGCGGAGTATATGAATCTATTCCTATGAACCAATTGGCTCTAAAGGAAAAAATCCTATAAAAATCATATCATATAGAATTCCTACGATATTCCTCCACACCAAAGGATGGTTGAAATTGCTGCAGGTGATACGATGGCCTTTCTTTTTAGAATCCTCCCCCATCTTTATAGTTACCTCTCGAAGATCAATGAATATTCTAAATGTGCAATTTGGTACACGAAAACTCGGTAAAAGTTTGCGAGGTTCGAATTTTCAATAAAGCTATATGCACTTCATATTGGAACGGAGGGAGCATACGGCAGTTAATTACACTCACGTGGAAGATTTGTGTGTAGGAGGAGTGGCTAATCTATTAAATGACATGGCAAAACTGACACAGTCGGATGCGGATCTAACGGTTCTTACGGTGTTCGTCAGGAAAAGGCATGTGGCGAACGTTTGTCGGATAATGATTTACGGACACATGCATTGCATTGATACGTGCCCCCCTCTCTCTCACGCACATGCACCCTCCCGAGTCCTCTCGCACCCACCGTATTACTGTAGGTAGACGTCACACACATATGTGCTCTTCACACCCTACCCTTAGAACTTCTAAAAAACAAAAGACATCGCGCACATTTTATTTGAGCTCACACGTCACACACTTATACTATTACTCTTGTGGCGAACGTTCTTTGGGCATAGTATAGTGTACTGATACGTCCATTTTGCATCATGCTTATAAGTTGATATTTATTGCATTATGGGTTGTTCATACATGTTTTGTCACAATACTTATACCTTTTCCCTCTTATTTTGCAAGGTTTACATGAAGAAGCGGGAATGCCGGCAACTGGAATTCTGGGCTGGAAAAGGAGCAAACTCTGGAAATCTATTCTGCACAACTCCAAAAGCCCCGAAACTCCACAGAACATTTTTTGAAAAATATAAAAAATACCTGGCGGAAGAAACCCACGAGAGGGGCCACTGGCTAGCCTCGAGGGTGGGGGCGTGCCCCACTTCCCAGGGCGCGCCCCCTGCCTCGAGGGATAGCCGGTGGGCCCCAGGTGCCCATCCTCTCCTATATGAAGCGTTTTGACCTGGAAAAAATGATGAGGAGGCTTTCGGGACTAGATGCCGCCGTCTCGAGGCGGAACCGAGGCGGAAACCAATCTAGGGCTCCGGCAGAGCTGTTCTGTCAGGGATACTTCCCTCCGGGAGGGGGAAATCGTCACCGCCGTCATCACCAACAACTCTCCCATCTTGGGGAGAGCTATCTTCATCAACATCTTCACCAGTACCATCTCCTCTAAAACCCTAGTTCATCTCTTGTATCCAATCTTTGTACCCAAACCTCAGATTGGTACCTATGGGTTGCTAGTAGTGTTGATTACTCCTTGTAGTTGATGCTAGTTGGTTTATTTGGTGGAAGATCATATGTTCAGATCCATTATGCATATTAATACCCCTCTGATCATGAACAATATTATGTCTTGTGAGTAGTTGCTTTTATTCCTGAGGACATGGGAGAAGTCTTGCTATTAGTAGTCATGTGAATTTGGTCTTCGTTCGATATTTTGATGAGATGTATGTTGTCTTTCCTCTGGTGGTGTCATGTGAACGTCGACTACATGACACTTCACCATTATTTGGGCCTAGAGGAAAGCATTAGGAAGTAATAAGTAGATTATGGGTTGCTAGAGTGACAGAAGCTTAAACCCTAGTTTATGCGTTCCTTCGTGAGGGGATGATTTGGATCCATATGTTTCAGGCTATGCTTAGGTTTACCTTAATACTTCTTTTGTAGTTGTGGATGCTTGCATTAGAGGTTAATCATAAATGGGAGGCTTTTCCAAGTAAGGGCAGCACCCAAGCACCGGTCCACACACATACCAAATTATCAAAGTACCGAACGTGAATCAGACGATCGTGATGAAAACTAGCATGACGATAATTCCCGTATGTCCTCGGGAGCTCTTTACCTTGCATAAGAGTTTGTCCAGGCTTGTCCTTTGCTACACAAAGGATTGGGACACCTTGCTGCACCTTATTTACTTTTACCGTTTGTCACTTGCTACCAATTATCTAATCACAAAACTATCTGTTACCTATAATTTCAGTGCTTGCAGAAAATACCTTATTGAAAACTACCTATCATTTCCTTCTGCTCCTCGTTGGGTTCGACACACTTACTTATCGAAAGGACTACGATAGATCCCCTACACTTGTGGGTCATCAAGACTCTTTTCTGGCGCCGTTGCCGAGGAGTGAAGCGCCTTTGGTAAGTGGAATTTGGTAAGGAAAAATTTATATAGTGTGCTGAAATTTATTGTCACATGTTACTATGGATCAAAATCCTTTGAGGGGCTTGTTTGGAGTATCTTCACCCCGAGCAGATGAGCAAAGAGTTGCTCCTCAAGCTACTGCACCTAATGAAAATGTTTGCTTTTAGATTCCTACTGGTATGATAGAGAAACTGCTTGAAAATCCTTATACAGGAGATGAAACACTTCACCCCGACTTACACCTAATCTATGTGGATGAAGTTTGTGGATTGTTTAAGCTTGCAGGTATGCCCCAGGATGTTATCAAGAAGAAGGTCTTCCCTTTATCTTTGAAGGAAGATGCATTGACATGGTTTAGGCTATGCGATGATATGGGATCTTGGAACTATAATCGTCTGAAGTTGGAATTTCATCAGAAGTTCTACCCTATGCACCAGGTTCATCGTGATCGTAATTATATTTATAATTTCTGGCCTCGCGAAGGAGAAAGTATCGCTCAAGCTTGGGGGAGGCTTAAGTCAATGTTATATTCATGCCCCAATCATGAGCTCTCAAGAGAAATGATCATTCAAAAAATTTAAGCTCGGCTTTCTCATAATAATCGCTCCATGCTCGATACTTCTTGTTCTGGCTCTTATATGATGAAGACTATTGACTTCAAATGGAATTTATTGGAAAGAATTAAACACAACTCCGAAGATTGGGACCTCGATGAAGGTAAGGAGTCAGGTATGACCCCCAAGTTTGATTATGTTAAAGCTTTTATGGATACCGATGTTTTTCGTGAGTTTAGCACTAAATATGGACTTGACTCTGAGATAGTAGCTTCTTTCTGTGAATCTTTTGCTACTCATGTTGATCTCCCCAAGGAGAAGTGGTTTAAATACCATCCCCCTATTGAAGTTAAAGTAGTTGAACCTATTAAAGTTGAAGAAAAGACTATCACTTACAATGTTGATCCTGTTATACCTACTGCTTATATTGAGAAACCACCTTTCCCTGTTAGGATAAATGATCATGCTCAAGCTTCAACTGTAGTTCGTAAGAGTAATACTAGAACACCTACACCCTCTGAGCAAATTAAAGTTGAACCTAGTGTTGCTATGGTTAAAGATCTTTTGGTAGAAGATTTAGATGGACATGTTATTTACCTCCAAGAAGATTCTGCTAGAATAGCCAAACCCAATGCTAGGAATAAACATAAACCTGTCGTAGGATTGCCTGTTATCTCTGTCAAGATAGGAGATCATTGCTATCATGGTTTATGTGACGTAGGTGCTAGTGCGAGCATTATCCCTTTTGATCTGTATAACGAAATTATGCATGATATTGCTCCTGTTGAGTTAGAAGGGATTGATGTTACTATTAAACTTGCTAATAGAGATACTATTTCACCAGTTGGGATTGTTAGAGATATTGAAGTCTTGTGTGGGAAGGTTAAATACCCTGCTGATTTTCTTGTTCTTAGTTCCCCACAAGATGGTTTCTGTCCCATTATATTTGGTAGACCCTTCTTGAATACCGTTAATGCCAAGATAGACTGTGTGAAAGACATTGTCACAGTTGGATTAGGGGATATGTCTCAAGATTTTAACTTTGCTAAATTCCGTAGACAACCCCTTGAAAAGGCACCATCCAGTAAGGATGAACTTATTGGTCTTGCTTCTATTGCTGTGCCACCTAATGATCCTTTAGAACAATACTTGCTAGACCATGAAAATGATATGCATATGAATGAAAGAAGGGAGATAGATGGAATATTCCTTACACAGGGACCCGTATTGAAAAACAACTTGCATGCTGAAATCCTAGGGGATCCTCCTCCACCCAAGGGTGATCCCGTGTTTGAACTTAAACCTTTACCTGATAATATTAAGTATGTTTATCTTAATGAAAAGAAGATATATCCTTTTATTATTAGTGCTAACCTTTCAGAGCATGAAGAAGAAAGATTATTGAAAACTCTGAAGAAACACCGAGCTGCTATTGGATATACTCTGGATGATCTTAAGGGCATTAGTCCCACTATATGCCAACACAAGATAAAATTGGAAGAAAATGCTAAACCAGTTATTGATCATCGGCAACTGTTAAAACCTAAAATGAAAGAAGTGGTAAGGAAGGAAAATTTAAAGCTTCTAGAGGCAGGTATTATCTATCCCATTGCTGATAGTCAGTGGGTAAGTCATGTCCATTGTGTTCCTAAGAAAGGAGGTATGACCGTTGTCCCTAATGATAAAGATAAATTGATCCCGCAAAGAATAGTTACAGGTTATAGGATGGTAATTGATTTCCATAAGTTAAATAAAGCTACTAAGAAAGATCATTACCCCTTACCATTTATTGATCAAATGCTAGAAAGATTATCCAAACATATTCATTTCTGCTTTCTAGATGGTTATTCTGGTTTCTCTCAAATACATGTTTCAAAGGGGGATCAAGAAAAGACCACCTTTACTTGTCCTTTCGGTACCTTTGTTTATAGACGTATGCCTTTTGGTTTATGTAATGCACCTGCTACCTTTCAAAGATGCATGATGGCTATATTCTCTGACTTTTGTGAAAAGATTGTTGAGGTATTCATGGATGATTTCTCCGTTTAAGGAACTTCTTTTGATGATTGCTTAAGCAACCTTGATCGAGTTTTGCAGAGATGTGAAGACACTAACCTTGTCTTGAATTGGGAGAAATGCCACTTTATGGTTAATGAAGGCATTGTCTTGGGACATAAAATTTATGAGAGAGGTATTGAAGTTGACAAAGCTAAGGTTGATGATACTGAAAAGATGCCATGCCCTAAGGATATCAAAGGTATACGAAGCTTCCTTGGCCTCTGACTTCTCCAAAATCTCCAGGCCTCTGACTAATCTTTTACAGAAAGATATTCCTTTTGTCTTTGATGATGATTGTCTAGAAGCATTTGAAATACTTAAGAAAGCATTGATCTCTGCACCTATTGTCCAGCCTCCTGACTGGAATTTACCCTTTGAGATTATGTGCGATGCTAGTGATTATGCTGTAGGAGCTGTTCTAGGGCAAAGAGTTGATAAGAAATTGAATGTTATCCAGTATGCTAGCAAAACTCTAGATAGTGCCCAAAGAAATTATGCTACCACTGAAAAAGAATTTTTAGCAGTTGTGTTTGCATGTGATAAGATTAGACCCTATATCGTTGATTCTAAAGTAACTACTCACACTGATCATGCTGCTATCAAATACCTTATGGAAAAGAAAGATGCTAAACCTAGACTTATTAGATGGGTTCTTTTGCTGCAAGAATTTGACTTGCATATTATTGATAGAAAGGGAGCTGAGAACCCCGTAGCAGATAACTTGTCTAGGTTAGAGAATATACTTGACGACCCACAACCTATTGATGATAGCTTTCCTGATGAACAACTAGCTGTCATAAGTACTTCTCGTACTGCTCCATGGTATGCTGATCATACCTCCTAGCTTCATTTACCAGCAAAAGAAAAAGTTCTTCTATGATTTGAGACATTACTTTTGGGATGACCCACATCTTTATACAGAAGGAGTAGATGGTATTATTAGACGTTGTGTACCTGAGCATGAACAGGAACAGATCCTACGCAAGTGCCACTCCGAAGCTTACGGAGGACACCATGCGGGAGATAGAACTACACACAAGGTATTGCAATCCGGTTTTTATTGTCCTACCCTCTTCAAGGATGCCCGTAAGTTTGTCTTATCATGTGATGAATGTCAAAGAATTGGTAATATTAGTAGACGTCAAGAAATGCCTATGAATTATTCACTTGTTATTGAAACTTTTGATGTTTGGGGCTTTGATTATATGGGACCTTTTCCTACCTCTAATGGGTACACACATATCCTAGTTGCTGTTGATTACGTTACTAAGTGGGTAGAAGCTATTCAACTAGTAGTGCTGATCATAACACCTCTATTAAGATGCTTAAAGAAGTTATATTTCCAAGGTTCGGAGTCCCTAGATATCTAAAGACTGATGGTGGTTCACACTTTATTCATGGTGCTTTCCGTAAGATGCTTGCTAAGTATGATGTCAACCATAGAATTGCATCACCCTATCACCCACAGACTAGTGGTCAGGTAGAACTAAGTAATAGGGAGTTGAAATTAATCTTGCAGAATACAGTTAATAGGTCTAGAGAGAATTGGTCCAAGAAACTAGATGATGCATTATGGGCCTATAGAACTGCCTACAAAAATCCTATGGGTATGTCTCCATATAAAATGGTATATGGAAAAGCTTGTCACTTACCTCTTGAGTTGGAACATAAGGCATATTGGGCTATCAAAGAGCTCAATTATGATTTCAAACTTGCCGGTGAAAAGAGGCTATTTGATATTAGCTGTCTCGATGAATGGAGAACCCAGGCCTACGAGAACGCCAAGTTATTTAAAGAAAAAGTTAAAAGATGGCATGATAAAAGGATACAAAAGCATGAATTCAACGTAGGTGATTATGTTTTGCTATACAACTCTCGTTTAAGATTTTTTGCAGGAAAACTTCTCTCTAAGTGGGAAGGACCTTACGTTGTCGAGGAGGTCTATCGTTCCGGTGCCATAAAAATCAACAACTTCGAAGGCACAAATCTGAACGTGGTGAATGGTCAAAGAATCAAACATTATATCTCAGGTAATCCTATTAATGTTGAAACTAATGTTATTGAAACCATAACCCCAGAGGAATAAATAAGGGACACTTTCCAGAACGATTCAGCCACCGAAAAGGAAGAGGTACGTGATACGATAAGTAAACCGACTCCAAAACAGTTCTAAAGGCAATTTTTCTCCGTTTTGGAATATTTAGAAAAATAGAAAAATAAACCGCACTCCGGAGGAGACACGAGGTGGCCTCGAGGGTAGGGCGCGCCCCCCTTCCCAGGGCGCGCCCCTGCCTCGAGGGCACCACGTGTGTCCCCTGGACTCCGTTTTATTGTGGGTTACTCCTTTTGTTCGGGAAAAATTCATTATATATACTCCCAGAGGTTTTGACCTCTGTATCACGCAGAATTCCTCTGTTTTTGTTTCGAGCTGCTATTTTTGACAGATCCAGATCATCATGGCGTCCTCCAACACCCCCAAGGACAAGTTCTTCGAGAAGGTCATCAACCCCTACCTTGCGGAGGTGCTGCACCACCCCAAAACCATGGAGTTGCATGAGGGGGTGCTGCACATCCGTGATGTGGAGGGACCGAGGAGGACCGGAAGCGTGGAGACAAGACTCGAAGCAATGGGGCAACAAGTTTTCAAGTGGCAAGGTATGGTGGAACGAGGTCTGGATGCCAACCACATGATGATCTCGGAGCTTGCCAACAACCTCAAGATGGACTCAAGGATCTTCGGAGAAGCCATCTCCAATCTTCAAGAGAAGATCGGTCACCTCCAAGCCCAGATCTATGACCTGCAAAACCAAAACTGTGAGTATGAATATAGATTCAAGAACATGAGTTTGGCTGCAGATTTGAGTATCCTGGAGACTCGATCATCCTTCTATGATGGTGAGCCCATGCCTTAGAAGAACAACAGGCCTACATCAACAACAACTCCATCATCACCAACCCCGAAGAAGGAGACATAACCATATGGGTATGGGCACTCCCCTTGGCAACTGCCAAGCTTGGGGGAGTGACCCCGGTATCGTATTACCATCTCTCCTATCTTTACCATTTTACTTAGTAAGATCCTTTTGGTAGTATTTTGATCTATTAGAATAAAGTTAGCATGATCTAGTTGTGAGCTTTTTCTTTGTGAGCTTTATCCTTGGTAATCGAGTCTGTGAGTTATATAATAAAGATTAGTGTTGAGTCAAGGGCTTGATTTCCTCACTTGGGCCATGATAAAAGAAAGAAAACAAATAGAGTATCAAAGGGATCATATCGATCTTATGGGAAGTAATGACTTCACATACAAGAGTATGATAAATAAAAGTTGTTGGGAGGTGACAAACATAGTTTTGGTCATCATTGCAATTAATAGGAAGTAATAAAAGAAGAGAGGATTCACATACAAATATACTATCTTGGACATCTTTTATGATTGTGAGCACTCGTTAAAGTATGACATGCTAAAGAGTTGATGTTGGACAAGGAAGACAACATAATGGGTTATGTCTTCTTATATCCGAAATAAAGTATATTGTGATGGATCTTCCAACATGTTGAGCTTGCCTTTCCCCCTCATGCTAGCCAAAACTCCTCGCACTAAGTAGAGATACTACTTGTGCTTCCATATATCCTTAAACCCAGTTTTGCCATGACAGTCCACCATAACTACCTATGGATCGAGAAAGATCCTTCCAAGTAAGTTATCATGTTGTAAACTCGCTAAAATATGTATGATTTATTAGTGTGGGAGAAATTAGCTTTATACGGGCTTGTGATATGGAAGTAATAAAAGCGACGAACTGCATAATAAAGGTCTTTATCACAAGTGGCAATATAAAGCGAAGTTCTTCTATGCTAAGACTTTGTGCATCCAACCATAAAAACACATGACAACCTCTGCTTCCCTCTATGAAGGGCCTATCTTCTATTCTTGTCTTATAAGTGTCAAGGTGAGATCCACCTTTCCTTTTTCATTTTATCCTTTGGCAAGCACACTGTGATGGAAAGATCCTGACATATATACCCACTTGGATGTAAGTTTTCATGATCTATTACTGTTGACATTACCCTTGAGGAAAAAGGTTGGGTGGCAACACCATAAGCCCCTATCTTTCTCTGTGTCCAACTAAAACTCCATAAACATAAGTATTGCATGAGTGTGAGCAATTGTGAAAGACCATATGATAGTTGAGTATGTAGGCTTGCTGAAAAGCTCTTATATTGACTCTTTCCGATGTTACGATAAATTGCAATCGCTTCAATGACGGAGATCAAAGTTTGTTAGTTTCCAATGAAGTTTATGATGCATACTTGATATTGTGGATGAATTGTTACTTTAGCATAATGATCATATGACTATATTCATATAAGTTGTTGCTATGAGAATGATCATGATGCCCTCATGTCCGTATTTTGTTTCTATCGACACTTCTATCTCTAAACATGTGGGCATATTTTTCGATATCGGCTTTCGCTTGAGGACAAGCGAGGTCTAAGCTTGGGGGAGTTGATACGTCCATTTGGCATCATGCTTATAAGTTGATATTTATTGCATTATGGGCTGTTCATACATGTTTTGTCACAATACTTATGCCTTTCCCCTCTTATTTTGCAAGGTTTACATGAAGAAGGGGGAATGCCGGCAGCTGGAATTCTGGGCTGGAAAAGGAGCAAACTCTGGAAACCTATTCTGCACAACTCCAAAAGCCCCAAAACTCCACATAACATTTTTTTGGAAAATATAAAAAATACCTGGCGGAAGAAACCCACGAGAGGGGCCACTAGCTGGCCTCGAGGGTGGGGGCGCGCCCCCCTTCCCAGGGCGCGCCCCCTACCTCGAGGGCCAGTCGGTGGGCCCCAGGTGCCCATCCTCTCCTATATGAAGCGTTTTTACCTGGAAAAAATGAGGAGGAGGCTTTCGGGACCAGACGCCGCCGTCTCGAGGCGGAACCGAGGCGGAAACCAATCTAGGGCTCCGGCAGAGCTGTTCTGCCGGGGATACTTCCCTCCGAGAGGGGGAAACCGTCACCGCTGTCATCACCAACAACTCTCCCATCATGGGGAGAGCTATCTTCATAAACATCTTCACCAGCACCATCTCCTCTCAAACCCTAGTTCATCTCTTGTATCCAATCTTTGTACCCAAACCTCAGATTAGTACCTGTGGGTTGCTAGTAGTGTTGATTACTCCTTGTAGTTGATGCTAGTTGGTTTATTTGGTGGAAGATCATATGTTCAGGTCGATTATGCATATTAATACCCCTCTGATCATGAACAATATTATATCTTGTGAGTAGTTGCTTTTGTTCCTGAGGACATGGGAGAAGTCTTGCTATTAGTAGTCATGTGAATTTGGTCTTCGTTAGATATTTTGATGAGATGTATGTTGTCTTTTCTCTAGTGGTGTCATGTGAACGTCGACTACATGACACTTCACCATTATTTGGGCCTAGAGGAAGGCATTGGGAAGTAATAAGTAGATGATAGGTTGCTAGAGTGACAGAAGCTTAAACCCTAGTTTATGCGTTGCTTCGTAAGGGGCTGATTTGGATCCATATGTTTCAGGCTATGGTTAGGTTTACCTTAATACTTCTTTTGTAGTTGCGGATGCTTGCATTAGAGGTTAATCATAAGTGGGAGGCTTGTCCAAGTAAGGGCAGCACCCAAGCACCGGTCCACCCACACACCAAATTATCAAAGTACCGAACGCGAATCAGACAGTCGTGATGAAAACTAGCTTGACGATAATTCCCATATGTCCTCGGGAGCGCTTTACCTTGCATAAGATTTTGTCCAGGCTTGTCCTTTGCTACACAAAGGATTGGGCCACCTTGCTGTACCTTATTTACTTTTACCGTTTGTCACTTGCTACCAATTATCTTATCACAAAACTATTTATTACCTATAATTTCAGTGCTTGCAGAAAATACCTAACTGAAAACTGCCTATCATTTCCTTCTGCTCCTCGTTGGGTTCTACACTCTTACATATCGAAAGGACTACGATAGATCCCCTACACTTGTGGGTCATCATGTACTCTCACGAAGAGAAGCGGTGCACGCACGCACTAGTTCTCTCACACCCACTCGCGGGTACACGTAGGAGCGCATTTTTTTGAAGCTCGTACAACAAAATCACTCCACTATATATATAAGCAGGAGCCTTAGCGCTTGCTTTACTAGGGTTCCTCTCGTTCACTATATCATGCTCTCCAGTTCTAAGCAAGACATAGGTGGCCACACTCGCTCTCAGCTCACGGCTGGTCACAAATTCGGTCGGACAACCTCGACCGGGGCAGGGGTGTAGGTGCATCGTTCACGCTGTCGTCGGCGGCGAGGCATGAGACCAACGGCTGCCCACGCGTCCCGATCGGCGGCCGTGCCGTTCTCTCCGAGAGAGCGCTGGCTCCAGAGGGCCTCCGACCCCTTCTTCCTCCCTGCGGTATTGTGGCCAAGATGCGGCCTCCCGATGCCGTCTTTGCCACATGTCGACGACCCTCAGGTATATATTCCTTCGAAACCTGTCTTGCTCTACTGCCCCAGCTCCCCACTTGGCTTCGTGTGGATCTTTTTCTACTTCCGTCCGTTGTTCCAAAGCCACCTAGACTTTTATTATTATTAAAGGTAAAGCTAGTTCATACAGTCGACTCTAAGAGTTGGTTCAAACAGGGAAGAAAGTGGGAAAGTTGTAGCATGAATCTAGGACTTGGTTCTAAGAGGAAACGGGGGAAAGTAGTAGATACTGGCTACCAACCAGTCTCTTGGTTGAAAAGACGAAGAAAGCGTGGTGTATGGCGAAGGGCGGGGGGAAGTGGACCTATCTCTCGGTTGAAAAGGGAAAGGAAGTGATGGGTGTTGGGGGACAACGCAAATGAGAATGAGCAGGTCTAGATTTCTTGTGCTCACATAGGAAAATGTCGCCGAGGAGATAAAAAATGGGACAAATGTAGACATGCTGCCTGAGTGTTTGCCGCTCTCGGCAACCACATCTGCATCACCACTTTATGCCTCTGCTGTCCCTACGCCCATATCGCTACCGTTAATGTAAAATCACATGGAGCAGTAAGCAATGCCACCTAATGTCACTATAAGTTATGGTCTAATGCCGTTGATAAATTGAAGCAATGCCACCACCATTTTATGAAGTGCTTCTGTCTTGCTTTATTTCCCATGAATTGTGTTTTTGCAGTTACACTTAAATCTCACACCGCTAACATTGCTTCATCCCAGTGGACCTGCACAAATTTGATTGCACATTTACTGACCATGTGCTACTCTCATGACAGTAATACTAATGCTATTGTTCTGCATGTTAATCTAGTGGCAGTGTTGATGTGATGTGATGCTACTTACTTAAGGACACTTTCATACTGTCAATCTAGTGCCAATTATAACACAATAGATGATGTTGTTAATCATACGCCATTGCAAATATATGTCACTGTTTAAATAACCGTATTTCGTATTTGCGCAAACAGGGATGTCTGTCTCCATATCATTTCGGGATGTCTGTCTCCGTATCGTTTCTATCTGCGCAATCAAAAGCACACACCTCAGTTTTAGTAGAACTGCGCAAAATGAGATGGCTATCCCTCGTTGCCGTCCTCTAACAACCCGTCTTCCAGGTATTCCTACATTGGTAGTTACTAGGTAGAATGACCAACGCAATATAAAAGAAGTTGATTCATACTTTTTGTTGGAAATATGCCCTAGAGGCAATAATAAAATGGTTATTAATATATTTCCTTGTTCATGATAATTGTCTGTTGTTCATGCTTTAATTGTGTTATCTGGAAACGGTGATACATGTGTGAATACATAGACCACAACATGTCCCTGGTAAGCCTCTAGTTGACTAGCTCATTGATCAACAGATGGTCACGGTTTCCTGACCATGGACATTGGATGTCATTGATAACGGGATCACATCATTAGGAGAATGATGTGATGGACAAGACCCAATCCTAAGCCTAGCACAAGATCGTGTAGTTCGTATGCTAAAGCTTTTCCAATGTCAAGTATCCTTTCCTTAGACCATGTGGTTGTGCAACTCCCGGATACCGTAGGAATACTTTGGGTGTGCCAAACGTCACAATGTAACTGGGTGGCTATAAAGCTACACTACAGGTATCTCCGAAAGCATCTGTTGGGTTGGCACGAACCAAGACCGGGATTTGTCACTCCGTATGACGGAGAGGTATCTCTGGGCCCACTCGGTAAGACATCATCATAATGAGCTCAATGTGACTAAGGGGTTGGTCACTGGATGATGTGTTACGGAATGAGTAAAGAGACTTGCCATGACGAGGTTGAACAAGGTATCGGTATACCGACGATCGAATCTCGGGCAAGTGCTATACCGATAGACAAAGGGAATCGTATACGGGATTGATTGAATCCTTGACATCGTGGTTCATCCGATGAGATCATCATGGAGCATGTGGGAGCCAACATGGGTATCCAGATCCCGCTGCTGGTTATTGACCGGAGAGTCGTCTTGGTCATGTCTACGTGTCTCTCGAACCCGTAGGGTCTACACACTTAAGGTTCGGTGACGCTAGGGTTGTAGAGATATAAGTATGTGGTAACACGAAAGTTGTTCTATGTCCCGGATGAGATCCCGGATGTCACGAGGAGTTCCAGAATGGTCCGGAGGTAAAGAATTGTATATAGGAAGTCAAGTTTCGGCCACCGGGAAAGTTTCGGGGGTCACCGGTATTGTACCAGGACCACCGGAAGGATCCCAGTGGTCCACCGAGTGGGGCCACCTATCCCGGAGGGACCTATGGGCTGAAGTGGGAAAGGGAACCAGCCCCTGGTGGGCTGGTGCGCCCCCCATGGGCCTCCCCTGCGCCTAGGGTTGGAAACCCTAGGGGTGGGGGCACCCCACCTAACTTGGAGGGCAAGCCCCCCCCTTGGCCGCCGCCCCCCTTGGAAATTGGATCTCGAGGGGCTGGCGCCCCTCCCAGGGCCCCTATATAAAGGGGGGAGGGAGGGCAGCCGCACCCTAAGCCCTGGCGCCTCCCTGTCCCTCCCGTGACACCTCTTCCTCCTCCAGTTGCGCTTGGCGAAGCCCTGCTGGAATCCCGCTGCTTCCACCACCACGCCGTCGTGCTGCTGGATCTCCATCAACCTCTCCTCCCCCCTTGCTAGATGAAGAAGGAGGAGACGTCTCCGCTTCGTACGTGTGTCGAACGCGGAGGTGCCATCCGTTCGGCGCTAGGTCATCGGTGATTTGGATCACGACGAGTACGACTCCATCAACCCCGTTCTCTTGAAAGCTTCCGCGCGCGATCTACAAGGGTATGTAGATGCACTTCCCTCTCCCTCGTTGCTAGATGACTCCATAGATTGATCTTGGTGATGCGTAGAAAATTTTAAACTTCTGCTACGTACCCCAACACTTTTTACTTCCTGATTGCAGTGTAGGGACGAGGGAAAACAACTGCATCCTAGTGCGGAATGCACTTTCTACCACTTCATACATGGACCGAGGACTCGCTGGCATGGCTGCTCGGTGGTTTTTTGGACAGGTGCGCGGACAAGAGGCTTTGTGGTCTGCTTATTTATGCAAATAACGGTGCTTAAATTTAGTGGAATGCACAAGAATTTCAGCTGGTCAGTACACTACATGGTTCAGTTCAGCATTCCAGCTTAGAACACAATTATAATTGGTTATTCTGGAATGAGAGAACCTAACCCTGGATGGTGTCAACAAGAAAAAACCAGAGTGAACTCCAGGAAATTTAAGCATGCCGGGAGGCCCTTTGCTCAGAGAAGCCTTGCTTGTTTTTTCCTTATTTGTAAACCTTCTCACAACTTTGTCTTTTTTTGTGAACCAGTATATGTTTGTTATGTTCTATGAATCATTGAGATGTATAAAATTGCTTAACTTATGCTTTCCAAGTTTTTATGAAGCCGAGTTTAATGTGAGTATTCCACATGAACGCTGGACTAGCGTGTGAACGTTTGGAATTTACATGGTGGCCTCAGTTAACTGCATGAAGCACTGTCAAAAGATACATAGTTGCTTATATGTCAGACAGCAGATTGTTGATTGTTAGCTGGTCGATAGCCTAGAGTTGAAGCGAGCTGAGCCAATGTGCCGTGTTTTGCACAACTCCTTACAAGTGGGGTAGCACCAACAGTGTTTACAAGTACTTATGTATACGTCGGCGCACAGTACTCTATTTCATCAAAACTCAGATTGCTCGTATGATAAAACTAGTGAGGACGCATCTATTTTGGCAACAATTACGATGATTCACGGGCACACAAAAGTAGCAGCAGTTCCCATAGACGGATTTAAACAGAGTACTAGCCCCAGAGGGCTCGATAACAGGCAAGGTTCAGATAATTAGACAGAATCCAAAATACTATTAAACACTAGCTGGGGCAAGTATTTCATGCCTCGATCTAATTTGGGCTGGACACAAGACGGACCTTGCCATGAACATCATCGAGGACGTCCGACAGCAGCTCAATCCTGTGAACCTTCATGAAGACAACCTTGTGGCCTTTTCACTCATAAACTTGTTTGTGGAGGCATGCCACGTCATCTTCCTGCGTAAGCTTGAAAAGAACAGTATGCCTCACAAACGAAGGAGTAGCTTTGAACTTGTTGTGCTTCAGTACACCCTGGACAACATGCCTGACAACAGTGAGGCTGGAATACAACTCTTCATTGGTATAAGCGCAAATGGCTTCCAGGATCCAACAGCCTAAAAACTCTGTTTTCCCAGTGCGTATATTCAGGTCATCCGCCTCATAGCGAGTGACATGTACAACCACACAATCCTTGTCTGCATCAGGGCTCTAATTGAAACAGAAACAAATTCTAAATTACTTTCCAGTATAAGAAACACAAGTTATTTAAACCACTATGTATAGCATGGCATCGAAGCTAATAAAATTTTGCATTGTTCATCACCACATACTTAGATGAAAAACCACAATCGAGATCGGCAAAGAAGAAAATCACCTTGGGCAGCTCAGTGGGGGGGGACACATCCTTGAAGGGGGAAAACTACTCCTGCAGTGCCACGAGGGCTGTAACCTCAAACAGGGCGTTGACCATCTCAGTAGTGGCCGTGAGCGTATCTGGGTCGGCTCGGTGGCTGCCTCCATCTTCTTGGAGCTCTCTGTCTCGTGGGGATCAGCCTCCCGCGTCTGTTCCAATACCGGCAGATCTTTGCCTGGTTCTCCTTGGTCTATCATGAAGCTGACGAATACTAGGAGACCACTGAAAGGAAAACACAATCGCAATGACAATGAAACAAAAAAAAGAGTGAGGATCGATTACTGCTTCGCAAAAGTTTTTTTCTCTGAATGAAAATATACCAACATCACGGATCCTCTTACCTTCCCTTCGTTGGGGGAGAAGAACAGTGGCAGATGGGAGTGTTGCCTTTCTTGAAGACGGTGAGGGAGAAGGGGATTCAGCGAAGAGTGAAATGATGGTTGCTTCGTCCGTCAAACTTAGACTGCGGGGAGGTGCGGTTTTGTGATACGACGTCTCATTACTCCCGCGCTACGACCGGGGTGACTCTCCGCCTGGATACTGCCTTCTAATTTGGTGGATGGCATTTGGGCTGATAACCCACAAGTGTAGGGGATCGCAACAGTTTTCGAGGGTAAAGTATTCAACCCAAATTTGTTGATTTGACACAAGGGGAGCCAAAGAATACTCTTAAGTATTAGCAGCTGAGTTGTCAATTCAACCACACCTGGAAACTTAGTATCTGCAGCAAGATAGTTTAGTAGCAAAGTAATATGATAGTGGCGGTAACAGCAATAAAAGTAACGATAGTGTTTTTGTAGTTTTTGTAATAGTAGCAACGGAAAAGTAAATAAGCAGCTAACAATACAGGTAAAGCTCGTAGGCATTGGATCGGTGATGGGAAATTATGTCGGATGCAATTCATCATGTAGAAGTTATAACCTAGGGTGACACAGAACTAGCTCTAGTTCATCAATGCAATGTAGGCATGTATTCTGAATATAGTCATACGTGCTTATGGAAAAGAAATTGCATGAAATCTTTTGTCCTACCCTCCCGTGGCAGCGGGGTCTGATACGTCTCCGTCATATCTATAATTTTTGATAGTTCCATGCCAATATTCTACAACTTTCATATACTTTTGGCAACATTTTATACTATTTTTTGGGACTAACCTATTGATCCAGTGCCCAGTGTAATGCCCCGGATGTAATACTTTCCCTTTTGAGCATATAATATATCTCTGGCTTCATCTATTCCATTCCGGGTTCTTGTCTTTCGGGTTTTTCGTCGTTTGTTGTGTGAGTGTGTGGCATTCATTCATATCATATAGTCATGTGCATCGCATTGCATTTGTGTTGTCGGTTGCATCCGGTTCCACGCGTTCCTTCCTGTTGTCCGTTTCGCGTTCCGGAGCTCCCTCACGTGTCCGTGGCGATTGTAAGCCAACTATTTTATGTTTTCCATCCCCATCTTTTACATGAGTTGTGCAAAGATACCAAACTTGCGATCGTTCCAGCATGGGGTTATGTCTCTAAGTCGTGCCTCGACACGTAGGAGATATAGTCCCATCCTGGGCATTACAAGTTGGTATTCAGAGCCTTCTCCGACCTAGGTGCCCCCACTGATTGATCGAATCATTGACGGTCGAGTCTAGGCACACACTGAAAACATTTTGAGTCCTATATTATATCGGAGAGTAGTATTTCTTTGCTTCTCATCCCCTTTCTCTCTGGTGAGGACTCCTGACGACTACTCTTGTCTCTTCTACTTTCAAAAATAGCACCAAATTTTTTTTAGGAATCTCGTGAGTATTCTGGGATTGTTTCGATGTTCTTGTGACGAGAATATTGTTCTCGATGCCTCCTGACATTAGGGGTTGTGGCAGTGTCCCGGGGAGTTGAGCTTCGGGGTATTGTCGTCACAAGCATATCGCGGCAGTACTAAATACTTAAGACAGCCGACATCGAAAATCTCTCCTATACGGTTAGTGGCAAGATAACCCCGACATCACCCAGTACTGGGGAGGTAGTTCGGGAGTATTGCCATAGCTTGTTATAGTGGATGCTTTTCGAAGGTCCGTGGTAAACAGTTTCCGAGAAAGACTGGTTATGTGTTGAAGGATGGATACAGCTGGATGTAGGTTTAGAGTTGATTGCGCGGTGCTTCCCCTGTATCCCCAACACCTGATTGCATAACTGGAAACTTTCGGAAATTCATAGGTGGGTTATCCAGTAGATCGTAGGCATTCTTCCAACGAATGCAGGTTAGCGAGTTCGGGGTTCTACATTGAGTGAAGTGGTATTATGACCGATGTTCCGATCGGGAGTTGCATCTTAAAGGGTCCTTGGCTATGCTGATCCGGGGATTGCAAAACCCTTTCGTAACGCGTTCATATGCTTTCAGCACAAAGATGTTAGAACGAAGCTCCTATCTTGTGTTTGTTTCCGTCTGTACCTTGTTGTTTTTCTTATTGTACCTTTTGTCCCCTATGTGGCTTCTCGTGAAGATTGATGTTATCATTTAACTGAGAATTTCATTCGTTCCTCTTGTTCGAATGATTTCATTCGTTCCTATTGTTCGAATGATTATTGTGAAGACTTGTTGCAATTCATTCCACTGATTCAGCTTAAACCTTCTGTCAATCAATTGCTGATTCGTGGTCATCTATTTCAGGATGGCTCCGAAAAGGGTTCCCAACGCTAACCCAGAGGGTGAAGAGGTCCCAGACCGTCCTCCTTCCCCTCCTCCTCCGTCTGAGGCTTGGAGAGCGATTATGCAGACTACAACTCAGAACACCCAGATGTTGATGCAGATGATGCAGCAGATGCAAGCTAATCAAGCTAATCAGGGTGTTCCAGGGAATCAAGGCAACTTCTTCAACCAGCAGCACCATGCTACTCTCAACCAGTTCTTGGCCAATAATCCAAAAGCTTTCAGTTACTGTGTCGACCCTCTTGATGCTGAAGATTGGTTAACCGACATAAAGAAGCATTTTGAGTGCAGTAACGTGAAGGAAGAGGACTATGTGAAGTTTGCAGCCTTCCAACTCAAAGACCAAGCAGCTGACTGGTGGCAGCAGTACAATGACTCCAGGCCAAGTCGTGTGATCTCTTGGGAGGATTTCTGCAAGGACTTTCGCTCTCACCATATTCCTACAAGTGTCATCGAGGGTATGCGTGAGCAATTCCGCAACCTGAAGCAGGGCTCTATGACAGTCTATCAGTATAATGTCAAGTTCCAAAACCTGGCCCGCTATGCTAAGCAAGACATTCCTGATGCCAAGAGCAAAATCTACCAGTTCCGTGGAGGTCTCAAAGATGAAATTCAACTTGCTCTCACCTTGTTCGAGCCCGATGAGTTCGACAAATTCTATAACATGGCTTTGAAACAAGAGGCAGCTCATCTTAAGATGGAGGCTTCTAAAAAGAGAATTCGAGATGCCGTTCACTCTTCCTCATCGTCTCAGATGGTCTCGAAGCAACAGAAATTTTGGCTTCCTCCTCCTCCAGTGATTCGAGCTCCTTACAACAACTCCAACAACTCCAACAACAAGAACTCTAGTGGACGTGGTTTCTCCCACCCACCCAACCCGAGCAACCAGTCGAAGAACCAGTTTCAGTCTCAAGGCTCCAAGTCAAGTGGTTCACATTTCCGTCCTCTCTCAGAAGTGGTGTGCAACAAGTGTGGCCAGAAGGGTCATTATGCCAACAGATGTCCGAACCCGAAGCGTCTTCCACCTCCTCCGCCTGTCAGTACAGCGATTGTCAAGCATAATCCAAAGGCAGCAAGGGTCAATCTGATGAGTGCAGCTAAAGCGGAGAATTCTTCTGATGTGATTTTGGGTAACCTCTCAGTTAACTCTTTTCCAGCTAAAGTCTTGTTTGATTTGGGTGCTTCGTTGTCCTTCATTTGAAGACCTTTTGTTGCCAAGCATGAATTCGTCACTCAAGTGATGCCGAAGCCGTTGAGCATTATTTCTCCTGGTTTGCAAATGTCCTCTCGGGTGCATGTTCCGGATGTTTCTATTCGCATGGGTGATTATCGATATCTGGCTAATCCGGTGGTTCTTGGTAATTCTGACATTGACCTCATCCTCGGAATGGATTGGCTTTCTCAGCATGATGCTCACATTGATTGTGCACAGAAGGAAGTCAAGATGACTCATCCTGATGAAGATGTGATTATCTTCGCCTCCAGGGATAACACTATCAGGCTTTTCTCTCTCAATGATAAGGGCGAAATTAATGCCATATCTCAAATTCCGGTGGTGAACGAATATCAAGACGTCTTTCCTGAAGAACTTCCACGCATGCCTCCACACCGTCAGGTGGAATTCGTTATTGAACTCGAGTCGGGTACTGAGCCAGCATGCCGGCGTCCGTACAAGCTCGCTCCTAAAGAATTGAAGGAATTGAAGAAGCAGCTTGATGAACAGGAGCGTATGGGTCTCATCAGGCCTAGTACGTCTCCTTGGGGCTGTGGTGTCTTATTTGTCAAGAAGAAAGATGGCACGGAGCGTCTCTGCGTTGATTACCGGCCATTGAACAAGAAGACGATAAAGAACAAATATCCGAACTCTTCGAGCAGCTCAAAGGAGCTAAAGTGTTCTCTAAGCTCGATCTCCGAATAGGCTATCACCAAATTCGCATTCGCGAGAAAGACATTCCCAAGGCTGCCTTCAGAACGAGTTTCGGTTCATACGAGTATACAGTCATGTCCTTTGGTCTCGCCAATGCTCCTCCTACCTTCTC
>LR738716.1:37885437-37903965 GCA_902687465.1 Secale cereale
TATAGGAAGCAAAGTATCATCAAAGTAAATTTTCTCTTCAAAAGTTGGGGGACTAAAAATATCATGTTCATCAAACGTGTCATCCCCAAGCTTAGAGCTTTCCATGTCATTAGCAATATTGATATTCAAAGAAAGCATACTAATAACATCACCACCATCATGATTGTTATGCAAATAATAAAGTTCCATAGGTTTTTTAATTTTCTCTTCAAACACCTCATGTCCCAAAGCAAGGTAGAGCTTATAAAGCTCTCTCATATTTTTGTTGTTTTCCATTAAGCAAAACTAGTGAAAAGACATAAAGAAAACTGAAAGGTAAACTAACAAGACTAAAAAGCAAAGATAAAAGATAGCGTGCAACTCCCCTATCTTGAAGAGTGGAGTCCCCGGCAACGGCACCAGAAAACTTTGCTTGATGGCTTCTCGCCCCTCGTTGGTTACCCCAAGTGGAAGGTTTGAGATGCAGTGTAGCGGAAGTTTTCCCTTGGCAAAGATACCAAGGATCGATTTCCCCTGAGACTCCCAATTTCAACAAGAAGGTGTCAACTGCTAACGGCGCCAGATATTAGCCATCAACGTGGACCTGCACACAGATACAAATAACTTTGCTCCCAACGAGTACAGAGAGGTTGTCAATCCCTCCGGCCTTGTCGTTTACAAAGGATCAAACGCAAGTGATAATAGTGATAGGTATTGCTGCAAATAGTAAGTAAAAGAGGAAAGTAAATAGCGGATGTGATCAATGATGGTAATATGGACCGGGGTCCCATGATGTTCACTAGTGATGTCTCTCTCCCAAAAGACGATAAAACAGCTATGTGAGGTAAACGAATTACAGCTGGGCAATTGACAGAATTATGTGCGCAAACCAATGCTAACTATGTTGCAAGAAAGGTAGAGGTTCAAAGCATGGGCGGTACGCCAAGGCAAGTAGACCGAAATCCATCTCCATCTACTACTAATCATCCACCTTGAGATATCTATCCAGAACATCTCGCTGGTATTAAGTTGCGAGTCCCACCCA
This sequence comes from Secale cereale, assembly GCA_902687465.1. Taxonomy (NCBI): domain Eukaryota; kingdom Viridiplantae; phylum Streptophyta; class Magnoliopsida; order Poales; family Poaceae; genus Secale; species Secale cereale. Next base: position 37,886,462 of record LR738716.1, read on the forward strand.
TAGTGTAAACTCAAAGCAACAGACAACTGCATTAAAAGAACTTTGCGTAAAGTAAACAATCCTTGCACCCGCGGGCACAAGCACCATTGTTTTCCCCCTTGTGGCAACAGCACATCCCCTAGACTCATGTTTCTGTCACTCAAGCTAGTCATCGAGGGGCATGAACCCATAATCAAGCATAACGTTCCCTCTTGGAGTCACTACCTCCTACTTGGCCAAAGCAATAAATAACAACGAAGAACATGCAAGAATTACTTACGATCATAAATATAAAAGAGGTAGATCAAATATATTACTCAAAGACAATCTGAACATAATCTCACAATCCATCGGATCCCAGCAAACTCATCATAGCAACTGCATAAGGATTACATATGTGCCTCGATCATGTAGGGCAGCTCACGAGGTCTAATTAGTGAAGCACAAGAACGGGAGGAGAACATCACATAGCTACTGGTCATGGACCCATGGTCCAAGGGAGACTACTCACAACTCATCTGGGAGGCGTCCATGGTGGTGGAGAAGCTCCCGGTGGTGATCCTCCCCACCGGCAGGGTGTCGGGAAGAGTTCTCCTGGTGCTCCCGATCTTGGAAGCGCGGCGGCGGCGGAACAGAGATGAGATCGCGAAAAAGGGTTCCCGTCTCGAGGGTTTCGGGACGCGTGTTAAATATATGCCAAAGGGGGGCATCAGCGGAGGCCTGGGGGGCCCAGGCGCCCCCCCAGCGCGGCCAGGAGGGGGGCCGCGCCACCAGGGCGCCTAGAGCCCTGGTAGCCCCCCTCCGGCTCTACTTTGGCTGCCGGGAAGCTTCTGGAAAGCTGATTTTTTATATAATTTTTCCGGGATTTTTCTGGCAGTTTACGTGATGGGAAAACCTGAAATACAAAAACAGCAGAAAACAGAAACTGGCACTGGGGTGCACTGAGTTAATAGGTTAGTCCAAATATGATCAAAAGTGTATGGAAGTGTATAAATATCATAGCAATATCACCCAAAAGAGGCATGGAGCAAGCAGAAATTATAGATACGTTTTGGACGTATCAGATAGCTAGCATGATGTTTCCATGGCTTGTCCGTTTTTTGATGTCATTGCTACGCTAGATCATTGCACATGCCGATACACCACCGGAGGCATTCACATAGAGTGATATTGTGTTCTAGCTTTGAGTTGTAATCTTTTAGTTGTAAGTAAATAAAAGTGTGATGTCTTTATTATTAGAGCATTGTCCCATGTGAGGAAAGGCCAAATAAAAAAAGGAGATGGCCTAAAAAAATATAGAGAGGGGCTAAAAAAAGAGAAAGCCCCTCCAAAAAAACAAAAAAAAAGAGAAAAGAGAGAAGGGACAATGCTACTATCCTTTTCCACACTTGTGCTTCAAAGTAGCACCTTGATCTTCATAATAGAGAGTCTCTTGTTTTGTCACTTCCATATACTAGTGGGAATGTTCATTATAGAACTTGCTTGTATATTCCAAAGACGGGCTTCCTCAAATGCCCTAGGTCTTCGTGAGCAAGCAAGTTGATGCACACCCCCTAGTTTTCTTTTGAGCTTTCATACACTTATAGCTCTAGTGCATCCGTTACACGGCAATCCCTACTCACTCACATTGATATCGATTGATGGACATCTCCATAGTCCATTGATTTGCCTAGTTGATGTGAGACTTTCTCCCACCTTTTGTCTATCACCACCTTCTATTCCACCCATAGTGCTATGTCCATGGCTCACGCTCATGTATTGCGTGAAAGTTGAAAAGGTTTGAGAATACTCAAGTATGAAACAATTGCTTGGCTGAAACCAAGGTTGTGCATGATTTAAATACTTTGTGTGGTGAAGATGGAGCATAGCCAGACCATATGATTTTGTAGGGATAACTTTCTTTGGCCTTGTTATTTTGAAGAGACATGATTGCTTTATTAGTATGCTTGAATTATTATCGTCCTGATGTCAAATGATAGACTATTGCTTTGAATCGCTCGTGTCTTAATATTCATGCATGATTAGATTACATGATCAAGATTATGCTAGGTAGCATTCCACATCAAAAATTATCTTTTTTATCATTTACCTACTCGAGGACGAGCAGGAATTAAGCTTGGGGATGCTGATACGTCTCCGCCGTATCTATAATTTTTTATTGTTCCGTGTCAATATTCTACAACTTTAATATACTTTTGGCAACTTTTTATACTATTTTTTGGGACTAACATATTGATCCAGTGCCCACTGCCAGTTCCTGTTTGTTGCATGTTTTTTGTTTCTCAGAATATCCATATCAAACAGAGTCCAAACGGAATAAAAATGGACGGAGATTTTTTTGGAATATATGTGAATTTTGGGAAGCAAAACTAACACAAGATGATGCCCAAGTGGGCCACGAGGGTGGGGGCACGCCCCCTGCCCAGGGCACGCCCCGGGCCCTCGTGGCCACACCGTAAGGCGGTTGATGCCCTTCTTTCGCCGCAAGAAATCTAATTTCTGGATAAAAATCGTGTCAAAAGATGAGCCCAATCGGAGTTACGGACCTCCGGGAATTTAAGAAACGGTGAAGGGCCAGAATCTGGGAACGCAGAAACAGAGAGACAGAGAGACAGATCCAATCTCGGAGGGGCTCTCGCCCCTCCGCCGCCATGGAGGCCATGGACCAGAGGGGAAACCCTTCTCCCACCTAGGGAGAAGGTCAAGGAAGAAGAATAAGAAGGGGGGCTCTCTCCCCCTCGCTTCCGGTGGCACCGGACTGCCACCGGGGCCATCATCGTGTGACGGCAATCTACACCAACACCTCCGTCATCTTCACCAACATCTCCATCACCTTCACCCATCTATCTACAGCGGTCCACTCTCCCGCAACCCGCTGTACCCTCTACTTGAACATGGTGCTTTATGCTTCATATTATTATCCAATGATGTGCTGCCATCCTATGATGTCTGAGTAGATTATTGTTGTCCTGTCGGTGATTGGTGAATTGCTATGATTGATTTAAATTGCTTGTGGTTATGTTGCTATCCTTTGGTGCCCATCATATGAGCGCGCGCGTGGATCACACCATAGGGTTAGTTGTATGTTGATAGGACTACGTATTGGAGGGCAAGAGTGACAGAAGCTTCAACCTAGCATAGAAATTGATGCATACGGGATTGAAGGGGGACCAATATATTGTAATGCTATGGTTGGGTTTTACCTTAATGAAAGTTAGTAGTTGCGGATGCTTGCTAATAGTTCCAATCATAAGTGCATAGAATTCCAAGTAGGGATGACATGCTAGCAGTGGCCTCTCCCACATAAAACTTGCTATCGGTCTAGTAACGTAGTCAATTGCTTAGGGGCAATTTCGCAACTCCTACCACCACTTTTACACACTCGCTATCACTAACTTTATCGTGTCTTTATGTTAACAGCCCCTAGTTTTATTTACGTGTTCTTTATATTATTGCAAACCTATCCAAAAACTACAAAGTACTTCTAGTTTCATACTTGTTCTAGGTAAAGTAAACGTCAAGCGTGCGTAGAGTTGTATCGGTGGTCGATAGAACTTGAGGGAATATTTGTACTGCCTTTAGCTCCTCGTTGGGTTCGACACTCTTACTTATCGAAAGAGTCTACAACTGATGCCCTACACTTGTGGGTTATCAGGGTCCTATTGGAAACTAAGGGATATTAAGGCCTCCTTTTAATAGAGTACCGGACCAAAGCATTAACACATACTGAATACATGAACTCCTCAAACTAAGGTCATCACCGGGAGTGGTCCCGATTATTGTCACTTCGGGGTTGCCGGATCATAACACATAGTAGGTGACTCTAGACTTGCAAGATAGGATCAAGAACACACATATATTCATGAAAACATAATAGGTTCAGATCTGAAATCATGGCACTCGGGCCCTAGTGACAAGCATTAAGCATAGCAAAGTCATAGCAACATCAATCTCAGAACATAGTGGATACTAGGGATCAAACCCTAACAAAACTAACTCGATTACATGATAGATCCCATCCAACCCATCACCGTCCAGCAAGACTACGATGGAATTACTCGTGCACGGCGCTGAGCATCATGGAATTGGTGATGAAGGAAGGTTGATGATGACGATGGCGACGATCTCCACTCTCTGGAGCCCCGAACGAACTCCAGATCAGCCCTCCCGAGAGATATTAGGGCTTGGCGGCGGCTCCGTCTCGTGAAACGCGATAATTCCTTCTTTTCTATTTTTTCTCCCCGAAACGGAAGATATAGGATCTGGGGGTACGTCGGTGGAGCATCGGGGGGCCCTCGAGGCAGGGGGCGCGCCCTGGGCAGGGGGGCGCGCCCCCCACCCTCGAGGACAGGGTGTGGGCCCCCCGGTGAGGATCTTCTTGCAGATATTTTTTATATTTTCTGAAATAATTCTCCGTTGATTTTCACGCGATTCCGAGAACTTTTTATTCTGCACAAAAACAACACCATGGCAGTTCTGCTGAAAACAGCGTCAGTCCGGGTTAGTTCCATTCAAATCATGCAAGTTAGAGTCCAAAACAAGGGCAAAAGGGTTTGGAAAAGTAGATATGTTGGAGAAGTATCAACTCCCACAAGCTTAAACCTTTGCTTGCCCTCAAGCAATTCAGTTGTTAAATTGAAAGTGATAAAGAAAAACTTTGACAAACTCTGTTTGCTCTTGTTGTTGTAAATATGTAAGCTAGCATTCAGGTTTTCAACAAGATCATGAACTAACCATATTCACAATAACTTTTAGGTCTCAAGACTACTCACATCAATGGCATAATCAACTAGCGAGCAATAATAATAAACCTCCGATGAAAACACTTTCTCAAAACAACCATGATATGATATAACAAGATGGTATCTCGCTAGCCCTTTCTGAGACCGCAAAACATAAATGCAGAGCACCTTTAAAGATCAAGGACTGACTAGATATTGTAATTCATGGTAAAAGAGATCCAGCCATGATCATACTCAATGCAAATTAATAGTAATACATGCAACGACAGAGGTACTCTCCTACTGGTGCTTTTTGATAAGAGGATGATGACTCTGCATAAAAGTAAATAGATAGGCCCTTCGCAGAGGGAAGCAGGGATTTGTAGAGGTACCAGAGCTCGATTTTTAAATAGAGATGGAATAACATTTTGAGCGGTATACTTTCATTGTCAACATAACAACCAAGAATCTCGATATCTCCCATGCAACACACATTATAGGCGTTTCCCAAACAGAATGGTAAAGTTTATACTCCCCCAACCACCAACAAGCACACTCCACGGCTAGCCCAAAACAACGGGTACCGTCCAAACCAGCAACAGCCCTGGGGGAGTTTTGTTTAATTATTATGATTTTGAGCATGGGACTGGGCATCCCGATTACCAACCATTTTCTCGTGAATGATGAGCGGAGTCCACTCATCGTGAGAATAGCCCACCTAGCATGGAAGATATAGATAGCCCTAGTTGATACATGAGCTGTTTGAGCATGCAAAGCAGAATTTCATTTGAAGGTTTAGATTATGGCACATACAAATTTACTTGGAATGCCTGGTAAATACCGCATATAGGAAGGTATGGTGGACTCATATGGAATAACTTTGGGGTTTATGGAAGTGGATGCACAAGCAGTATTCCCGCTTAGTACAGGTGAAGGCTAGAAAGAGACTCGGAAGCGACCAACTAGAGAGCAACAACGGTCATGAACATGCATTAAAATTAATCAACAATGAATGCAAGCATGAGTAGGACATAAATCACCATGAACATAAATATCGTAAAGGCTATGTTGATTTGTTTCAACTACATGCGTGAATATGTGCCAAGTCAAGTCACTTAAATTGTTCAAAGGAGGATACCACCCATCATACCACATCACAACCATTTTATTATCATGTTGGCACGCAAGATAGACCATTATAAACTCTCAGCTAATTAAGCATGGCATAAGCAGCTATGATCTCTAATTGTCATTGCAAACATGTTTCATTCATAACAAAATGAATCAGGAATGACGAGCAATCATATTTACAAAAACAAGAGAGGTCGAGTTCATACCAGCTTTTCTCATCTCAATTAGTTCATCATGTATCATCCTTATTGCCTTTCACTCGCACGACCGAACAGTGTGGATAATAATAATAGTGCACGTGCGTTGGACCAAGCTGGAATCTGCTGACATTTAATACAAGAGAGAAGACAAGGTAATATGGCTCAAGGTTAAATCACCAACAAAGCATATGAGAGCCACTAAGCATTTTCAATCACGGTCTTCTACTCTTAACCTAAAGAAAAGAAAAGAAACTATTTACACGGGAAAGCTCCCAACAAGCACAAGAAGAATGGGAAATCTTTTTGGGTTTTCATTTTTAGTTACTACTACAGGCAAAGAAAGTAAACTAGCTAGAAGCTACAACTAATATTTTTTTTGTTTTTCTGGGTTTTTCTAGCACACAAGAAAAAGACTAAGAAAAAGAAATTGAGACTAAGCATGGATGGTACAGTGAAAGGGTGTGAGCACCGACAACTAGAATAAGTGTGTGAACATGAATGTAAGTCGGTGAGAAACACGTACTCCCCCAAGCTTAGGCTTTTGGCCTAAGTTGTTCTATGGCCACAGATCGAAGCCACTCCCTCTAGTGTACTGAGATTTGTCCTCTGGATGCCACTGGTCGGCGAGCTCGTCCAGCCCCCACCCGTAAACAGATTGTCGGGAAGGATCAAGTGGTGGTTCTGGCTCTGGCTCTGAAGCTTGTGTCTGGCTTTGGTACTTGTAGAAGACATCTGAGGTGATGAGGAATACGCTTGTAGATAGATCAAACAAAGAAGGTGCAGGCAAGGTAACAATTTCATAGTATATTTCATCAAACCTCAATTTATAATTGAGCTGCATATTCTTGTCTTTAACAATAAAGTCATGAGCTACCATGCTCTTGTAGTCTAGATAAACAGGGCCAAGCAATTTTTCTTCCTTCTCATGATGCCTAATAGGTATATTAAAATATTCAGCAAGGCGAGAAGCAAAGATACCTCCAAAGACGGGCCCCTTTGAGCGATTCAGACTCAATCGTTTGGCAACGACGGCGCCCAAGCTAAAAGTTGTGTCATGAAACAAAGCATGGCCTAAAATGATAATATCAGGGGCACAGAGATTCCCACTGTTCCCGCGACCAATTAAACACCTACTAGCAAATAAAGCAGAGTAGCGCAGAACGGGGAAGTGTATACTAGTGATTCTTGCCCCTGAAACTTGTCTAGTTTCACCTACGGCTATCATATCAATAAACCCTTTGACGTCTTCATGACGTGGTTCATCAAGTCTACCCCAAAGGGTACTTTGCATATATCACAAAAATCTAAAAGTGATATCTCCTTACTCACATCATATAAGCGAAACTCCACCGTAGGTGGTGTTTTCCTAGAATGAAAATGAAAAGTTTGCGTGAAAATATTGGTGAGTAAGAGATATAGTTCTTTTTGGTCGTTAAGGAGGTCGGTGAGGCCTGCATTATTCGCCAACCAATAAAAGTCTCCGTAAATACCGGCGGACAACATGAAATTATTACACGGCCATTCGCACGGTCGAACTTCCGCCATGCGAGGAAGATTATACTTGGGCTTCTTATTTTCTTCTTTCTTCTTCTTCTCTGAGCTCTTGCTGGAGGAGCCCCTCAATAGTCTTTTCAACATTTTCTTTTTCTGAAATTTTTATAACTCACAATAGAAGTTAACCAAACTCAACAAGATTGATAGCAACAACTCCTATAAGTGCCTAGAGGCTATATCATGCATTAGAACTACTTGGGACCAAGAAAATTTGACATGCAAGCTCAAGAAGAAGGTCACCACAGCAGCATAAATTTGCAACAAATAAAGCACTAGAACAAAAACTAATTGGACAAATGGAGGAGTCACATACCAAGGAACAATGTCCCCAAATAGATTGGTGAATGGTGCTTTGAGCAAGGAGATCGAAAATGGCAGCAAAATGAGCTAGAACTCGGGTTTGAGCTGGTTGGGGATTTTTTTGGGAGGAAGAAGAAGAGCATGGGTGCAAGGATAAGTGGAGGGGGCCACGTGGGGCCCACGAGGTAGGGGGCGCGCCCTGGACCCTCGTGGCCAGGTGCTGGCTCCCCTCGTTGTGTGTTCAGTGCCATATTTCCTCATATATTCTAGAAAAAATCATATTTCGTTTTCATGGCATTTGGAGAACTTTTATTTCTGGGATATTTTTTATTGCATGGATAAGTCTGGAAACAGACATATAATGCTATTTTTCTTTTATTTAACCTAATAAACAGAAAGTAAAAGGAGGTTACAAAAGATTGTGCTATCTAGATTCACCTATCACATGCTCATCAAAAGGAATCCATTAACAAGGTTGATCAGGTCTTGTTAATAAACTCTTTCCGAGTAACATGAAACCGGAGAATTTTTGAATAACACTATGTTACCTCAATGGGGATATGTATGTCCCCAACAATAAGTATGTCATATGCCTTCTTGATAGTAGGAATAGGAAACTCAAAACCTCCAATAGTAATAGTTGAAGTTTTTCCAATATAATTGATACTATGGACCTGAGGTTGTTTCCTCGGAAAGTGTACCGTATGCTCATTACCATTAGCATGAAAAGTGACATTGCCTTTGTTGCAATCAATAACAGCCCCTGCAGTATTCAAAAAAAGGTCTTCCAAGAATAATAGACATACTATCGTCCTCGGGAATATCAAGTATAACAGAGTCCGTTAGAATAGTAACATTTGCAACTACAATAGGCACATCCTCATAAATATCGACAGGTATAGCAGTTGATTTATCAGCCATTTGCAAGGATATTTTAGTAGGTGTCAACTTACTCAAGTCAAGTCTATGATATAAAGAGAGAGGCATAACACTAACACCAGCTCCAAGATCACACAAAGCAGTTTTAACATAGTTTCTCTTAATGGAGCAAGGTATAGTAGATACTCCTGGATCTCCTAATTTCTTAGGCATTCCACCCTCAAAAGTGTAATTGGCAAGCATGGTGGAGATTTCTACTTCAGGTATCTTCCTTTTGTTGGTAATAATATCTTTCATGTACTTGGCATAAGGATTTGTTTTAAGCACATCAGTCAAACGCATACGCAAAAAGATAGGTCTAATCATTTCAGCGAAGCACTCAAAATCCTCATCATCCTTTTTCTTGGATGGTTTCAGAGGAAAAGGCATGGGTTTCTGAACACATGGTTCTATTTCCCTACCGTGCTTCCTAGCAACAAAGTCTCTCTTATCATAACGTTGATTCTTTGATTGTGGGTTATCAAGATCAACAGCAGGTTCAATCTCTACATCATTATCATTGCTAGGTTGAGCATCATCATGAACATCATCATTAATATTATCACTAGGTTCATGTTCATTACCAGATTGTGTCTCAGCATCAGAAACAGACATATCATTGGGATTCTCAGGTTTGTCAGCTACAGGTTCACTAGAAGTATGCAAAGTTCTATCATTTTTCTTTTTCTTCTTCTTAGAAGAACTAGGTGCATCTAAATTAGCTCTCTGAGAATCTTTCTCAATTCTCTTAAGGTGGCCTTCAGGATACAGAGGTTCTTGAGTCATTTTACCACCTCTAGTTGCAACTCTAACAGCATAGTCATTATTCTTACTATTTAATTCGTTGAGCAAATCGTTCTGAGCCTTAAGTACTTGTTCTACTTGAGTGGTGACGATGGAAGCCTGTATACTAATAAGTTTTAGTTCACTTTTAGCACTGGACAGATAATCACTCAAGCGTTCAATCATATAAGCATTGTGTTGTAATTGTCTACCAACATAAGCATTGAAGTTTTCTTGTTTCACAATGAAATTGTCAAACTCATCTAAGCATTGGTTAATAGACTTATAATGAGGAATATCACCTTCATCAAATCTATAAAGAGAATTTACCTTTACTACCTGTGTCGGGTTATCAAGACCATGTATTTCTTCAATAGGCGGTAAATTCTTAACATCTTCAGCTTTAATACCTTTTTCTTTCATAGATTTCTTTGCCTCTTGCATATCTTCAGGACTGAGAAACAGAACACATCTTTTCTTCGGAGTTGGCTTAGGGGCTGGTTCAGGAAGTGTCCAATTATTTTCATTGGCCAGCATATTATTCAATAGTAATTCAGCTTGTTCCACTGTTCTTTCCCTGAAAACATAGCCAACACAACTATCCAGGTGGTCTCTGGAAGCATAGGTTAGTCCGTTATAAAAGACATCAAGTATATCATGCATCTCAAGAGGATGATCAGGCAAAGCATTAAGTAACTGGAGAAGCCTCCCCCAAGCTTGTGAGAGACTCTCTTCCTCAGTTTGAGCAAAGTTATATATTTCTCGTAAGGCAGCTTGTTTCTTATGAGCGGGAAAATATCTAGCAGAAAAGTACTACATCATATCCTAGGGACTACGCACACAACCAGGATCAAGAGAATTAAACCAGATCTTAGCATCACCCTTTAACGAAAACGGAAATAGCTTAAGGATATAGTAATAGCGAATTTTTTCATCATTGTAAACAGGGTGGTGATGTCTACACACGCTTTTACTCTTGTAGACTATGTTGGGCCTCCAAGCGCAGAGGTTTGTAGGACAGCAGCAATTTCCCTCAAGTGGATGACCTAAGGTTTATCGAACTAAGGGAAGTAGAGGTTGAAGATGGTCTCTCTCAAGCAACCCTGCAACTAAGATACAAGAAGTCTCTTGTGTCCCCAACACACCTAATACAACTAGGAGTTGTATAGATGCACTAGTTCGGCGAAGAGATGTTAAATGGCAAGTGATATGGATGGCAAAACAAAGTAATATAAATCTGTAATAAAAAGTGCAGCAAGCAAACAAGTGGTAAACGTGAGCACAAATGGTATTGCAATGGTGGAAACAAGGCCTAGGCTTCATACTTTCACTAGTGGCAACTCCCAACAACATTAACATAATCGAATCACGTGATATTTCCCATAAAACAAGCAATGGAGATGCACCCGGAGGTCATTCCTTCGTGGTCAAGAGAGGACGAGAATTATGTAGGGCTACAAAAGCACACCTCAAAGTTCGTAGTTCTCAATCTAAGGATTTCCCAATGTCACCGCGGCCATCCAAAGAGAGTCCCACAATCACCACAACATATCTAAAGGGTAGTCAAAGACAAGCACCAAGAGACTCTCAATCTTCAATCAACACACAAGAGAGGAAATCACTCATGAAAATATTTTTCTAATCCATGTCCAATAGACCGCTGTCACCTTGGTCACGGGGATTATACTAGATAAAGACAAGTGAGTACATCAATCCAATACATAGAGGAAGGGGAAATATCATGGGATCACCCTAGATTAACATAGCCTATGATCACAACGAAGATCACATCATGGGAGAGAGAATTGACCACATAGCTACTGGTAAGAACCTCAGCCCCGAGGAGGAACTACTCCCGCATCATGGAAGGAGGAAGCAACGTCGATGGAGATGAATCCGGGGGCACTTCCCCGTCCCGGCAGGGTGCCGGCACAGGAATTCTGGTCCCCCGAAGCTTGATGGCGATGGCGGTGGAGATCGGAATTGCGTCTGGAGAAAAGGGGTCCGGAATCAGGGTTTCCTCGATGGGTGTTAAATATATGCCAAAGGGGGTCGCCAGGGGAGCTAAGGGGGGCCCAGGCGCCCCCCCGGCGCGGCCTGGAGGGGGGCCGCGTGGCCAGGGCGCCTGGAGCCCTGGTGGCCCCCCTCCGGCCCTACTTTGGCCGCATGGAAGCTTCCGGAACGCTGATTTTTTATATATTTTTCCTGGAATTTTTCTGGCAGTTTACGTAATGGGAAAACCTGAAATACAAGAACAGCAGAAAACAGAAACTGGCACTGGGGTGCACTGAGTTAATAGGTTAGTCCAAATATGATCAAAAGTGTATGGAAGTGTATAAATATCATAGCAATATCACACAAAAGAGGCATGGAGCAAGCAGAAATTATAGATACGTTTTGGACGTATCAGGTGGCTATATCATTCAACTTAGTAAGATGTGCCACAATAGTTTCACACTCATAGCCATGGAAAGGATCAGATTCAACCAAAGTAATTAACGCAAGATCAATAGAGACTTCATAATCCTTATCAGTAACACATATAGGTGAAGTAGCAAAAGCAAGGTCATGTTTTATTCTAGCATTCAAGGACTTTTCTTTCAGCTTAGCTAATAACTTCTTAAGATCATATCTATCATTGCAGGCAAGAAAGTCTCTAGCAGTTTCTTGATCCATAACATAACCCTTGGGCACAACAGGCAATTCATATCTATTGGGAGTAGTTTCACCATCACTTTCATAAATATCATCAACATTTGCACTCTCCCTAACCTTAGGAATTTGTTCATCTAGAAATTCACCTAGTGGCACAGTATCAGGCATAGAGGTAGTTTCATCATACATAGCAGAAGTAGCATTATCAAGAACATACGACATATCAGATTCAATAGCAGGAGTAGGTGTCGCAAGTTTACTCATAACAGAAGGAGAATCAAGTGCAGAGCTAGATGGCAGTTCCTTACCTCCCCTCATAGTTGAGGGTAAGATCTTGGTTTTTGAGTCCTTCAAATTCTTCATAGTGATAAATAGATATAAATCCCAAGTGACTTAAAGAATAGAGCTATGCTCCCCGGCAACGGCGCCAGAAAATAGTCTTGATAACCCACAAGTGTAGGGGATCGCAACAGTTTTCGAGGGTAAAGTATTCAACCCAAATTTGTTGATTCAACACAAGGGGAGCCAAATAATACTCTTAAGTATTAGCAGCTGAGTTGTCAATTCAACTACACCTGGAAACTTAGTATCTGCAACAAGATAGTTTAGTAGAAAAGTAATATGATAGTGGCGGTAGCAGCAATAAAAGTAACGATAGTGTTTTTGTAGTTTTTATAATAGTAGCAAAGGAAAAGTAAATAAGCAGCTAGCAATATAGGTAAAGCTCATAGGCATTGGATCGGTGATGGGAAATTATGTCGGAAGCAATTCATCATGTAGAAGTTATAACCTAGGGTGACACAGAACTAGCTACAGTTCATCAATGCAATGTAGGCATGTATTCCGAATATAGTCATACGTGCTTATGGAAAAGACTTGCATGACATCTTTTGTCCTACCCTCCCGTGGCAGCGGGGTCCTATTGGAAACTAAGGGATATTAAGGCCTCCTTTTAATAGAGTACCGGGCCAAAGCATTAACACATAGTGAATACATGAACTCCTCAAACTAAGGTCATCACCGGGAGTGGTCCAGATTATTGTCACTTCGGGGTTGCTGGATCATAACACATAGTAGGTGACTATAGACTTGCAAGGTAGGATCAAGAACACACATATATTCACGAAAACATAATAGGTTCAGATCTGAAATCATCGCACTCGGGCCCTGGTGACAAGCATTAAGCATAGCAAAGTCATAGCAACATCAATCTCAGAACATAGTGGATACTAGGGATCAAACCCTAACAAAACTAACTCGATTACATGATAGATCCCATCCAACCCATCACCGTCCAGCAAGCCTACGATGGAATTACACACGCACGGCGGTGAGCATCATGGAATTGGTGATGGAGGAAGGTTGATGATGACGATGGTGACGATCTCCACTCTCCGGAGCCCCGAACAGACTCTAGATCAGCCCTCCCGAGAGAGATTAGGGCTTGGCGGCGGCTCCGTCTCGTGAAACGCGATAATTCCTTCTTTTCTATTTTTTCTCCCCGAAACGGAAGATGTAGGATCTGGGCGTACGTCGGTGGAGCATCGGGGGGCCCTCGAGGCAGGGGGCGCGCCCCCACCCTCGAGGACAGGGTGTGGGCCCCCCGGTGAGGATCTTCTTGCAAATATTTTTTATATTTTCTGAAATAATTCTCCGTTGATTTTCAGGCGATTCCGAGAACTTTTTATTCTGCACAAAAACAACACCATGGCAGTTCTGCTGAAAACAGCGTCAGTCCGGGTTAGTTCCATTTGAATCGTGGAAGTTAGAGTCCAAAACAAGGGCAAAAGGGTTTGGAAAAGTAGATACGATGAAGACGTATCATGGGCCCGCGCGCTGCATGGCCCGCATGTCGGTGAACAAAAATATAATGGCATTCAGTAGAGGAAGACGTTTCGATGACCTAGGGGGAGCCAGAAGCGGTATTGTATCCAATGTACTAGTAGTAATTGTTTTTCTGCGTAGCTGTAGAGTGTCTCCACTGTACTAGTAGTAATTGTTTCTCTGGGCCCAAGACAAACAGCCCATCCACCCTAGTAAATAGTAACAACGGGGTTGTGTGGGGGCTGTGGCCCGTCTAGCTAGGGTTTTATTTATGTTTACCACATCATGAGCCCAGTTGTGTTTTTTTCTTGCTGAAAATGGCTAGCCCAGTTCTATTTATTTTTTAAGAAATACCCAAACGAGGCCTACTTGCTTTATCAGCCCTGCTGGCCTGCAAATCTTTCAAGATGAGGAGAGTTTCATTCAGTTTGCCCAGAAATGAGATGTACATTTTTAAAACACATCAAATCGAGAATTAGTTTCAATTTTTTGTCATTATAAGATTTTAAATTCCATTGATTTTTATGCGTGGACAATTAATTGGATTTTATATTTATATAAATTATTTTTCAAAATAGTTTGAATGTGAATCAATATTTCGGGATTAAAAACAGTTGACCGCACTGAAATATGCAAAAAAGTCGTATACTTTTTAACCGTGGCCACAATATGAGTGTAATGCTAACAAAAATAAGATGGGCTCCAAAAAATTTCTTAAGAATTAGAAAATGGGTTGTACATTATTAGAACTAATACACACGAGAGCAGTGACTGTTGGATGTCCATCCAACGGCTGTCGTACTTCTTCAATCTCTACTTTTCCTGCTCCAGCCGCTCAAACAAGCGCCGGCGGGACTACCTGCTCCCTCCTCCCGCGGCCGGCTATGCTGCCGCGCAAGCCTCACCGCCCCACCGTACTCCCATCGCTGGCCTAGCCATCCCTCTACTCACCCACACCTGCTGTTTTCTCCGGGGACGGCAGACGAACCAGTAAACCCTCATACTCCTCCGCGTGGGAAACAACAGCCGAGTCTTCCCTGCCTCCGTGTCATTCCCTTCCTAGGCCTCGCCGTCGTCCACCGCCCTGGTGCTCTCGGCGCGGCCTAGTCAACTTGGTCAATGAACGACATCCATCGGAACTGGACTGTACGTGGAGAGGCTGACAGCTGGGTCCATGGCCGCACGCAAGGAAATGCCTCCTTATTACGCGCAAAATAATGATTCCTCCACCTGACAGCTAGGACCCACGGGAAGGGCCTCTGTATTTCACGAAAAAAACATTCCCCGCGCTGACAGGTCGGACCCACCAGCTATATCTTCGCACGCAAGGAAGTGCCTCCTTATGACGCACAAAAAAATGAATTCCCCCTGCTAGCTGGGACCCACCATAGTGGGTGGCTGACTTGTGGGCCTACTAAGTTGACGGGGACAGACGGCTTTGTCAAGTTAGTCAATATGAACGATACTAGCTCCAGTGATCGTACGATGTCCATCCAACGGCCATAGTGCTTCTTCAACCTCTTGTCTTCTTGCTCCAGCCACCCAAAGCAGCGCCGGTCGTGCCGCCTGCTCCTGCCTCCCATAGCTGGCTGTGCTGCCGCGGAGGCCTCACCGCCCCCATACTACTCCCACCACTGGCAAGGCCATCCCTCCACTCACCCACACCCCCTGTTATTCTGCGGCAACGGCAGCCTCACACCGCAGCGGAACCAGTGAACCCTCGTACTCCTCTCCACATGGGCATCCACTGTCCCGCCTTCCCCGGCTCTGCGTTGTCCCCTTCCTAGGCCTCGCCATTGTCCACAGCCTTGGTGCTCTCGGCGTGGTGTGGTCAATGTGGTCAACGACCGACTTCCATCGGAAGAGTACTGTACGTGGAAAGGCTGACTGCTGGGTCCACGGCCGCAGTTGGGTCCACTGCCACAGCCTAGTTTTTTTGTGATTTGCCAAGTAAGTCGCTTTGTCAGGCCTGTTGGGCTGCAAATCTTTCAAGACGAGTAGAGCTTCATTAGGCTGGCCGAGAAAATGGCCTATCAGTAATGAGAAATGCGTTGTACATTTTTAAAACACATCAAACCGGCAATTAGTTTCAAAATTCTTTTTTTCATTTCGAGATTTTAAATTGCACTGATTTTTATGCGTGGACAATTTGTTCGATTTTATATTGATATACATTTATTTTTTAAATCAGTTTGAATGTGACTCAAAATTTCGGGATTAAAAACAGTTCGGACCGCACCGAAATATGCAAAATTTCGTATAATTTTTTAACCGTGGCCACAATAAGGGCCGTAATGCTAACAAAAATAATATGGGCTCCAAAAAAAACCTTAAGAATTAGCAAATGGGCTATAAATTATTAGAAATAATGGCAGATGTGATTTATGATGTTTTCCATAGATTTGAGGCTTTCCTAAAAAAAGGTTGACGCACAAGCAGTGACTGTTGGATGTCCATCCAACGGCCGTCGTGCTTCTTCAATCTTTGCTCTTCCTGCTCCAGCCGCTCAAACAAGTGCCGGCGGGACTGCCTGCTCTCTCCTTCCTGCGGCCGGCTGTGCTACCGCACAGGCCTCACCGCCCCACTGTACTCCCCTCGCTGGCCTAGCCATCCCTCTACTCACCCACACCTGATGTTTCTCTGGGGACGACAGAAGAACCAGTAAACCCTCCTACTCCTCCGCGTGGGAAACAACTGCCAAGTCTTCCCTGGCTTCATGTCGTTCCCTTCCTAGGCCTCGCCGTCGTCCATCGCCCTGGTGCTCCCGGCGCAGCCTGGTCAACGTGGTCAACGACCGACATGCATGTGAAGTGGACTGTACGTGGAGAGGCTGACAGCTGGGTCCACGGCCGCACGCAAGGAAATGCCTCCTTATTACGCGCAAAATAATGATACCTCCACCTGACATCTGGGACCCATCGAAAGTGCCTCTGTATTTCGTGAAAAAAACGTTATCGCCGTTGACAGCTCGGACCCACCAGCTATATCTTCGCACGCAAGGAAGTGCCTCCTTATTACGCACAAAAAAATGAATACTCCCCCTGTTAGCTGGGACCCAGTATAGTGGCAGGCTGACTTGTGGGCCTACTAAGTTGACAGGGACGGAGGGCTTTGTCAACTTAGTCAATATGCACGATTCTAGCTCCAGTGACCGTACGATGTCCATCCAACGGCCGTAGTGCTTCTTCAACCTCTGGTCTTCTTGCTCCAGCCGCCCAAACCAGCTAGCAAACCAGTGCCGGTCATGCCTCGTGATCCTGCCTCTCGTGGTCGGATGTGCTGCCGCGGAGGCCTCACCGCCCCCTACTACTCCCACCGTTGGCCAAGCCATCCCTCCACTCACCAACACCCTCTGTTATTCTGCAGCGACGGCAGCCTCACACCGCAGCCAAACCAGTGAACCCTCATACTCCTCTACGCTTGGGCATCCACTGTCGCG
>LR738716.1:37906097-37916648 GCA_902687465.1 Secale cereale
GGACTTGTGTTGGAGCCCTACGGTCGAAACGGGGGTCCTGTTCATTGGGAGGGGTGTGGCGTACCGCAAAACGGAGGAAACGGACTTGTGTTGGATCGCTACGGTCGAAACGGGGGTCCTGTTCATCGGGACGGGTGTGGCATACCGCAAAACGGGACTCCACGGGATACTGTTCATCACCACCATCGACCCCCTCCAGCCTCCACGGGCTATTGTTCATCCACTGTCGACCACTTCCAGCCTCCACCTGCGACTGTTCAGCCTCCACCGTGTGCTACTCCACCGGCTACTGTTCAACCAGCCCTCTCCATGGGCTCATGTTCAACCACCCCTCCACGGGCTACTGTTCATCCAGCCCTCCACCATCTACTGTTCATGCAGCCCTCCACGGGGTGGTCCTGTTCATGCAGCCCTCCACAGGGTGCTTGTTACCTCTTGAGCTTGCGTTGTATTCCTTTGAAGAGGAAATGGAGATGCAGCATAGTAGCGTAAGTATTTCCCTCAGTTTTTGAGAACCAAGGTATCAATCCAGTAGCAGACCATGCGCGAGTCCCTCGCACCTGCACGAACAAATAAGAACTTCGCAGCCAACGAGATAAGGGGTTGTCAATCCCTTTACGGTCACTTACGATAGTGAGATCTGATAGAGATGATAATTATATATTTGGTATTATTGGTATAGAAACAGAAAGTAAAGAAAGCAAATAAACAACGGCAACAGAAATTGACGGGAAAGTAATATAATAAAGATAGACCCGGGGGCCATAGTTTTCTCTAGTGGCTTCTCTCATGATAGCGATATTCTGCGGCGGTAAACAAATTACTGTCGAGCAATTGATAGAAAAGCGAATAATTGTGAGACTATCTAGGCATGATCATTGTATATAGGCATCACGTCCGAGAAAAGTAGACCGAAACGATTATGCATCTACTACTATTACTCCACACATCGACCAGTATCCAGCATGCATCTAGTGTATTGAGTTCTTACGAACAGAGTAACGCCTTAAGCAAGATGACATGATGTAGAGGGATAAACTCAAGCAATATGATGAAAACCCCATCTTTCTATCCTCGATGACAACAATACAATACGTGCCTTGCTGCCCCTACTGTCACTAGGAAAGGACACCGCAAGATTGAACCCAAAGCCAAGCACTTCTCCCATTGCAAGAACTATAGATCTAGTAGGCCAAACCAAACCAATAATTCGAAGAGACTTTCAAGGATATTATGAGCACACATAAAAAGTTCAGAGAAGAACCAGATATCTTTCATAGATAACCTTCATCATAAACTCACAATTCATCGGATCTCGACAAACACACCGCAAAAAGAGATTACATCGAATAGATCTCCTCGAAGACCGAGGAGAACTTTGTATTTAAAGGAAATATGCCCTAGAGGCAATAATAAAGTTGTTATTTATATTTCCTTATATCATGATAAATGTTTATTATTCATGCTAGAATTGTATTAACAGGAAACTTAGTACATGTGTGAATACATAGACAAAACAGAGTGTCCCTAGTATGCCTCTACTAGACTAGCTCATTGATCAAAGATGGTTATGTTTCCTAACCATAGACATGAGTTGTCATTTGATCAACGGGATCACATCATTAGGAGAATGATGTGATGGACAAGACCCATCTGTTAGCATAGCACTATGATCGTTTAGTTTTACTGCTATTGCTTTCTTCATGACTTATACATGTTCCTATGACTATGAGATTATGCAACTCCCGAATACCGTAGGAACACCTTGTGTGCTATCAAACGTCACAACGTAACTGGGTGATCATAAAGATGCTCTACAGGTGTCTCCGAAAGTATTCGTGGTGTTGGCATAGATCAAGATTAGGATTTGTCACTCCGAGTGTCGGAGAGGTATCTCTGGGCCCTCTCGGTAACACACATCACAATTAGCCTTGCAAGCAAAAGACTAATAAGTTAGTCACGAGATAATGTGTTACGGAACGAGTAAAGAGATTTGCCGGTAACGAGATTGAACTAGGTATGGAGATACCGACGATCGAATCTCGGGCAAGTAACATACCGATAACAAAAGGAACAACGTATGTTGTTATGCGGTTTGACCGATAAAGATCTTCGTAGAATATGTAGGAACCAATATGAGCATCCAGGTTCCGCTATTGGTTATTAACCGGAGATGAGTCTCGGTCATGTCTACATAGTTCTCGAACCGGGAGGGTCCGCACGCTTAACGTTTGATGACGATCGGTATTATGAGTTTATGAGTTTTGATGTACCGAAGGTAGTTCGGAGTCCCGGATGAGATCACGGACATGACGAGGAGTCTCGGAATGTCCGAGACATAAAGATTGATATATTGGACGACTATATTCGGACACCGGAAGTGTTCCGGAAAAGTTTCGGATTTAACTGGATTGTCGGAGGGGGTTACCGGAACCCCCCACGAGAGGGGATGGTTCATAGTGGGCCTTGAAGGAAAGGAGAGAGGCAGCCCATAGAGGCTGGCCGGCGCCCCACCAGGGGATCCTAGTTGGACTAGGATTGGGGGGCGCCACCTCTCCCTCTTTTCCTTTCCCTCTCTTCCTTCTTGGTGGACTCCTACTAGGAATAGGATTGCAATCCTATTCCTAGTAGGATTGCCCTAGCCGCACCATAGGAGGCCGGCCAGCCCTCCTCCCTTGCTCCTTTATATATGGGGGCAGGGGGGCACCCAAAGACACACAAGTTGAATTGTTCCAGCCGTGTGCGGTGCCCCCCTCCACAGAAACACACCTCGGTCATACCGTTGCAGTGCTTAGGCGAAGCCCTGCACCGGTGAATACATCATATCCGTCACCACGCCATCGTGCTGACGAAACTCTCCCGTGAAGCTCAACTGGATCAAGAGCTCGTGGGACGTTATCAAGCTGAACGTGTGCTGAACGCGGAGGTGCCGTACGTTCGGTGCTTGATCGGTTGAATCGCGAAGAAGTTCGACTACATCAACCGCGTCACTTGACGCTTCCGCTTCCGGTCTACGAGGGTACGTAGACACACTCTTCCCTCTCGTTGCTATGCATCTGGTAGATAGATCTTGCGTGATCATAGGAAAATTTTAAAATACTACGTTCCCCAACAATGGCATCATGAGCCAGGTCTATGCGTAGATGATATGCACGAGTAGAACACAATGAGTTGTGGGCGATACTAGTCATACTGCTTACCAGCATGTCATACTTTGCTTCGGCGGTATTGTGAGATGAAGCGGCCCGGACCGACATTACGCGTACGCTTACGCGAGACTGGTTTCACCGTTACGAGCACTCGTTGCTTAAAGGTGACTGGCGGGTGTCTGTCTCTCTCACTTTAGCTGAATCAAGTGTGGCTACGCCCGGTCCTAGTGAAGGTTAAAACATCACATACTTGACGAAACATCGTTGTGGTTTTGTATGCCTAGGTAAGAACGGTTCTTGCTAAGCCCGTAGCAGCCACGTAAAACTTGCAACAACAAAGTAGAGGACGTCTAACTTGTTTCTGTAGGGCATGTTGTGATGTGATATGGTCAAGACATGATGAGTTATACGGTTTTTGTATGAGATGATCATGTTTTGTAATGTTATCGGCAACTGGCAGGAGCCATATGGTTGTCGCTTTATTGTATGAAATGCAATCGCCATGTAATTGCTTTACTTTATCACTAAGCGGTACCGATAGTCGTAGAAGCAATAGTTGGCGAGACGACAATGATGCTACGATGGAGATCAAGGTGTCGCGCCGGTGACGAAGGTGATCATGACGGTGCTTTGGAGATGGAGATCAAAAGCACAAGATGATGATGGCCATATCATGTCACATATTTTGATTGCATGTGATGTTTATCTTATTATGCTTCTTATTTTGCTTAGAACGACGGTAGCATTATAAGATGATCCCTTACTAAATTTCAAGGTATAAGTGTTCTCCCTGAGTATGCACCGTTGCGAAAGTTCGTCGTGCCGAGACACCACGTGATGATCGGGTGTGATAAGCTCTACGTTCAAATACAACGGGTGTAAGCCAGTTTTGCACACGCTGAATACTCGGGTTAAACTTGACGAGCCTAGCATATGCAGATATGGCCTCGGAACACTGGAGACCGAAAGGTCGAGCGTGAATCATATAGTAGATATGATCAACATAAGATGTTCACCATTGAAACTACTCCATCTCACGTGATGATCGGACATGGTTTAGTTGATTTGGATCATGTGATCATTTAGATGACCGGAGGGATGTCTATCTAAGTGGGAGTTCTTAAGTAATATGATTAATTGAACTTTAATGTATCATGAACTTAGTCCTGGTAGTATTAGCATATCTATGTTGTAGATCAATAGCTCGCGATGTTGCTCCACGTTTATTTTTTATATGTTCCTAGAGAAAACCAAGTTGAAAGATGTTAGTAGCAATGATGCGGAATTGTTTCGTGATCTGAGGATTATCCTCATTGCTGCACAGAAGAATTATGTCCTTGATGCACCGCTAGGTGACAGACCTATTGCAGGAGCAGATGTAGACGTTATGAACGTTTTGACAAAAGCTCGATATGATGACTACTTGATAGTTTAGTGCACCATACTTTACGGCTTATAACCGGGACTTCAAAAACGTTTTGAACGCCACGGAGCATATAAGATGTTCCAAGAGTTGAAATTAGTATTTCATACTCATGCCCGTGTCGAGAGGTATAAGACCTCTGACAGTACTTTGCCTACAAGATGGAGGAGAATAGCTCAACCAGTGAGCATGTGCTCAGATTGTCTGGGTAGTACAATTGCTTGAATCAAGTGGGAGTTAATCTTCCAGATAAGATAGTAATTGACAAAGTTCTCTAGACACTATCACCAAGTTAGTAGAACTTCGTGATGAACTATAATATGCAAGGGATGACGAAAGTAATTCCCGAGCTCTTCACGATGCTGAAATCGGCGAAGGTAGAAATCAAGAAAGAGCATCAAGTGTTGATGGTTAACCAGACCACTTGTTTCAAGTAAAGGGCAAAGGGATAGAAGGGGAACTTCAAGAAGAATGACAAGCAAGTTGTCACTTCCGTGAAGAAACCCAAAGCTAAACTCAAGCCTGAAACTAAGTGCTTCTACTGCAAAGGAAATGGTCACTAGAAGTGAAACTGCCCTAGATATTTGGCGGATAAGAAGGATGGCAAAGTGAACAAAGGTATATTTGATATACAGATTATTGATGTGTATTTTACTAGTGTTCATAGCAACCCCTCGGTATTTGATATTGGTTCAGTTGCTAAAGAGTAGTAACTCGAAATGGGAGTTGCATAATGAACAGAAACTAGTTAAAGGATGAAGTGACGATGTGTATTGGAAGTAGTTCCAAGATTGATATGATCATCATCGCACACTCCCTATACTTTCGGGATTAGTATTGAACCTAAATAAGTGTTATTTGGTGTTTGTGTTGAGCATGAATATGATTTGATCATGTTTATTGCAATACGGTTATTCATGTAAGTTAGAGAATAATTGTTGTTCTATTTACATGAATAAAACCTTCTATGGTCATACACCCAATGAAAATGGTTTGTTGGATCTCGATCGTGTGATACACATATTCATAATATTGAAGCCAAAAGATGCAAGGTTAATAATGATAGTGCAACTTATTTGTGGCACTGCCGTTTAGGTAATATTGGTGTAAAGCGCATGAAGAAACTCCATAGTGATGGACTTTTTGAATCACTTGATTATGAATCACTTGGTGCTTGCGAACCATGCCTCATGGGCAAGATGACTAAAACTCCGTTCTCCAGAACCGTGGAGCGAGCAACAGAGTTGTTGGAAATCTTACATACTGATGTATGCGGACCAATGAGTGTTGAAGCTCGCGGCAGGTATCGTTATTTTCTAACCTTCACTGATGATTTGAGCAGATATGGGTATATCTACTTAATGAAGCACAAGTCTGAAACATTTGAAAAGTTCCAAGAATTTCAGAGTGAAGTGGAGAATCATCGTAACAAGAAAAAGAGTTTCTACGATATGATCGTAGAGGTAAAATATTTGAGTTAGCGAGTTTGGCCTTCAATAAAAACAATGTGAAATAGTTTCACTACTCACGCCACCTGGAACACCACAATGTAATGGTGTGTCCGAACGTCATAACCATACTTTATTAGATATGGTGCGATCGATGATGTCTCTTACCAATCTACCACTATCGCTTTTGGGGTTATGCATTAGAGACAGCTACATTCACGTTAAATGGGGCACCATCTAAATCCGTGGAGATGACACCGTATGAACTGTGGTTTGACGAGAAACCTAAGCTGTCATTTCTTTAAGTTTGGGACTGCGATGCTTATGTGAAAAAGTTTCAACATGATAAGCTCGAACCAAATTCGGAGAAGTAAATCTTCATAGGATACCCAAAAAGAAACTGTTGGGTACACCTTCTATCACATATCCAAAGGCAAGGTCTTTGTTGCTAAGAGTGGATCCTTTCTAGAGAAGGAGTTTCTCTCGAAAGAAGTGAGTGGGAGGAAAGTAGAACTTGATGAGGTAATTGTACCTTCTCCCGAATTGGAAGGTAGTACATCACAGAAACTCGTTCCAGTGATTCCTACACCAATTAGTGAGGAAGCTAATGATGATGATCATGAAACTTCAGATCAAGTTTCTGCTGAACTTCGTAGATCAACCAGAGTTCGTTCCGCACCAGAGTGGTACGGCAGCCCAGTTCTGGAAGTCATGTTACTAGACCATGATGAACCTACGAACTATGAGGAAGTGAAGATGAGCCCAGATTCCACAAAATGGCTTGAGACCATGAAATCTGAGATGGGATCCATGTATTAGAACAAAGTATGGACTTTGGTTGACTTGCCCGATGATCGGCAAGCCATCGAAAATAAATGGATCTTCAAGAGGAAGACCGACGCAAACGGTAATGTTACTGTTTACAAAGCTCGACTTGTTGGGAAAGGGTTTCGACAAGTTCAAGGAGTTGACTACGATGAGACTTTCTCACCCGTAGCGATGCTTAAGTCTGTCCGAATCATGTTAGTAATTGCCGCATTTTAAGAAATCTGGCAAATGGATAACAAAACTGCATTCTTTAATGGATTTATTAAAGAAGACTTGTATATGATGCAACCAGAAGGTTTTGTCAATCCTAAAGGTGCTAACAAAATGTGCAAGCTCCAGCGATCCATCTATGGACTGGTTCAAGCATCTCGGAGTTGGAATATACGCTTTGATAAGTTGATCAAAGCATATAGATTTATACAGACTTGCGGTGAAGCCTGTATTAACAAGAAGTGAGTGGGAGCACTATAACCTTTCTGATAAGTATATGTGAATGACATATTGTCGATCGGAAATGACGTAGAATTTTCTGGAAAGCATAAAGGAGTGTTTGAAAGGAGTTTTTTTTCAAAGAAAGACCTTGGTGAAGCTGCTTACATATTAGGCATCAAGATCTATAGAGATAGATCAAGACGCTTGATAAGACTTTCGATGAGTACATACCTTGATAAGATTTTGAAGTAGTTCAAAATGGATCAGTCAAAGAAGGAGTTCTTGCCTGACTTGTAAGGTGTGAAGTTGAGTAAGACTCAAAGCCAGACCACGGCAGGAAAATATAGAGAGAATGAAAGTCATTCCCTATGCCTCAGCCATAGGTTCTATAAAGTATGCCATGCTGTGTACAAAACACGTTGTGTACCTTGCCATGAGTTTGACAGGGAGGTACAATAGTGATCCAGGAGTAGATCACTGTACAGCGGTCAAAATTATCCTTAGTAATTGGATGACTAAGGAAATATTTCTTGATTATGGAGGTGATAAAGAGTTCGTCGTAAAGGGTCACACCGATGCAAGCTTTGACACTAAATCCAGATGACTCTAAGTATCAATCTGGATGCGTATTGAAAGTGGGAGCAATTAGCTAGAGTAGCTCCATGCAGAGCATTGTAGACATAGAAATTTGCGAAATACATACGGATCTGAATGTGACAGACCCGTTGACTAAACTTCTCTCACAAGCAAAACATGATCACACCTTATTACTCTTGGGTATCAATCACATAGCGATGTGAACTAGATTATTGACTCTAGTAAACCCTTTGGGTGTTGGTCACATGGTGATGTGAACTATGGGTGTTATTCACATAACGATGTGAACTATCGGTATTAAATCACATGGCGATGTGAGCTAGATTATTGACTCTAGTGCAAGTGGGAGACTAAAGGAAATATGCCCTAGAGGCAATAATAAAGTTGTTATTTATATTTCCTTATATCATGATAAATGTTTATTATTCATGCTAGAATCGTATTAACCGGAAACTTAGTACATGTGTGAATACATAGACAAAACAGAGTGTCCCTAGTATGCCTCTACTAGACTAGCTCATTGATCAAAGATGGTTATGTTTCCTAACCATAGACATGAGTTGTCATTTGATCAACGGGATCACATCATTAGGAGAATGATGTGATGGACAAGACCCATCCGTTAGCATAGCACTATGATCATTTAGTTTTACTGCTATTGCTTTCTTCATGACTTATACATGTTCCTATGACTATGAGATTATGCGACTCCCGAATACCGTAGGAACACCATGTGTGCTATCAAACGTCACAACGTAACTGGGTGATCATAAAGATGCTCTATAGGTGTCTTCGAAAGTATTCGTGGTGTTGGCATAGAGCAAGATTAGGATTTTTCACTCCGAGTGTCGGAGAGGTATCTCTGGGCCCTCTCAGTAACACACATCACAATAAGCCTTGCAAGCAAAAGACTAATAAGTTAGTCACGAGATAATGTGTTACGGAACGAGTAAAGAGACTTGCCGGTAATGAGATTGAACTAGGTATGGAGATACCGACGATCGAAACTCGGGCAAGTAACATACCATAACAAAAGGAACAACGTATGTTGTTATGCGGTTTGACCGATAAAGATCTTCGTAGAATATGTAGGAAGCAATATGAGCATCCAAGTTCCGCTATTGGTTATTGACCGGAGATGAGTCTCGGTCATGTCTACATAGTTCTCGAACCCGTAGGGTCCGCACGCTTAACGTTTGATGACGATCGGTATTATGAGTTTATGAGTTTTGATGTACCGAAGGTAGTTCGGAGTCCCGGATGAGATCATGGACATGACGAGGAGTCTCGGAATGTCCGAGACATAAAGATTGATATATTGGACGACTATATTCGGACACCGGAAGTGTTCCGGAAAAGTTTCGGATTTAACTGGATTGCCGGAGGGGGTTACCGGAACCCCCCACGAGAGGGGATGGTCCATAATGGGCCTTGAAGGAAAGGAGAGAGGCAGCCCATAGAGGCTGGCCGGCGCCCCACCAGGGGATCCTAGTTGGACTAGGATTGGGGGGCACCACCTCTCCCTCTTTTCCTTTCCCTCTCTTCCTTCTTGGTGAACTCCTACTAGGAATAGGATTGCAATCCTATTCCTAGTAGGATTGCCCTAGCCGCACCATAGGAGGCCGGCCAGCCCTCCTCCCTTGCTCATTTATATACGGGGCCAGGGGGGCACCCAAAGACACACAAGTTGAATTGTTCTAGCCGTGTGCGGTGCCCCCCTCCACGGAAACACACCTCGGTCATACCGTTGCAGTGCTTAGGCGAAGCCCTGCACCGGTGAATACATCATATCCGTCACCACGCCGTCGTGCTGAAGAAACTCTCCCGTGAAGCTCAACTGGATCAAGAGCTCGTGGGACGTCATCAAGCTGAACGTGTGCTGAACGCGGAGGTGCCGTACGTTCGGTGCTTGATCGGTTGAATCGCGAAGAAGTTCGACTACATCAACCGCGTCACTTGACGCTTCCGCTTCCGGTCTACGAGGGTACGTAGACACACTCTTCCCTCTCGTTGCTATGCATCTGATAGATAGATCTTGCGTGATCGTAGGAAAATTTTAAAAAACTACGTTCCCCAACAGTATTGAGATCCGGAGAGAGAGAAGAAGCCATCTAGATACTAGCTATGGACCCGAAGGTCTGGGGTAAACTACTCACAACTCATTGTGAGGGCGATGATGATGATGATTGTAACGATCCGAACCCAGGGGGTCCAAACCTTCTGAGCTTTCTGTGCTATCCCAGGATCAAAAGCTAGCACACCCAGTACAAATATGAATATCAAGCACAAACGTCATTTTATTGCATCGAAGATCCAAAGTTCAATTTATTACAACTCTCTCAGCTGAAGGCTGAGTTACATAGCAGAAGCAAATAACATAAATATAATCCTGAGCCCATCAATCGCCACAAGGCTAGTTGAGTGTAGCTCCGTAGCCCTATCTCGTCACTCATCATCTGCACATGACACGTACAGGTAAGTAATTTGAATGTACTCGCAAGTTGCAACAAAGGTGATAACAAAATAGTCATGCTGGGTAGGTGTCTAGGGTTTATTTGCGAAAAGCCAATTTTCCCCTAGACTATAAAGAAAAGAAACCAAGTTTTGATAAGTATTTTTATAGGTTTAGAACATAGAGCACCAAGGTTCACAAAAAAAATGTTTTTGACAGGTT
>LR738716.1:37917121-37945060 GCA_902687465.1 Secale cereale
GGCTAATCGATTAGGTTAAACCCTCTGCAGAGGTCGTACACGTTCCCCACATGACACAACCAACCCCTTTTACCATTACACACTTGGGTGTATGACTAGGAGAAGATTGTGACAAAGCCTTTCCGTAACAGCCCCCTATACCTGACCAAGCCGCCCGCAACTTAGGCAATGAAAGCCCCTCTCCGATGGCGGTCCTGAGGTAAGGGTTTCCCGTTAGTACTAAGCTAAGCCAGAGCCCATAATAGCATGCGGCTGTTTCCGGTGATCTAATGGCCATTAAGGCACGATTTAGTGCGGGTAACGGACGGGAGGGAGTTAGGGAGGGCATGGGGGTTCCGTTCAGAGCGTTATTGGGGCAAGGGAGAGGAGGGGAGGGGTCGGGCGCGAGTGGGGTGCGGTGCTGGCTCGTCGCCTGAGTACGTCCAGAGGATGAAGACGAACGACCAGGTCGGGTCGTGAGGAAGGAGGAGATAAGAGAGAAAAAATGATGGGCCATGCTGGGCCGTGCTGCATGTACGTAGTAAGGAGACGTAGTGCTTGCATGCATGATTAGAAGTAGGAATAGGCTTAGCCCGTGAGCTAAGTGGTTAGATGCATATAATACTAAGTTACTAAAGGCACAAAAGTTAAAGAAAAAAAACAACTTGTATATAACATAATTAATATTTGGAGTCTAGTAAAAATACAGACTACACACTTAATAAATTAGTTCGCGTGCACCTACTTATTTTAAATGCCTAATTACTCAGAATGCAATACAGTGATAACATTCCTATTGTTCTGCTAATTATTATTAAAAAAATTACAATTTTGTATAGGCTGCCAGTATAACATTTTAATAATAAAAAAATTAAATGGAAAGCACTCATAAACGATAAAAAGAAAAATTCAAATGATGATCAAATTATGCAAAATGTTCATGCTCTAATACAACATTCCAAATTGAAAATTTGGGATGTTACAAACCTACCCCCCTTAAAAGAATCTCGACCCCGAGATTCAGCTAGCTAGAGAAAAGATGTGGATGATCCGCTCGCAAATCTGCTTCTCTCTCCCAAGTGGCTTCTTCCTCGGTATGATGACTCCACTGAACCTTACATAACTTTATCGTCTTGGTACGGGTGACTCACTCTGCTGTACCAAGAATTTTGATAGGCTTCTCTTCATATGTGAGGTCCTTCTCCAGCTGAATTGCCTCCAAAGGAATCGTGTCATTCAAAGGAATATCTGCCAATTCTGCATGACACTTCTTCAACTGTGAGACGTGAAATACATCGTGAACTCCTGACAGAGCTTCTGGTAGTTCTAGCTGATAAGCTACTTCTCCTCTACGTTCCAGAATCTTGTAGGGTCCCACAAAACGTGGTGCTAACTTTCCTTTGATTCCAAACCTCTTAACTCCACGAAGTGGCGATACTCGAAGGTATGCTCTATCTCCAGGTGTATATTCCACATCCTTGCGCTTGGCATCAGCATAACTCTTTTGTCGAGACTGAGCGATCTTCAGTCGATCCTTGATCAACATAACCTTCTCTTCGGCATCTCGAATCAAGTCAGGCCCAAAGAGTTGGCGTTCACCCACTTCACTCCACATCAATGGGGTTCTGCACTTCCTGCCATAGAGTGCCTCAAATAGTGCCATCTTTAGACTGGCTTGATAGCTGTTATTATAGGAGAACTCAGCATATGGCAAATTGTCATCCCAACTGGAACCATAGTCAAGTGCACATGCACGTAACATGTCCTCCAAAATCTGATTAACCCTCTCGGTTTGTCCATCCGTCTGCGGATGGAATGCTGTGCTGAACTCAAGCCTGGTTCCAAGTGACTCATGGAGCTGATGCCAGAATTTTGAGGTAAATTGGGTGCCTCGGTCTGACACGATCTTGCGGGGTATGCCATGCAAGCATACAATCCGTGTCATGTAAATCTTGGCCAGCTTAGCACTGGTATAAGTCGTCTTCACGGGAATGAAGTGAGCAACCTTTGTCAAGGGGTCCACAATTACCCAAATAGAGTCATATCCGGATCGAGTACGTGGCAAACCGGTGATAAAGTCCATACCAATTTTGTCCCACTTCCAATCGGGTATCGGTAATGGTTGAAGCAACCCTGCAGGTTTCTGATGTTCGGCCTTGACTCGCTGACATACATCACAAATGGCAATATATTCTACTATCTCTCGCTTCATATTTGGCCACCAAAATTGCTCTTTTAAATCAAGATACATCTTAGTGCTGCCTGGATGAATAGAGTACGGCGAATCATGTGCCTCGTGTAGAATCGTCTTCTTAATCTCTTCATTGTTGGGCACGCAAATACGTGACTCAAACCAAAGTGTTCCATGTTCATCCTCTGAGAAGTCCTCGGATTTTCCTTCATGGATTCGGTTACGAATCTTATCAAATTCCTTATCATCCTTTTGTGCTTCCTTGATTCTCTCCAGTAATGTGGATTTGACCTCCAAGGTGGCTAAGAACCCTTTAGGCACAACTTCCATGTTCAACTGCCTAAATTCTCCAAGCAAGTGGGGTGAGACCACATGAGCGGTGAGGTAGTTGAGATGCCCCTTACGACTCAATGCATCTGCGACAACATTTGCCTTGCCTGGATGATAATTTATACTCAGGTCATAATCATGGATAAGTTCTAACCATCTCCTCTGCCTGAGATTAAGCTCCTTCTGAGTGAAGATATATTTCAAGCTCTTCTTATCTGTGAAAATGTCACAACGATTCCCAATAAGATAGTGTCTCCAAGTCTTGAGGGCGTGTACCAATGCAGCTAACTCCAGGTCATGAGTAGGATAGTTAAGCTCATGAGGCCTAAGTTGTCGTGATGCATAAGCTACTACTTTGCCATCCTGCATAAGTACACCTCCAAGTCCTTGTCGTGAAGCATCGCAATAGACCTGGAATTCCTTGTGAATATCCGGTAAAATCAGCACTAGGGCTGTCACTAATTTCTCCTTAAGCTCCTGAAAGCTGGCTTCACATGCCTCGGTCCACTGGAACTTCTTCTCCTTCTTAAGCAACTCAGTCATAGGCCTGGCAATCTTGGAGAAATTCTCAATGAACCTACGGTAATATCCGACAAGTCCAAGCAAACTGCGAATCTCAGCAACTGAAGTAGGTGACTTCCAATTGGTGACGGCCTCAACTTTAGCGGAATCAACTGCTACTCCATCTCCAGAGACAACGTGTCATAGGAATCCCACTTCCTTCAACCAGAACTCACATTAACTGAACTTGGCATACAACTTATGCTCTCTTAGCTTTTCCAACACTTGGCGAAGATGTTCCTCATGCTCCTTCTCGTTCTTGGAAAAGACAAGAATATCATCGATGAATACAACTACAAACTTGTCTAGGAATTCCATGAATACCTTATTCATCATATGCATGAAGTATGCTGGGGCATTGGTCAGACCAAATGACATAACTGTGAACTCGTATAGCCCATATCTTGTGCGAAAAGCTGTCTTGGGTATATCCTGCTCTCTGATTTTCAACTGATGGTAACCAGATCACAAATCGATCTTTGAGAAGATCTTTGCCCCTTGAAGCTGATCAAATAAATCATTGATCATGGGTAGAGGGTACTTATTCTTGATGGTGACCTCATTAAGAGAACGATAGTCCACACACATCCTGAAGCTACCATCCTTCTTCTTCACAAATAGGATTGGGGCTCCCCATGGTGAAGAACTTGGGCGAATAAACCCCTTTTCTTGCAACTCACGAATCCGCTTCTTAAGTTCAGCAAACTCATGTGCGGGCAACCTATATGGTCTCTTGGACATAGGTGCTGTACCAGGAATCAAGTCAATTACAAACTCAATGTCTCTATCAGGTGGCATTCCAAGTAGATCCTCAGGAAATACATCTGGGTATTCTCGTACAACTGGGACTTGATCCAAGTTGGACACTTCAAGAGAGTTGAGCATGGATGCCTTCGGCTTGCTCTTGCAAACGATCTTGAATCGTTTCCCTTCCAAGTTGGTGAGAGAGATAGACCTCTCGGCACAGTTGATACTTCCTTTATATGTGACTAACCAGTCCATGCCTAAGATCACGTCCAACCCTTCCGAGTTCAAGACAATAAGATTTGTGGGGAGTGTGGAACTTCCCAAGGTCAAGGATAGGTCAAAGCATCCCTTGCTACTTCTCATTTCTGCCCCCGGTGAAGAAACTATTAAGGGATTACTAAGAGTCCTGGTGGCTAACCCATGCTTATCCACAAATGCTTTTGAGATGAATGAATGTGATGCACCAGTATCAAATAACACAAGTGCGGGAATGGAATTAACTCGAAACGTACCGATCACTGCATCGGGTGAATCCTGAGCTTCCTCTGCAGAGATGTGATTCACCTTGGCCTTCACGAAAGGATTAGGCTTTGAGCCATTTCCATTGCTGCTTGATTTCTTTTCTATGCAGTCATTGGCATAATGTCCGGGTTTCTGGCACTTATAACAGGTAACTTGACTTAAGTCCTTCCTGGGCCTGTCATGGCTATGACCTCCATTGCCACTATGATGCTTGTGGCCATCATGATGATTTTCCTTGTGATGATGCTGATGACTATGGTTAGAGCCACTATGGTTATGTGAGCGGTTGCCTTGATAGGAATTACTGCTAGGCTTGGAAGAAGAACCATAGTGCCTTGGTGGGGATGAGGTGCGAAGCTTCTGAGATGAGTTGGAGTTGTGCTTATGAAAGTTGTTCTTCCTCTTGCGGCTTTCTATCTCCTTCTGTTTCCCCTCCAGGATAAGAGCCTTGTCAAAAAGAGCCTGACAACTGTTGAAGGTGAGAGCCATCAACTGTAAGGACAACTCATCATTCAGCCCTTCCAGAAACTTCTCTTGCCTAGCTGCATCTGTCGCCACATCATCAGGTGCATAGCGTGCAAGCTGGTTGAACTCCTCCCAATACTCATTCACGGAAAGGGAACGCTGGCGAAATGCACGAAATTCCTTCTTCTTCAGAGCCACTGCGCCGGCTGGAACATGGTCATTGCGGAAGGCAGTCCTGAATTGCTCCCAAGTAATGGCATCAATATTGGGGTAGGTAATCAGATAGTTGTCCCACCAAGCAGCTGCGGGACCTTCCAGCTGATGTGCGGCAAAGCGCACCTTCTCAACCTCAGTGCATTGAGCAGTATCAAGCTTCCTGGCAATGGACCGGAGCCAATCATCCGCAACCATGGGTTCAGAGGAACTGGAGAATGTCGGAGGTCGCAGCCTCAAGAACCGGGTAAGTCTGTCTACGGGAGGTGGTGGAGGTGGTGGTGGCGGTCCTCCAGTGTTGTTGTTGTTGTTCTGCATGTTCTCAGTCAAAAGCTGGATAAGTTGCGTCTGCGCCTGCAGCAACTGCTCCATGCTAGGCGGTATGTCATTGTTGTTGTTGCCTCCGGATGGTTCACGTCTTGGCGGCATCTGTTTGACGAGGTTCCAAGATAAGGTAGAGGAATGGAAGAGAGAAATCTAAGAATATAGCTACCCTTATGTATGCACACAAAAAAACAAAGGAATGCAACACAACACATCTCAAGCAATTCATGGCAATCACACATAGTTCACTTATTCAAACAAGCCTATGTACTGCCGTCCACAACCTCTGGTACGGTCAAGTACTCTACCGAAACACGTTTATTCAACATGGTGGTCAATTCTAACTCGGACCGATGCGTGATTCAGCTGCCATGGTCATAGTACCGTCCCATTCATTATCATTGCTGATGGAGGGACCATTTTCTCCCACTTTCTGAAGTTCCGCTCCTCTATCAAGGACTTCCTCATACTGGGTTTTCCAGTACTCCCTCTCTTTGCGGAGCTTATTAATCCTATCATCTGTCACCACTTCTCGTGCCTTCATCTTTCGCAGCTCTTCTCGCAACTCTAGGTTCTCCTTCTCTAGGGTTTTAACCCTTGCTCGTTGCTCATCTGCGTATTCACGTACTTGTTCCATCTCAAACTCCTGAGTCTCGAACTTGTACTCCATGTCATCGTGCGTGTCGATTTTCGCACGTTGTCGCTTGACCTTCTGGAGAGAATCCACCAGGCTTCCCTCCAAATTGTGGATGTAACGCTCCAGGTTGAAAATGTGTGTTGTCTGCAAGTCCACGTTTGTCCTATTAAGCATCTTCATGGGAACTCCATCGGTGGCGCTTCGCTTTCCAAATGTCTGGACTCCTCACCGATGCAACTCTTCCTGAAATAGGTAGGTTAGCCTAGTCACCACCTCATGCATGGCTTTGCAGATTGCTTGTTTCTTCGTCGCGGCGATGTCCAAGATGGAGATGTCCTTAGTTTTTGGTTTCCTGCGTCCCGGAACATGGACGCGGAGGTTCCAGTAGCTTCCTCCCTCCTTGCACCACACTTTGACTTCGGGTATCGGCAACTTCAGCACCTCAAGCAGTGCCAAGAACAAAGAGCCAAAAAGGATACCCTGAAAGTCCTTAGCTTCACGTAAAACTTGGCGCTCCATCTACAAGTTTGAAATTAGGAGAGGTTCAGCAAAGAATAGAATAGAATACGATAATCCAAATAACTAATATTGTTTTTCCTAGGTCTCCTATTCTACTCCATTTCTAGGGCCACGTCCTACAGTCAACGTAAGGCTCTGATACCATTTTGTAACGATCCGAACCCATGGGGTCCAAACCTTCTGAGCTTTCTGTGCTATCCCTGGATCAAAAGCTAGCACACCCAGTACAAATATGAATATCAAGCACAAACGTCATTTTATTACATCGAAGATCCAAAGTTCAATTTATTACAACTCTCTCAGCTGAAGGCTGAGTTACATAGCAGAAGCAAATAACATAAATATAATCCTGAGCCCATCAATCGCCACAAGGCTAGTTGAGTGTAGCTCCGTAGCCCTATCTCGTCACTCATCATCTGCACATGACACGTACAGGTAAGTACTTTGAATGTACTCGCAAGTTGCAACAAAGGTGATAACAAAATAGTCATGCTGGGTAGGTGTCTAGGGTTTATTTGCGAAAAGCCAATTTTCCCCTAGACTATAAAGAAAAGAAACCAAGTTTTGATAAGTATTTTTATAGGTTTAGAACATAGAGCACCAAGGTTCACAAAAAAAATGTTTTTGACAGGTTGAAGTAAAACACCCCAATGTGTTTACTCCCGCCTAACCCTTTTTAAAATAGCTTTGAGAAAAGTGAGGGGAGATTCTTCTTCAGTTCAAGTCTTCAGTTGCTCAAAATTGCCCGTAACCGGGGCATGGCTAATCGATTAGGTTAAACCCTCTGCAGAGGTCGTACACGTTCCCCACATGACACAACCAACCCCTTTTACCATTACACACTTGGGTGTATGACTAGGAGAAGATTGTGACAAAGCCTTTCCGTAACAGCCCCCTATACCTGACCAAGCCGCCCGCAACTTAGGCAATGAAAGCCCCTCTCCGATGGCGGTCCTGAGGTAAGGGTTTCCCGTTAGTACTAAGCTAAGCCAGAGCCCATAATAGCATGTGGCTGTACTGGAAGCTACATCAAACTGTACTTGGAAGATCTCATTTTCCTGGACGGCAGTCCCCACCAAAACCGTGTGCACGTCCCCAATCGAGCGCATTCACTGCAAGACCTCGATGGGCGCAATCACTTGTAGACGCTCCCGTCCATCCGTTCCGCCCAGGAAGTAGAAGTGGAAAATAGTATAGTTTTATTTTTCAAAAGATTTTCTAAATCATTGTTCCAAAGGGAACAAGTTGGTATTTTCAAAATATTTGGTATTTGGTCCACCGCAACTACAAGCATGGCTAAGCGTATAGTCCAATAGCATTGGATCCTAGGGCTTTACTACTAGCAAAACCTTTACAAAAAAAATAACATTAAAAAAAACCTACACATGCATACTATTTGAAAATCAATGCAAGATAAAAACATGGGATAAATATGGTCAAGGTTGCAACTTGCCTTCTGACTCGCAGCAACACGGTTCTACCTCCTCGTAGAATTCGCCTTCGCACTCGTCGCAATCTAATGCAATAAAGTACTTAAGTAAGACACTCCACACATAAAATATTCACATAACACGTGCTCAAGCAAAACCATCCAACAAACAATTCATGCCAAACAACCCTAGCAAGTATTACCATATGATTCGAGTTTATGCAATTTGATCGGTTCCTATGTATGTCATATACTTCGTGTTAATAAACTAATTAATAATTTTCTAACTCTAAATTGTTCTGATGACTACAACTAACCAGAGAAGTTTTCTACGGATCAATCTAATGGTTTAAACAATAAAATAAATTTTAGTTTCACAAGTTTATTAATGGATGATCAAGAAGGTCGAAATTAAGGTATTGTGTTAAACAGTAACTAAACCTTACTGAAAAATTATTCTATGAGTCCTAGCAGATTGGTATGGTTCCAAGGACCAATTTTCATATGTAAAATCTTTTCATATCAATTACAGAATAAAAGATATAGTAAAAATACTCAAATTCTCATTTAAATCAAAACTAAATTTTAATCTGCACAAAAGTGAGATTTCTTATTTTTATAATAAACTAGAGGTCCGCAGCTACCCAGGGATATCTTATTTGTCAAATTTGGATAAGCGGTTAAAAAGATGTGATTTTTCGAAGTTGGGCTAAATTTCTGTAATAGAAACGGGAATAAGAAAAAGACTTGCCACGTGGCAGAATCTGGTAGGCTTGTACTGTTCCGTTTTTTTTACAGAAAAGGAGGAGTGGCCTCACCGGAGATGGAGATGGCTGGTGGTGGTGACTCAGATGTGCAGCAACGCAGCGGTCTCCGGCAATGGTCGAGAAGTGAACGAGGATGAGGAAGTTGGGGCGAGTCTCCGGGGCACGGCGCAGGCTCCTGGTTCGTCCTTAGGTGGCTGTTGTATGTCGCCGGAGTTGGGCGGAACTCCGGCCGGACGTGGACAACGTGAAGCTCGTGCTCCGGCTATGAATTTGGACAGAAAACCATATCTATAAGATGCGCAAGATCGAGATATGAAGGATAGAAAAGTTAGAAGGTCTGCTTCACCTTGGACTCGCCGGAATCTTCCACGAACAGCGGCAATGTCAAGCAACTCCGGCGAGCAATTCATGACTATGGAGAGGGGTATAAACTCCCGAAGGAGGGGTTCGGGCAAGGAGAGAGTTGTGAGGGGAGGGGGCCTTTTATAGGACGGAGGGGACGACGGAACGACGCAGGGCGTCGTCAAAGTTATGGCGGCTGTTTCCGGTGATCTAATGGCCATTAAGGCACGATTTAGTGCGGGTAACGGACGGGAGGGAGTTAGGGAGGGCATGGGGGTTCCGTTCAGAGCGTTATTGGGGCAAGGGAGAGGAAGGGAGGGGTCGGGCGCGAGTGGAGTGCGGTGCTGGCTCGTCGCCTGAGTACGTCCAGAGGATGAAGACGAACGACCAGGTCGGGTCGTGAGGAAGGAGGAGATAAGAGAAAAAAAATGCTGGGCCATGCTGGGCCGTGCTGCATGTACGTAGTAAGGAGACGTAGTGCTTGCATGCATGATTAGAAGTAGGAATAGGCTTAGCCCGTGAGCTAAGTGGTTAGATGCATATAATACTAAGTTACTAAAGGCACAAAAGTTAAAGAAAAAAAACAACTTGTATATAACATAATTAATATTTGGAGTCTAGTAAAAATACAGACTACACACTTACTAAATTAGTTCGCGTGCACCTACTTATTTTAAATGCCTAATTACTCAGAATGCAATACAGTGATAACATTCCTATTGTTCTGCTAATTACTATTAAAAAAATTACAATTTTGTATAGGTTGCCAGTATAACATTTTAATAATAAAAAAATTAAATGGAAAGCACTCATAAACGATAAAAAGAAAAATTCAAATTATGATCAAATTATGCAAAATGTTCATGCTCTAATACAACATTCCAAATTGAAAATTTGGGATGTTACAATGATGAAGGCCTCCGTGATGGATCCCCCTCCCGGAACAGGCTCCAAGATGGGATCTCCACGGGAACAGAAGCTACGGCGGTGGAATTAGGGTTTTCTCTCTACGTATGGAGTTTCTGGGGTACGTAGGTATACATAGGAAGAAGGAGGGCACCGGGGGCCGTGTGGGCCAACCTCGAGGCAGGGGGGCGCGCCCCCCACCCTCAAGGGCTGGTCCCACGTCCCCTGACTTGGCCCCAAAGAGTCGCGAGTGTGATTTCCTCGAAAAATATCTCTCGCGAAGGTTTCATTCCATTTGGACTCCGTTTGATATTCTTTTTCTACAAAACCCTGAAATAGGCAAAAAAACAGCAATCTGAACTGAGCCTTTGGGTTAGTAGGTTAGTCCCAAAAATGATATAAAAGTGAATAATAAAGCCCATTAAACATCCAAGACTTCATAAATAATAGCATGGAACAATCAAAAATTATAGATACATTGGAGACGTATCAAGCATCCCCAAGCTTAATTCCTGCTCGTCCTCGAGTAGGTAAATGATAAAGAAATAATTTTTGATGTGGAATGCTAACCAATATAGTTTTTCAATGTAATTCTCTTAATGGTGGCATGAATGTTCAGATCTGAAAGATTCTAGACAAAAGTCTATATTGACATAAGAAATAACAATGCTTCAAGCAATACTAACAAAGCAATCATGTCTTCTCAAAATACTATGGCTAAAGAAAGTTATCCCTACAAAATCATATAGTGTTGGCTATGCTCCCTTATTATCACACTAAATATTCATATCATGCACAACCCCGATTTCAGCCAAGCATTTGTTTTCATGCTCTATCTTTTCAAACATTTCAACTTTCACGCAATATATGAGCGTGAACCATGGATATAGCACTATGGGTGGAATAGAGGTGGTTGTGGAGAAGACAAAAAGGAGGGAGATAGTCTCAAATCGACTAGGCGTATCAACGGGGTATGGAGATGCCCATCAATGGATATCAATGTGAGTGAGTAGGGATTGCCATGCAACGGATGCACTAGAGCTAAATATGAATGAAAGCTCAACAAAAGAAACTAGTGGGCGTGCATCCAACTTGCTTGCTCACGAAGACTTAGGGCATTTGAGGAAGCCCATCGTTGGAATATACAAGCCAAGTTCTATATTGAAAATTCCCACTAGTATATAAAAGTGACTAAGCATGAGACTCTCTACAATGAAGAACATGGTGCTACTTTGAAGCACAAGTGTGGAAAATGATAGTAGCAATTGTCCCTTTTTCTTTTCTTTTTTTCTTTTTTTTCTTTTCTTTCCCCTTTTTTTGGGTCTTTCTTTTTTATTATTTTTCTGTTTGGCCTTTCTTTTTTTTCTTTTTTTTTGCGGAGGGGCTTTATAGATTCAGCCTTTCCTCCCATGGGACAATGCTTAATATGATGATCATCACACTTTCATTACAACACAATATTACAACTCGATACTACAAGAACAAACTATAACTCTATATGAATGCCTCCGGCGGTGTAACGGTATGTGCAATTTAAACAAGAGTGACATGTATGATAAATTATGCATGGTGGCCTTGCCACAAATACGATGTCAACTACATGATCAGAATAAGCACTCTTAGCAGCAAACAATTTCATAAGTCCGTCCATCTTTCCACTCAAAACACTAATTTCTTCGATAGCATGCACTTTTTTACTAGTAGATCTTTCGGTGTGCCATTGAGAATAATTAACCATAATATTATCTAGGAGTTTGGTAGCTTCTCCTAAGGTGGTTTCCATGAAAGTGTCTCCATCGGCCGAATCTAAAAGATTTCTAGAAGCAAAATTCAAGCCAGCATAAAAGTTCTGATAATCATCCATAGATTCAAACCATGTGTAGGGCAATACGTATCATTAGTTTCATTCTCTCCCAATCTTGCGCAACATGCTCATGATCTAGTTGCTTAAAATTCATAATATCATTTCTAAGAGAGATGATCTTAGCAGGAGGAAAATACTTAGAGATAAAAGCAACTTTGCACTTATTCCACGAATCAATACTATTTCTAGGCAAAGAGGAAAACCAAGTTTTAGCACGATCTCTAAGCGAAAACGGAAATAACTTCAATTTAAGAATATCATTATCCGTATCCCTTTTATTTTGCATATCACACAAATCAACAAAATTGTTTAGATGGGTAGCGGCATCTTCACTAGGAAGGCCGGAGAATTGATCTTTCATGACAAGATTCAACAAAGCAGCATTGATCTCACAAGATTCAGCATCGGTAATAGGAGCAATCGGAGTGCTAATAAAATCATAGTTGCTGGTATTGAAAAAGTCACACAATTTGGTATTGTTCTGAGCCATAGTCACAAGCAAGCAATCCAACACACACAAGCGAACAAAAGGCAAGCGAAAAACACACGGCGGAAGAAGGGCAAATAAAACGGCAAGGGTGAAGTGGGGGAGAGGAAAACGAGAGGCAAATAAATGTAATGCGAAGGATAAGGGTTTGTGATAGGTACTTGGTATATGACTTTTGTGTAAGCCTCCCAGGCAACGGCGCCAGAAATTCTTCTTGCTACCTCTTGATCTTGCGTTGTATTCCCTCGAAGAGGAAAGGGAGATGCAGCACAGTAGCGTAAATATTTCCCTCAGTTTTTGAGAACCAAGGTATCAATCCAGTAGGAGACCACGCACGAGTCCCTCGCACCTGCACAAACAAATAAGAACTTTGCAGCCAACGTGATAAGGGGTTGTCAATCCCTTTATGGTCACTTACGATAGTGAGATCTGATAGAGATGATAATTATATTTCTGGTATTTTTGGTATAGAAACAGAAAGTAAAGAAAGCAAATAAACAACGGCAACAGAAATTGACGGGAACATAATATGATAAAGATAGACCAGGGGGCCATAGTTTTCTCTAGTGGCCTCTCTCATGATAGCGCTATTCCACAGCGGGTAAACAAATTACTGCCGAGTAATTGATAGAAAAGCGAATAATTATGAGACTATCTTGGCATGATCATTGTATATAGGCATCACGTCCGAGACAAGTTGACCGAAACGATTCTGCATCTACTACTACTACTCCACACATCGATCGCTATCCAGCATGCATCTAGTGTATTGAGTTCTT
The DNA here is from genome assembly GCA_902687465.1 of Secale cereale. Classification (NCBI taxonomy): domain Eukaryota; kingdom Viridiplantae; phylum Streptophyta; class Magnoliopsida; order Poales; family Poaceae; genus Secale; species Secale cereale. Next base: position 37,930,184 of record LR738716.1, read on the forward strand.
ACGAACAAAGTAACGCCTTAAGCAACATGACATGATGTAGAGGGATAAACTCAAGCAATATGATGAAAACCCCATCTTTTTATCCTCGATGGCAACAATACAATACGTGCCTTGCTGTCCCTACTGTCACTGGGAAAGGACACCGCAAGATTGAACCCAAAGCCAAGCACTTCTCCGATTGCAAGAACTATAGATCTAGTAGGCCAAACCAAACCAATAATTCGATGAGACTTGCGAGGATATTATGAGCACACATAAAAAGTTCAGAGAAGAACCAGATATATTTCATAGATAACCTTGATCATAAACTCACAATTCATCGGATCTCGACAAACACACCGCAAAAAGAGATTACATCGAATAGATCTCCTCGAAGACCGAGGAGAACTTTGTATTGAGATCCGGAGAGAGAGAAGAAGCCATCTAGATACTAGCTATGGACCCGAAGGTTTGTGGTAAACTACTCACAACTCATGGTGAGGGCGAAGATGATGATGATGAAGGCCTCCGTGATGGATCCCCCTCCCGGAACAGGCTACAAGATGGGATCTCCACGGGAACATAAGCTACGGCTGTGGAATTAGGGTTTTCTCTCTGTGTATGGAGTTTCTGGGGTACGTAGGTATATATAGGAAGAAGGAGGGCACCGGGGGCCGTGTGGGCCAGCCTAAAGGTAGGGGGCGCGCCCTGGGGAGGGGGGCGCGCACCCCACCCTTGAGGGCTGGTCCCACGTCCCCTGACTTGGCCCCGAAGACTCCCGAGCGTGATTTCCTACAAAAACATCTATCGCGAAGGTTTCATTCTGTTGGACTCCCTTTGAAATTCTTTTTTTGCAAAACCCTGAAATAGGCAAAAAAAACAGCAATCTAGACTGGGCCTTTGGGTTAGTAGGTTAGTCCCAAAAATGGTATAAAACTGAATGATAAAGCCCATTAAACATCCAGGACTTCATAAATAATAGCATGGAACAATCAAAAATTATAGATACGTTGGAGACATATCAAGCATCCCCAAGCTTAATTCTGCTCGTCCTCGAGTAGGTAAATGATAAAGAAAGAATTTTTGATGTGGAATGCTAACCAATATAGTTTTTCAATGTAATTCTCTTAATTGTGGCATGAATGTTCAGATCTGAAAGATTCTAGACAAAAGTCTATATTGACATAAGAAATAATAATACTTCAAGCAATACTAACAAAGCAATCATGTCTTCTCAAAATACTATGGCTAAAGAAAGTTATCCCTACAAAATCATATAGTGTTGGCTATGCTCCTTTATTATCACACTAAATATTCGTATCATGCACAACCCCGATTTCAGCCAAGCATTTGTTTTCATGCTCTATCTTTTCAAACCTTTCAACTTTCACACAATATATGAGTGTGATCCATGGATATAGCACTATGGGTGGAATAGAGGTGGTTGTGGAGAAGACAAAAAGGAGGGAGATAGTCTCACATCGACTAGGCGTATCAACGGGCTATGGAGATGCCCATCAATAGATATCAATGTGAGTGAGTAGGGATTGCCATGCAACGGATGCACTAGAGCTAAATATGAATGAAAGCTCAACAAAAGAAACTAGTGGGTGTGCATCCAACTTGCTTGCTCACGAAGACCTAGTGCATTTGAGGAAGCCCATCATTGGAATATCAAGCCAAGTTCTATAATGAAAATTCCCACTAGTATATAAAAGTGACTAAGCATGAGACTCTCTACAATGAAGAACATGGTGCTACTTTGAAGCACAAGTGTGGAAAAACATAGTAGCAATTGTCCCTTTTTCTTTTCCTTTTTTCTTTTTTTTCTTTTCTTTCCTCTTTTTTGGGCCTTTCTTTTTTTTGGCCTTTTTTTGCGGAGGGGCTTTATAGATTCAGCCTTTCCTCCCATGGGACAATGCTCTAATAATGATGATCATCACACTTTCATTACAACACAATATTACAACTCGATACTACAACAACAAACTATAACTCTATATGAATGCCTCCGGCGGTGTAATGGTATGTGCAATGAAACAAGAGTGACATGTATGATAAATTATGCATGGTGGCCTTGCCACAAATACGATGTCAACTACATGATCATGCATGGCAATATGACAATATGATGCGTGTCATATAAACGGGGCGATGGAAAGTTGCATGGCAATATATCTCGAAATGGCTATGGAAATGCCATGATAGGTAGGTATGGTGGGTGTTTTGAGGAACAATATGGTGGCTGTTTTGAGGAAGGATATATAGTGGGTTTATGGTACCAGCGAAAGTTGCGCGGTACAAGAGAGGCTAGCAATGGTGGAAGGGTGAGAGTGCGTATGATCCATGGACTCAACATTAGTCATAAGAACTCACATACTTATTGCAAAAATTTACGAGTCATCAAAACAAAGCAATCAACGCATGCTCCTAGGGGGGAGGTTGGTAGGAGTTAACCATCGCGCGCCCCCGACCTCCACACAAAGGTTGACACTCTACAAATACCTCATGCTTTAACTTAGTCACACAACGGTTCACCATACGTGCATGCTACGGGAATCACTAACCTTAACACAAGTATTTCTCAATTTCATAATAACTCCACTAGCATGACTCTAATATCACTATCCTCATGTCTCAAAACAATTATCAAGCATCCAACATCTCTTTCTATTCAATGCACTTGGTGTGATTTTTTTTACTACATTGACATTGGATGTCTATCATGTGAAGACTAGTTTCTTTAGCCTAAACACTTTACCATGCTGTTTTACTAGACTCTCAAATAGATATAAGTGAAGCATGAGAGTTCAACAATTTCTACAAAATATTACCACCACCATGCTCTAAAAGATATAAGTGAAGCACTAGAGCAAAAACTATTCAACTCAAAAGATATAAGTGAAGCACATAGAGTGTTCTAACAATTTCTAGGCCATATTTAACTCTCTCAAATATGTGTGTACAGCAAGGATGATTGTGAGAAACTAACAAGCAAAGACTCAAATTATACAAGACGCTCCAAGCAAAACAAATAGCATGTTGCGAATAAAAATATAGCTCCAAGTATAGTTACCGATGGATGAAGACGAAAGAGGGGATGCCTTCCCGGGGCATCCCCAAGCTTAGGCTTTTTGATTATATTGAATTTAATTGGGGTGCCATGGGAATCCCCAAGCTTAGGACTTTGCTACTCCTTGTTCCATAGTCCATCAAAGCAATACTCAAAACTTGAAAACTTCACAACACAAAACTTAGACAAAATTCTCGTGAGCTCCGTTAGTAAGAGAAAGCAAACCACCACCCAAAGGTACAACAAGGAATTCATTGTTTGTTTATATTGGTGTTAAACCTACTATAAAGTTCTCTATGGTTCATATCCTCTAATATTACTCATAGATGCATCGGAATAAGCAAACAACACACGAAAAACAGAATCTGTCAAAAACAGAACAGTCTGTAGTAATCTGTTGGGTTCTCCTACTTTTGGAACTCCAAAAAATTCAAACTAAATTGTTAAATTTGCGCAATTTGTCTACCAATCATCATAAAAAATAATCAACTAAACAGCACGCTCCAGTAAAATCTGAAGACTACTTTAGCCAGCGCTAACGATTCTGTTTTTCACAGCAAGATCAAATGAACTTCACACAAGTCTTACCAAAGGTTCTACTTGGCACAAACACTAAACAAAACATGAAAACACATATAATCAGAGGCTAGATGCAATATTTATTCCCTAACAGCAACAAAAGCAAAAAACATAAAATTGGGTTGCCTCCAAACAAGCGCTATCCTTTTACGCCCCTAGCTAGGCACGATACAAGATAGATCTAGGTATTGCCATCTTTAGAAGGCAATCCATAAGTGGCTCTCATGATAGATTCATATGGTAATTTGATTTTATTTCTAGGAAAGTGTTCCATGCCTTTCCTTAACGGAAATTGGTATCTAATATTTCCTTCCTTCATATCAGTGATTGCACCAATCATTCTAAGGAAAGGTCTACCAAGAATAATAGGACATGAAGGATTGCAATCTATATCAAGAACAATGAAATATACGGGCACATAATTCCTATTGGCAACAATAAGAACATTATTAATTCTTCCCATAGGTTTCTTAATAGTGGAATCCACAAGATGCAAATTCAAAGAACAATCATCAAGCTCATGGAACCCTAGCAAATCACACAAAGTTTTTGGGATAGTGGAGACACTAGCACCCAAATCACACAAAGCATAGCATTCATGATCTTTTATTTTTATTTTGATAGTAGGTTCCCATTCATCATAAAGCTTTCTAGGTACAGAAACTTCCCACTCAAGTTTTTCTTCATCAGATTGCATCAAAGCATCAACTATATGTTTAGTGAAAGCTTTATTTTGACTATAAGCATGCGGAGAATTTAGCACGGATTGCAACAAGGAAATAAAATCAATCAAAGAGCAATTGTCATAATTGAATCCCTTGAAATCCAAAGTAGTGGGTTCATCACTATGCAAAGTTTTAATCTCTTCAATCCCACTTTTAGCAATTTTAGCATCAATATCTAAAAACTCTGAATCATTGGGACACCTTAAAGCAGAATCATCTCCAATCCTATTCTCATCAAGATTAATACTAGAAAACAAGGATCTAATAGGAGACACATCAATAACTTTTAGATCTTCATCTTTATTTTCACGATAACTAGAAGAACACGATTTAATATAATCTTCTCTTTTAGCACGCATTCTAGCGGTTCTTTCTTTGCATTCATGAATGGAAATTCTCATGGCTTTGAGAGACTCATTGATATCATGCTTAGGTGGGATAGATCTAAGTTTCAAAGAATCAACATCAAGAGTAATTCTATCAACACTCCTAGCCGATTCACCAACTTTAAGCAATTTCTCTTCAAGCATAGCATTGAAATTCTTTTGCGAGATCATAAACTCCTTAACACTAGTTTCAAATTCAGAAGACATCTTTCCATAAGAGTTGTTGTAGGAATTACCAAAATTATTAGAGGAATTACTAGGAAAAGGCCTAGGATTAAAATTACCTCTATAAGCATTATTACCAAAATTATTCCTACCAACAAAATTCACATCCAAAGATTCATTGTTATTCTCAATCAAAGTGGACAAAGGCATATCATTAAGATCAGAAGAAGCACTCTTAGCAGCAAACAATTTCATAAGTTCATCCATCTTTCCACTCAAAACAATAATTTCTTCGATAGCATGCACTTTTTTACTAGTAGATCTTTCGGTGTGCCATTGAGAATAATTAACCATAATATTATCTAGGAGTTTGGTAGCTTCTCCTAAGGTAGTTTCCATGAAAGTGCCTCCGGCGGCCGAATCTAAAAGATTTCTAGAAGCAAAATTCAAGCCAGCATATAAGTTCTGAATAATAATCCATAGATTCAAACCATGTGTAGGGTAATTACGTATCATTAGTTTCATTCTCTCCCAAGCTTGCGCAGCATGCTCATGGTCTAGTTGCTTAAAATTCATAATATTGTTTCTAAGAGAGATGATCTTAGCAGGAGGGAAATACTTAGAGATAAAAGCATCTTTGCACATATTCCACGAATCAATACTATTTATAGGCAAAGAGGAAAACCAAGTTTTAGTACGATCTCTAAGTGAAAATGAAAATAACTTAAATTTAACAATATCGTTATCTGTATCCCTTTTCTTTTGCATATCACACAAATCAACAAAGTTGTTTAGATGAGTAGCGGCATCTTCACTAGGAAGGCGGGAGAATTGATCTTTCATGACAAGATTCAACAAAGCAAAATTGATCTCACAAGATTCAGCATCGGTAATAGGAGCAATCGGAGTGCTAATAAAATCATTGTTGTTGGTATTGGAAAAGACACACAATTTGGTATTGTTTTGAGCCATAGTGACAAGCAAGCAATCCAACACACACAAGCGAACAAAAGGCAAGCGAAAAACACACGGCGGAAGAAGGGCAAATAAAACGGCAAGGGTGAAGTGGGGGAGAGGAAAACAAGAGACAAATAAATGTAATGCGAAGGATAAGGGTTTCTGATAGGTACTTGGTATATGACTTTTGCGTAAGCCTCCCCGGAAACGGCGCCAGAAATTTGTCTTGCTACCTCTTGAGCTTGCGTTGTATTCCCTTGAAGAAGAAAGGGAGATGCAGCACAGTAGCGTAAGTATTTCCCTCAGTTTTTTAGAACCAAGGTATCAATCCAGTAGGAGACCACGCGCGAGTCCCTCGCACCTGCACAAACAAATAAGAACTTCGCAGCCAACGCGATAAGGGGTTGTCAATCCCTTTACGGTAACTTACGATAGTGCGATCTGATAGAGATGATAATTATATTTTTAGTATTTTTGGTATAGAAACAGAAAGTAAAGAAAGCAAATAAACAACGGCAACAGAAATTGACGGGAAAGTAATATGATAAAGATAGACCCGGGGGCCATAGTTTTCTCTAGTGGCTTCTCTCATGATAGCGATATTCTACGGCGGATAAACAAATTACTGTCGAGCAATTGATAGAAAAGCGAATAATTATGAGACTATCTAGGCATGATCATTGTATATAGGCATCACGTCCGAGACAAGTAGACCGAAATGATTCTGCATCTACTACTATTACTCCACACATCGACCGCTATCCAGCATGCATCTAGTGTATTGAGTTCTTACGAACAGAGTAACGCCTTAAGCAAGATGACATAATGTAGAGGGATAAACTCAAGCAATATGATGAAACCCCATCTTTTTATCCTCGATGGCAACAATACAATATGTGCCTTGCTGCCCCTACTATCACTGGGAAAGGACACCGAAAGATTGAACCCAAAGCCAAGCACTTCTCCAATTGCAAGAACTATAGATCTAGTAGGCCAAACCAAACCAATAATTCGAAGAGACTTGCAAGGATATTATGAGCACACATAAAAAGTTCAGAGAAGAACCAGATATCTTTCATAGATAACCTTGATCATAAACTCACAATTCATCGGATCTCGACAAACACACCGCAAAAAGAGATTACATCAAATAGATCTCCTCGAAGACCGAGGAGAACTTTGTATTGAGATCCGGAGAGAGAGAAGAAGCCATCTAGATACTAGCTATGGACCCGAAGGTCTGTGGTAAACTACTCACAACTCATGGTGAGGGCGATGATGATGATGATGAAGGCCTCCATGATGGATCCCCCTCCCGGAACAGGCTCCAAGATGGGATCTCCATGGGAACAGAAGCTACGGCGGTGGAATTAGGGTTTTCTCTCTGCGTATGGATTTTCTGGGGTACATAGATATATATAGGAAGAAGGAGGGCACCGGGGGCCGTGTGGGCCAGCCTCGAGGTTGGGGGCGCCCTGGGAAGGGGAGCGCGCCCCCCACCCTCGAGGGCTGGTCCCACGTCCCCTGACTTGGCCTCGAAGACTCCCGAGCGTGATTTCCGCCCAAAATATCTCTCGCGAAGTTTTCATTCCGTTTGGGCTCCGTTTGATATTCTTTTTCTGCAAAACCCTGAAATAGGCAAAAAAAACAGCAATCTGGACTGGGCCTTTGGGTTAGTAGGTTAGTCCCAAAAATGATATAAAAGTGAATGATAAAGCCCATTAAACATCCAAGACTTCATAAATAATAGCATGGAACAATCAAAAATGATAGATACGTTGGAGACGTATCAGTCCTGTTCATGCAGCCCCAACCGGCTCGATCGAACGGGGTCATGTTCATGCAGAGGCAACACCACGGGGTCCTGTTCATCAACCCCCACCGGGAACTATTCATCCAACCCCCCCCCCTAGCAACGCTCACTGTTCATGTAGAGGTATCATGGATCGGCTTCAGTTAGCAGCAGTAGCGAAGGAATCGCTCGATCGGGTTCAGTTAACAACCATCAATCGATCGCTCGGGTTTAGTAACGTGTAGCCTGCAGTGCAATCGGTCGGGTTCAGTTAGAGCCCAATGCCTCACACCCACGCACGTGCGTGTACGAGGGAAACGCGCATCGGTCGGCCCCGACCACCCACCGTAACCGGGAACACCCTGATATTTTCCTCGCCCTCGCTTCTACCATGGTTTTTTCCATCATGGATGGCCCAAAGAATGTCATGCAGCTGCGTCTCCGGCCCGCCCAGGACGAAAAGCCCATTTTCTGTCATGATTTTTTGTCATAGAAGTAGGACCCCACCACATCTATGATGATACCGTGTTTTGTCACAATTATTGTCATAGAAGTGTCATAAGTATGACAGAAAAAAGTTTCGTTCGGACCAAAATGTCACGGATGTGTCTTTTTTGAAGTGAAAGCTCGCGATACATCAAGATTGTACCAAATCAAGAACACGAGAGAGGGAGAGAGAGAGAGAAAGAGAGAGAGAGAGAGAGAGAGAGAGATCAAACACATAGCTACTGCCTACTCGTACATACCCTCATCCCGAATGTGAACTACTCCCTCCTCATCATAGTTGCCCCCGGGATGACGAAGATGGCCTCCGATGATGATTTCCACCTCCGGCGGGGTGCCGAAAAAGGGATCTCGATGAGATCGTGGAGGCACAGAGGCCTGCGGTGACGTAGTCCAAGTTCTAGGGTTATTTCTCAGGGTTTCTTTATTTATAGGAATTTTTTGTGTGGGTTTCACACATAGATGGGCTAAGATGGGCCCATGAGCCACCACGCCACAACCCCCCCTAGGTCGTGCCCACGTGGCTTGTGGGCATGATACGTCCATTTTGCATCATGTTTTACTATTGTTATGTATAATGTTTTTATGCATAATAATGATTTTTGGAGCAATTATAATGCATATTCTCTCATAATATGCAAGGTTTACACAAAGAGGGAGAATACTGGCAGTTGGAATTCTAGAACTGAAAAAACTACATCAAGACACCTATTATGCACATCTCCAATTGAGCTGAAAATTTACAGAGAATTATTTTGGAATATAAAAAAAATACTAGCCCGACCCACCACTGGTGCCCATCTTCTGGTATATAAGGTATTTTGACCTAGAAAAAAATAAGGAGAGGACTTTCGGATGGAGCGCCGCCTTCTTGAGGCAGAACTTGGGCATGAGCACTTTTGCCCTCCAGCGGCCGATTCCACCGGGGGAACTTCCCTCCCGAAGGGGGAAATCGAAGCTATCGTCATCACAAAAAACCCTTCCATCTTTGGGAGGCCAATATCCATCAACATCTTCAATATCACCATCTCCTCTCAAACCCTAGTTCATCTCTTGTGGTCAATCTTTGTACCGGAACCTCAGATTGGTACATGTGGGTGAATAGTAGTGTTGATTACATCTTGTAGTTGATTACTATATGGTTTATTTGGTGCAAGATTATATGTTCAGATCCATTATGCTATTTAATACCCCTCTGATCTTGAGCATGATTATAATTTGTGAGTAGTTACTTCTCTTCTTGAGGTCATGGGAGAAATCATGTTGCGAGTAATCATGTGAACATGATATGTGTTCGATATATTGATGATATGTATGTTGTGATTCCCCTACTGGTGTCATGTGAACGTCGACTACATGGCACTTCACCATCTTTGGGCCTAAGGGAATGCCTTGTGGAGTAGCTATTAGATGATGGGTTGCTAGAGTGACAGAAGATTAAACCCTAGTTTATGCTCTACTTTGTAAGGGACTGATTTGGATCCATATGTTTAATGCTATGGTTAGATTTTATCTTAATATTTTTCTCGTAGCTGTGGATGCTTACGAGGGGGTTAATCATAAGTGGGAGGTTTGTTCAAGTAAGAACAGCACCCAAGCACCGGTCCACCCACATATCAAATTATCAAAGTAGCGAATGCAAATCAAACCAACATGATGAAAGTGACTAGATGAAATTCCCGTGTACCCTCAAGAACGCTTTGCTTATTGATACATCTCCAATGTATCTATAATTTTTCATTGTTCCATGCTATTATACTATCATTCTTGGATGTTTTACAATCATTTTACAGTCATTTTGTATCATTTTTTGGTACTAACCTATTGGCATAGTGCCAAGTGTCAGTTGATGTTTCTACATGTTTCTTACATCGCAGGAAATCAATACCAAACGAAGTCCAAACACAGTGAAAATTTTGTGGATTTTTTACGGACCAGAAGACATCTAGTGGGATGGAGATACGACTAGGGGTGCTCCGAGGGGAGCACAATCCTCCAGGGCGCGCTTGGGGGCCCAGGCTCACCCTGGTGGATTGTGCCCACCCCGGGTGCCCCCCGGACTGCCTCTTTACTCTATAAATACCCAAATATTCCAGAAACCCTAGAGGAGTTGACGAAAATCAATTCCAGCCGCCGCAAGTTCCAGAACCACCAGATCCAATCTAGATATCATCTCGGAGGGGTGCATCATGTCCATTGGTGCCTCTCTGATGATGCGTGAGTAGTTCTTTGTAGACCTACGGGTCCGTAGTTAGTAGCTAGATGGCTTACTCTCTCTCATTTGATTCTCAATACAATGGTCTCCTGGATATCCATATGATGTAACTCTTTTTGCGGTGTGTTTGTTGGGATCCGATGAACTTTGAGTTTATGACCAGATCTATCTTTTTATATCCATGAAAGTTATTTGAGTCTTCTTTGATCTCGTATATGCATGACTTCTTATTGCCTCGTATTTCTTCTCTGATATTTGGGTTTTGTTTGGCCAACTTGATCTATTTATGTTGCAGTGGGAAGAGGTGCTGTGTGATGGGTTCAATCTTATGGTGCTTGATCCCAGTGACAGAAGGGGAACCGACACGTTGTTGGGGAACGTAGTATTTTAAAATTTTCCTACGATCACGCAAGATCTATCTACCAGATGCATAACAACGAGAGGGGAGAGTGTGTCTACGTACACTCGTAGACCGGGAGCGGAAGCGTCAAGAGACGCGGTTGATGTTGTCGAACTTCTTCACGATCCAACCGATCAAGCACCGAACGTACGGCACCTCCGCGTCCAGCACACGTTCAGCTTGATGACGTCCCACGAGCTCTTGATCCAGTTGAGCTTCCCGGGAGAGTTTTGTCAGCACGACGGCGTGGTGACGGATATGATGTGTTCACCGGCGCAGGGCTTCGCCTAAGCTCCGCGACGGTATGACCGAGGTGTGATTCTGTGGAGGGGGCACCGCACACGGCTAAAACAATTCAACTTGTGTGTCTTTGGGTGCCCCCCTGCCCACGTATATAAAGGAGCAAGGGAGGGAGGCCGGCCGGCCCTTCCTGGTGTGGCTAGGGAGTGGACTCCTACTAGGAATAGGATTGCAATCCTATTCCTAGTAGGATTCACCAAAAGAAGGAAGAGGGAAAGGAATAGGAGAGGTGGCGCCCCCCCCCCCAATCCTAGTCCAACTAGGAACCCTAGGTGGGGGCGCCGGCCAGCCCTATGGGCTGCCTCTCTCTTTCCCTTTAGGCCCACTATGGACCATCCCCTCTCGTAGGGGGTTCCGGTAACCCCCTCCGGCATTCCCGATAAATCTGAAACTTTTCCGGAACACTTTCTGTGTCCGAATATAGTCGTCCAATATATCAATCTTTATGTCTCGGACATTCCGAGACTCCTCGTCATGTCCGTGATCTCATCCGGGACTCCGAACTACCTTCGGTACATCAATACTCATAAACTCATAATACCGATCGTCATCAAACGTTAAGCGTGCGGACCCTACGGGTTCGAGAACTATGTAGACATGACCGAGACTCATCTCCGGTCAATAACCAATAGCGGAACCTGGATGTTCATATTGGCTCCTACATATTCTACGAAGATCTTTCATCGGTCAGAACCGCATAACAACATACGTTGTTCCTTTTGTCAACGGTATGTTACTTGCCCGAGATTCGATCGTCGGTATCTCTATACCTAGTTCAATCTCGTTACTGGCAAGTCTCTTTACTCGTTCCGTAACTCATCATCTCGTGACTAACTCATTAGTCTTTTGCTTGCAAGGCTTATTGTGATGTGTGTTACCGAGAGGGCCCAGAGATACCTCTCCGACACTCGGAGTGACAAATCCTAATCTTGATCTATGCCAACACCACGAATACTTTCGGAGACACCTGTAGAGCATCTTTATGATCACCCAGTTACGTTGTGCCGTTTGATAGCACACAAGGTGTTCCTACGGTATTCGGGAGTTGCATAATCTCATAGTCATAGGAACATGTATAAGTCATGAAGAAAGCAATAGCAGTAAAACTAAACGATCATAGTGCTATGCTAACGGATGGGTCTTGTCCATCACATCATTCTCCTAATGATGTGATCCCGTTGATCAAATGACAACTCATGTCTATGGCTAGGAAACATAACCATCTTTGATCAATGAGCTAGTCTAGTAGAGGCATACTAGGGACATACTGTTTTGTCTATGTATTCACACATGTACTAAGTTTCCGGTTAATACAATTCTAGCATGAATAAAAGACATTTATCATGATATAAGGAAATATAAATAGCATCTTTATTATTGCCTCTAGGGCATATTTCCTTCAGTCTCCCACTTGCACTAGAGTCAATAATCTAGCTCACATCGCCATGTGATTTAATACCGATAGTTCACATCGTTATGTGAATAACACCCATAGTTCACATCGCCATGTGACCAACACCCAAAGGGTTTACTAGAGTCAATAATCTAGTTCACATCGCTATGTGATTAATACCCAAGAGTAATAAGGTGTGATCATGTTTTGCTTGTGAGAGAAGTTTAGTCAACGGGTCTGTCACATTCAGATCCGTATGTACTTTGCAAATTTCTATGTCTACAATGCTCTGCATAGAGCTACTCTAGCTAATTGCTCCCACTTTCAATACGCATCCAGATTGATACTTTAGAGTCATCTGGATTTAGTGTCAAAGCTTGCATCGGCGTAACCCTTTACGACGAACTCTTTATCACCTCCATAATCGAGAAATATTTCCTTAGTCATCCAGTTACTAAGGATAATTTTGACCGCTGTACAGTGATCCACTCCGGGATTACTTTGGTACCTCCCTGCTAGACTTATAGCAAGGCACACATCAGGTCTGGTACACAGCATTGCATACATGATAGATCCTATGGCTGAGGCATAGGGAATGACTTTCATTTTCTCTCTATCTTCTGCAGTGGTCGGGCATTGAGTCTTACTCAACTTCATACCTTGTAAAACAGGCAAGAACCCTTTCTTTGACTGATCCATTTTGAACTTCTTCAAAATCTTATCAAGGTATGTGCTTTGTGAAAGTCCAATTAAGCGTCTTGATCTATCTCTATAGATTTTGATGCCTAATATGTAAGCAGCTTTACCAAGGTCTTTCTTTGAAAAATTCCTTTCAAATACTCCTTTATGCTTTCCAGAAAATTCTACATCATTTCCGATCGACAATATGTCATTCACATATACTTATCAGAAAGGTTGTAGTGCTCCCACTCACTTATTGTAAATACAGGCTTCACCGCAAGTCTGTATAAATCTATATGCTTTGATCAACTTATCAAAGCGTATATTCCAACTCCGAGATACTTGCACCACTCCATAGATGGACCGCTGGAGCTTGCACAATTTGCTAGCACCTTTAGGATTGACAAAACCTTCTGGTTGCATCATATACAACTCTTCTTTAATAATTCCATTAAAGAACGCAGTTTCGTTATCCATTTGCCAGATTTCATAAAATGTGGCAATTGCTAACATGATTCGGACAGACTTAAGCATCGCTACAGGTGAGAAAGTCTCATCGTAGTCAACTCCTTGAACTTGTGGAAAACCTTTCGCAACAAGTCGAGCTTTGTAAACAGTAATATTACCGTCTGGTCGGTCTTCCTCTTGAAGATCCATTTATTTTCGATGGCTTGCCGATCATCGGGCAAGTCAACCAAAGTCCACACTTTGTTCTCATACATGGATCCCATCTCAGATTTCATGGCTTCAAGCCATTTTGCGGAATCTGGGCTCATCATCGCTTCCTCATAGTTCGTAGGTTCATCATGGTCTAGTAACATGATTTCCAGAACTGGGTTGCCGTACCACTCTGGTGCGGAACGTACTCTGGTTGATCTACGACGTTCTGTAGAAACTTGATCCGAAGATTCATGATCATTATCATTAACTTCCTTACTAATTGGTGTAGGAATCACTGGAACAATTTCCTGTGATGTACTACTTTCCAATCTGGGAGAAGGTACAATTACCTCATCAAGTTCTACTTTCCTCCCACTCACTTCTTTCGAGAGAAACTCTTTCTCTAGAAAGGATCCACTCTTAGCAACAAAGACCTTGTCTTCGGATCTGTGATAGAAGGTGTACCCAACAGTTTCTTTTGGGTATCCTATGAAGATTTACTTCTCTGATTTGGGTTCGAGCTTATCATGTTGAAACTTTTTCACATAAGCATCGCAGTCCCAAACTTAAAGAAACGACAACTTTGGTTTCTTGCCAAACCATAGTTCATAAGGTGTCGTATCAACGGATTTAGATGGTGCCCTATTTAACGTGAATGCAGCTGTCTCTAATGCATAACCCCAAAAGCAATAGTGGTAAATCGGTAAGAGACATCATAGATCGCACCATATCCAATAAAGTACGGTTACGACGTTCGGACACACCATTACGCTGTGGTGTTCCAGGTGGCGTGAGTTGTGAAACTATTCCACATTGTTTCAAATGAAGACCAAACTCGTAACTCAAATATTCTTCTCCACGATCAGATCGTAGGAATTTTATTTTCTTGTTACGTTGATTCTCTACTTCACTCTGAAATTCTTTGAACTTTTCAAATGTTTCAGACTTGTGTTTCATTAAGTAGATATACCCATATCTGCTCAAATCATCAGTGAAGGTCAGAAAATAACGATACCCGCCGCGAGCATCAACACTCATTGGTCCACATACATCAGTATGTATGATTTC
>LR738716.1:37947345-37997783 GCA_902687465.1 Secale cereale
CTCATCATGTCTTGACCATATCACATCACAACATGCCCTGCAAAAACAAGTTAGACGTCCTCTACTTTGTTGTTGCAAGTTTTACGTGGCTGCTACGGGCTTAGCAAGAACCGTTCTTACCTACGCATACAAAACCACAACGATGTTTCGTCAAGTATGTGCTGTTTTAACCTTCACAAGGACCGGGCGTAGCCACACTTGATTCAGCTAAAGTGAGAGAGACAGACACCTGCCAGTCACCTTTAAGCAACGAGTGCTCATAACGGTGAAACCAGTCTCGCGTAAGCGTACGCGTAATGTCGGTCCGGGCCGCTTCATCTCACAATACCGCCGAAGCAAAGTATGACATGATGGTAAGCAGTATGACTAGTATCGCCCACAACTCATTGTGTTCTACTCGTGCATATCATCTACGCATAGACCTGGCTCATGATGCCACTGTTGGGGAACGTAGTATTTTAAAATTTTCCTACGATCACGCAAGATCTATCTACCAGATGCATAGCAACGAGAGGGGAGAGTGTGTCTACGTACCCTCGTAGACCGGGAGCGGAAGCGTCAAGAGACGCGGTTGATGTTGTCGAAATTCTTCACGATCCAACCGATCAAGCACCGAACGTACGGCACCTCCGCGTTCAGCACACGTTCAGCTTGATGACGTCCCACGAGCTCTTGATCCGGTTGAGCTTCACGGGAGAGTTTCGTCAGCACGACGGTGTGGTGACGGATATGATGTGTTCACCGGCGCAGGGCTTCGCCTAAGCTCCGCGACGGTATGACCGAGGTGTGATTCTGTGGAGGGGGGCACCGCACACGGCTAAAACAATTCAACTTGTGTGTCTTTGGGTGCCCCCCTGCCCCCGTATATAAAGGAGCAAGGGAGGGAGGCCGGCCGGCCCTTCCTGGTGCGGCTAGGGAGTGGACTCCTACTAGGAATAGGATTGCAATCCTATTCCTAGTAGGATTCACCAAAAGAAGGAAGAGGGAAAGGAATAGGAGAGGTGGCGCCCCCCCCCCCCAATCCTAGTCCAACTAGGAACCCTAGGTGGGGGCGCCGGCCAGCCCTATGGGCTGCCTCTCCCTTTCCCTTTAGGCCCACTATGGACCATCCCCTCTCGTAGGGGGTTCCGGTAACCCCCTCCGGCATTCCCGATAAATCCGAAACTTTTCCGGAACACTTCCGGTGTCCGAATATAGTCGTCCAATATATCAATCTTTATGTCTCGGACATTCCGAGACTCCTCGTCATGTCCGTGATCTCATCCGGGACTCCGAACTACCTTCGGTACATCAATACTCATAATACCGATCGTCATCAAACGTTAAGCGTGCGGACCCTACGGGTTCGAGAACTATGTAGACATGACCGAGACTCATCTCCGGTCAATAACCAATAGCGGAACCTGGATGTTCATATTGGCTCCTACATATTCTACGAAGATCTTTTATCGGTCAGAACCGCATAACAACATACGTTGTTCCTTTTGTCAAACGGTATGTTACTTGCCCGAGATTCGATCGTCGGTATCTCTATACCTAGTTCAATCTCGTTACCGGCAAGTCTCTTTACTCGTTCCGTAACACATCATCTCGTGACTAACTCATTACTCTTTTGCTTGCAAGGCTTATTGTGATGTGTGTTACCGAGAGGGCCCAGAGATACCTCTCCGACACTCGGAGTGACAAATCCTAATCTTGATCTATGCCAACACCACGAATACTTTCGGAGACACCTGTAGAGCATCTTTATGATCACCCAGTTACGTTGTGACGTTTGATAGCACACAAGGTGTTCCTACGGTATTCGGGAGTTGCATAATCTCATAGTCATAGGAACATGTATAAGTCATGAAGAAAGCAATAGCAGTAAAACTAAACGATCATAGTGCTATGCTAACGGATGGGTCTTGTCCATCACATCATTCTCCTAATGATGTGATCCCGTTGATCAAATGACAACTCATTTCTATGGCTAGGAAACATAACCATCTTTGATCAATGAGCTAATCTAGTAGAGGCATACTAGGGACATACTGTTTTGTCTATGTATTCACACATGTACTAAGTTTCCGGTTAATACCATTCTAGCATGAATAAAAGACATTTATCATGATATAAGGAAATATAAATAACATCTTTATTATTGCCTCTAGGGCATATTTCCTTCACACGTATGTATCATTGCCATTAAGGATAACAAGATGTGGTATATTTCTACATAAATAGATCTTGTCTACATCATGGCATCATTCTTATTGCATTACTCCATTTTTCCATGAACTTAATACACTAGATGCATGCTGGATAGCGGTCTATGTGTGGAGTAATAGTAGTAGATGCAGGCAGGAGTCGGTCTACTAATCTTGGACGTGATGCCTATGTAATGATCATTGCCTGGATATCGTCATGCCCCCCGGGTCTCTTCTTTATTATATTTGCCTTTGCGATCTATTTTCCTTTGCTTTTATTTTCAGATCTATTAAACCAAAAACACAAAAATACCTTGATGCACTTTATCTTATTTGGCGTTCGATCTATCAATATTTACAACTCTCTCACGTCAACTTGCCAATTTCTGGCGCTGCTACCTGAAAGGGATTGACAACCCCTTTTACACGTCGGGTTGCGAGTATTTGTTATTTGTGTGCAGGTGTTGTTTACGTAGTGTTGCGTGATTCTCCTACTGGTTCGATAACCTTGGTCTCATCACTTAAGGAAATACCTACCATTGTTGTGTTGCATCATCCCTTCCTCTTTGGGTAAGTACCGACGTAGTTCTAGCAAACATCACTTATCATAAGACACCGTTTTAGCATGTCCTTTGCCACAAAAGGATTGTGCTACCTTGCTGCACTTTATCTATCATTATCGTTACTTGCTCGTTACAAATTATCTTGCTATCAAACTATTTGTTACCGACAATTTCAGTGCTTGCAGACATTACCTTGCTGAAAACCTCTTGTGATTTCCTTTTGCTCCTCGTTGGGTTCGACACTTTTACTTATAGAAAGGACTATAATTGACCCCCTATACTTTTGGGTCATCAAGACTCTTTTTTGGTGACATTGCCGGGGAGTGAAGCACTCTTGGTAAGTGGAAATTGGTAAGGAAAAATTTATACTACGTGCTGAAATTTATTGTCACTTGTTACTATGGAGAACAATCCTTTGAGGGGTTTGTTCGGGGTATCTTGGCCTCAACCGGAAGCATAATTAGTTGTCCCATAACCTATCACGCATACTGAAAATATTGGTTATGAAATTCCTTCGGGTATGACAGAACAACTTCCAGCTAATCCTTGTGCAGGACACAGAACTAAACATCCTGATACGCACTTGATATATGTGGACGAAATTTGTGGATTATTTAAGCTTGCATGTTTACACAGAGATGAATCTAAGAAGAAGGTTTTCCCTTTATCTTTGAAGTGAAAAGCATTAACATGGTATAGGCTATGTGATGATATTGGATCTTGGAACTGGAATCGATTGAAATTGGAATTTCACCCAAAAAATATCCTATGCATCTAGTTCATCGCGATCGGAATTATATATATTTATATTTATATATATAGTGGCCTCGTGAAGGAGAAAGTATCACTCTAGCTTGGGGGAGGCTTAAGTCAATGTTATATCCATGCCCCAACCATGAGCTCTCTAGAGAAATTATCATTCAGAATTATTATGCTCGGCTTTCTCGTAATGATCGATCCATGCTCGATACTTCTTGTACTTGTTCTATTATGAACAAATCTATTGAATTCAAGTGGGGTCCTTTACAAATAATTAAATGCAACTCTGAAGATTGGGAACTCAACGAAGGTAAAGAGCCAGGTATTAAGCTTGAGTTTGATTGTGTTAAATCTTTTATGAGTATCAATGCCTTTCAAAAGTTTAGCACTAAATATGGACTTGACTCTGAGATAGTAACCTCTTTTTGTGAATCATTTGCTACTCATGTTGATATCCCTAAGGAGAAGTAGTTTACATATCATCCTCCTATTAAAGAATAAATTAAAGAATCGGTAATAGATAAGGATGAAACTATTATTTACAAGGTTGATCCAGTTGTGCCTATTGCTTATATTGAAAAGCCACCTTTCCCTGTTAGGATAAAGGAACATGCTAAGGTCTTAGCTGTGGTTCGCAAAAGTAATATTAAAGCACCTAAACCCCTTGAACAAATTAAAGTACAACCTAGTGTTGCTATGGTTAAAGCTCTCTTGGACGATAATATTGATGGGCATGTTATTTATTTCGTTGGTGAAGCTGCTAGAATTGCCAAACCCAATGAAAAGGATAAATATAGACCTATTTTTGGCATGCCTGTTGTCTTAGTTAAAATAGGAGATCATTACTATCATGGCTTATGTGATTTAGGTGCTAGTGTGAGCGCTATTCCTTTTACCTTATACCAAGAAATTATGAATGACATAGCACCCGCTGAAATAGAAGACATAGATGTTACTATTAAACTTGCAAACCGAGACACCATCACACCACTTGGGATCGTTGGAGATGTTGAAATCTTGTGTGGGAAAATAAAATATCCTACTGATTTTCTAGTCCTTGGTTCCCCACAAGATGACTTTTGTCCCATTATCTTTGGTAGACCTTTGTTGAACACTTTCAATGCTAAGATAGATTGTGAAAAAGAAAATGGCAGTGTTAGTTTTGGTGATATGTCTCATGAGTTAACTTTTCTAAGTTTAGTAGACAACCGGGTAATGAAGAATTACATAATAAAGATGAAATAATTGGTCTTTCTTCTATTGTTGTGCCACCTACTAATCCCTTAGGACAATATTCGCAAGACCATGAAAATGATATGCATTTGCGTGAAAGAAATGAAATAGATAAAATATTCTTTGAATAACTTCCTCTCCTAAAACCCAATTTGCCTATTGAAACTCTTGGAGGTCCTCCTCCACCTAAAGGTGATCATGTGTTTAGGTTAAAGCAATTTCCTCACACTTTGAAATATGCTAATCTTGATGGGGAAAAGATATACCATGTTATTATTAGTGTTAACCTTTCAGAACATGAAGAGGAGAGATTATTAAAAACTCTGAGGAAGCACCTGCTACTATTGGATATAATCTTGATGATCTTAAGGGTATTAGTCCCACTCTCTGTCAGCACACGATCAATATGGAACCTAATGCTAAACCTATTGTTGATCACCAATGACGATTGAATCCTAAGATGAAAGAAGTGGTAAGAACTGAAATACTAAAACTTCTAGAAGCAGGTATAATATATCCCATAGCTGGTAGTAGATGGGTAAGTCATGTTCATTGTGTCCCTGAGAAGGGAGGTATCACGGTTGTTCCCAATGATAAAAATGAACTTATTCCACAAAGAATTGTTACTGGTTATAGAATGGTAACTGATTTTAGAAAATTAAACAAAACTACTAGGAAATATCATTACCATCTGCCTTTTATTGATCAAATGCTAGAAAGACTATCTAAGCACACACACCTTTTCTTTCTTGATGGATATTCTGGTTTCTCTCAAATACATGTATCACAACCTGATCAAGAGAAAACCACCTTCACTTGTCCTTTTGGAACCTACGCTTATAGGCATATGCCTTTTGGTTTATGCAACGCACCTGCTACCTTTCAAAGATGTATGACCGCTATATTCTCTGATTTTTGTGAAAAGATTGTCGAGGTTTTTATGGATGATTTCTCCGTTTACATAACTTCTTTAGATGATTGCTTAAGCGACCTTGATCGAGTTTTGCAGAGATGTGAACAAACTAATCTTGTCTTGAATTGGGAGAAGTGCCACTTTATGGTAAATGAAGGTATTGTCTTGGGGCATAAAATTTCTGGACGAGGTATTGAGGTGGATAAAGCTAAAGTTGATGCAATTGAGAAAATACCAGGTCCTAAAGATATTAAAGGTATTCGTAATTTCCTTGGTCATGTTGGTTTCTATAGGAGGTTTATTAAAGACTTCTCTAAAATTTCTAGGCATCTTACTAATCTTTTATGAAAGGATGTTCCTTTTGTTTTTTTATGATGATTGCATAGAAGCCTTTGAAACACTTAAGAAAGCCTTAACCGCCGCACCTATTGTTCAACCACCTGATTGGAACTTGCCTTTTGAAATTATGTGTGATGCTAGTGATTATGATGTTGATGGTGTTCTAGGACAAAGAGTTGATAAGAAGTTAAATGTTATCCATTATGCTAGCAAAACTCTAGACAGTGCCCAAAGAAATTATGCTACCACTGAAAAAGAATTTTTAGCAGTTGTGTTTTCTTGTGATAAATTCAGATCTTACAATGTTTACTCCAAAGTAATTGTTCACACTGATCAAGCTGCTATAAAATATCTTATAGAAAAGAAAGATGCTAAACCCAGACTCATTAGATGGGTTCTCTTGTTACAAGAATTTGATTTACATATCACTGATAGTAAAGGAGTTGAGAACCCAGTAGCTGATAACTTGTTTATGTTAGAAAATATTCTTGATGACCCACTACCTATTGATGATAGCTTTCCTAATGAACAATTACCTGCAATAAATGTTTCTCATAACACTCCTTGGTATGTTGTCTATGCTAATTACATTATTGCTAATACATACCACCTAGTTTCACATACCAAGAAAAGAAAAGAAAAATCTTCTATGATTTAAGACATTACTTTTGGGATGACCCACATCTGTATAAAGAAGGAGTATATGGTATATTTAGACTTTCTGTACCTCAGCATGAACAGGAACAAATCCTATGGAAATGTCATCCCGAAGCCTATGGAGGACATCATGCAGGAGATCGAACTGCTCACAAGGTATTGCAATCTGGTTTTTATTGGCCTACTCTCTCCAAGGATGCTCGTAAGTTTGTCTTATCTTGTGATGAATGTCAAAGAATTGGTAATATCGGTAAGCGTCAGAAAATGCCTATGAATTATTCACTTATTGTCGAACCACTTGATGTTTTGGGTTTTGATTATATGGGACATTTTCCTTCCTCTAATGGGTATACTCATATTTTGGTTGTTGTTGATTATGTCACTAAGTGGGTAGAGGCTATTCCAACTAGTAGTGTTAATCATAACACCTCCATTAAAATACTTAAAGAAGTTATTTTCCTAAGGTTTGGAGTCTCTAGATATCTAATGACTGATGGTGGTTCACACTTTATTCATGGTGCTTTCCGTAAAATGCTTGCTAAATATGATGTTAACCATAGAATTGCATCACCCTATCATCCTCAATCTAGTGGACAAGTTGAACTTAGAAATAGAGAAATAAAATTAATATTACAGAAAACTCTCAATAGGTCCCGAAAGATTTGGTCTAAGAAACTAGATGATGCACTTTGGGCCTACTAGACAGCTTATAAAAATCCTATGGGTATGTATCCATAAAAAATGGTGTATGGAAAAGCCTGTCATTTGCCTCTAGAGTTAGAACATAAAGCATTTTGGGAAATTAAGGAACTCAACTATGATTTCAAACTTGTCGGTGAAAAGAGGTTATTTGATATTACCTCACTAGATGAATGGAGAAATCCAAGCTTAAGAAAATGCCAAATTATTTAAAGAAAAACTTAAAATATGGCATGACAAAAGAATCCAAAAGCAGGAGTTCAAAGTTGGAGAATATGTTCTTTTGTACAACTCTCGTTTTAGATTTTTGTAGGTAAACTTCTTTCCAAATTGGAAAGACCATATATTATCGAAGAGGTTTATCGCTCTGGAGCTAGCAAGATTAATAATGCTTGATGTACTAACCCGGAGGTGGTCAATGGACAAAGAATTAAACAATATATCTTAGGTATGCCTATTAATGTTGACAGCAATATTATCCAAACCATGACACCAGAGGAATACATAAAAGAAACCTTCCACAACACTCCAGAACCCTGAAAAGGAGGAGGTACGTGATACGGTAAGTACACTGACTCCTAAAAATCCGCAAAAAATATTTTCTATCAGTTTTGGAATATTACAAAAATTAGGAAATTAAGAAATAACTAGGAAGGCAACCGAGGTGAGCACGATGCACCAGGGCGTACATGCCCTCGCTCGCGCGCCCTAGTGGGTTGTACCCCCCTCGGGCACCTTCCCGACTTCGTTTTCCTTCCATATTCTTGTTTCCCAAGATAAAAAATCCTTATATATACCCGAACGATTTGGCTACCACATCGCAGAAAAATCCTCAGTTCTTGTCTCGTGTTGTTTTTCCTGTCAGATCTAGATCACCATGGCTCCACCAAGCTCCTCCAAGGACAAGTTCTTAGAGAAGGTCATCAACCCGTACTTGTCAAAGGTGATGAAGCACCCTCAAGCCATTGAGATGCGTGAGAGGGTGCTCCACATCCGGTATGTTCAAGGGCCCAAGAGGACGGGGAGCATGGAGGCCAGGCTCAAGGCGGTGGAACAAGACATCTTCGAGTGCCAAGGGATGGTGGAGCATGGACTTAGTGCTAATCACTCCATGATCACGGAATTCACCTAAGACAACATGGTGGATGGTCGGTCCATGAACGACATCGTCTTCACCTTCAACGAGCAAATTAATTTTCTGCAAAGCCAAATCTATTATCTTCAAAATCAAGTTTTCGAGTATGAAGCAAGATTTAAAGGTATGAGTTTAGTTGCTAGTTGCAGGACTCGGGAGACTCGTGCATCTAATTTTCATGGTGAGCCCCTACCCTGGAAGCCGGAGGACAAACCTACTACCTCGTCACCACCACCTTCATCATCTTCCCCACCAAAGGAGACTTGAGTACATGGGTATGGGCACTCCCCTTGGCTTGTGCCAAGCTTGGGGGAGATGCCCCGGTATCATATCACCATCACTTCTATTTGAATAAAAGTTTAGTATATATGATCTATTTTCGAGTGTTAGTTTCATGATCTATCTATCTATGTGATCGAGTGAGAGTTATATAATAAGGTTTAGTTTGAGCTTTTTGCTTCTTTACTTTCTTGTTGCAATCAAATAAAAATAAATAATGAAAAAGATCATATGCTAATCTTATGGTAAGTAATGACTTCACATAAGGAAAGTATAAGTGGTAAAATTTGTTGGAGATTCAGAAACATGGCATTGGTCAATGATGCAACTCATGAAAGAATTAATAAAGGAAGAGAAGATTCACATGCAAATACACTATCTTGGACATCTTTTATGATTGTGAGCCCCCATTAATTATTATATGTCAAAATTGTTGACGTTGGACAAGGAAGACAACATAATGAGTTATGTTTGTTCATACTCACATAGAAGTTATATTGTCATAGATCCTTCAACATGTGGTGCTTGCTCAACATATTTGCTAGACAAAACTCCGCACTAAGTAGAGATACTACTTGTGCATCCAAATCCAACTCATGTTTTGAGAGTCCTCCATGCCTACTTATGGATTGAGTAAGATCCTTCAAGTAAGTTGTCATCGATGCAATAAGGCAATAAAAATTTCTTCTAAATGTGTTCGATCATTTAGTGTAAGAGACAATTGAGCGTTGTACGAACTTGTGATGGCAAAGTAATAAAGGCGACAGACTGCATAATAAAGGTTGCCATCATAAGGGGCAATATAATGTGACGTTCTTTTGCATTAAGGGATTTGTCATACAAACAAAAGTGCATGACAACATCTACTTACCTCTGCGAAGGGCATGTCTTTTACTTTTAAGTATTTACTTTCATGCAAAAGTCAAAGTATTCTTCCATATTCCTTTTTATTTTATCCTTTCATGTGCATCATGTTGTGAGGAAAGATCTAGGCACATATATCCAGTTGAAGATGAGTGAGCATGAGTTAATATTGTTGACATCACCCTTGAGGTGAATATGTTGGGAGGCGAAATTATAAGCCCCTATCTTTCTATGTGTCTGGTTGAAACTTTTTGTTCATGGGTATGCTGTGAGTGGTAGCAATCATAGAAGATTAAAAGATGATTGAGTATGTGGACTTGTCAAAAGGCTCCGATACATGACCCTTCCTGAAAATATGATGAATTGTAGTTGCAAAGTTGAATGAGAACATAGTTTGTTGATTTTCAATAAAGTTTATGCCTTCTACTTCGATGTTGTGATGAATTGTTACTTGTTCATGAAAAGTTATATGATAAAAGTATATGATAAAGCTTTATGATAGAATTTGTTGTTGTTATTATAATAAGCATGATGCTACTATGTCCGTATTTTGTTTTTATCGACACCTCTCTCTCTAAAAATGTGGACACGATTTTTGATATTGGCTTTCGCTTGAGGACAAGCGAGGTCTAAGCTTGGGGGAGTTGATACGTCCATTTTGCATCATGTTTTCCTACTGTTTTGTATAAAAAAAATTATGCATAATAATGTTTTTGGAGTAATTCTAATGCCTTCTTTCTCATAATATGCAAAGTTTGCACAAAGATGGAGAATACCGGCCACTGGAATTTTGGACCTGAAAAAGCTACGTCAAGACACCTATTTTGCACATCTCCAAATCAGCTGAAAATTTACGGAGAATTATTTTGGAAGAAAAAAATACTAGAGAAAATAACTATTGGAGGGGGCCCACCTGGTGACCACAAGACACCAGGGCACGCTAGGCCCCCCAGACGCGCCCTGGTGGGTTGTGGCCAGCCTGGCCCACCTTCGGTGCCCATTGATGTTTGCTAGAACTATGTCGGTATTTCCCCAAAGAGGAAGGGATGATGCTGTATAGCAACGGTAGGTATTTCCCTCAGTGATGAGACCAAGGTTATCGAACCAGTAGGATAATCACGCAACACTACGTAAACAACACCTGCACACAAATAACAAATACTCGCAACCCAGCATGTAAAAGGGGTTGTCAATCCCTTTCGGGTAACGGTGCCAGAAATTGGCAAGTTGATGTGAGAGAGTTGTAAATATTGATAGATCGAACGACAAATAAGATAAAGTGCAGTAATGTATTTTTGTGTTTTTGGTTTAGTAGATCTGAAAATAAAGGCAAAGTAAAATAGATCGCAAAGGCAAATATAATAAAGAAGAGACCCGGGGTCGTAGGTTTCACTAGTGGCTTCTCTCGAGAAAAAATAGCAAACGGTGGGTGAACAAATTACTGTTGGGCAATTGATAGAACTTCAAATAATCATGACGATATCCAGGCAATGATCATTATATAGGCATCACGTCTAAGATTAGTAGACCGGCTCCTGCCTGCATCTACTACTATTAGTCCACACATCGACCGCTATCCAGCATGCATCTAGTGTATTAAGTTCATGGAAAAACATAGTAATGCAATAAGAACGATGAAATGATGTAGACAAGATCAATTTATGAAGAAATAGACCCCATCTTGTTATCCTCAATGGCAACGATACATACGTGTAGGTTCCCCTTCTGTCAGTGGGATCAAGCACCGTAAGATCGAACCCATCACAAAGCACATCTTCCCATTGCAAGATAAATAGATCAAGTTGGCCAAACAAAATCCCAAATATCGGATAATAAATACGAGGCTATAAGCAATCATGCATATAAGAGATCAAACAAGACTCATATAGCTTTCATGGATATAAAAAGATAGATCTGAACATAAACTCAAAGTTCATCGGATCCCAACAAACACACCGCAAAAAGAGTTACGTCATATCGATCTCCAAGAGACCATTGTATTGAGAATCAAACGAGAGAGAGGAAGTCATCTAGCTACTAACTACGGACCCGTAGGTCTACAAAGAACTATGCATCATCATCGGAGAGGCACCAATGGACATGATGCACCCCTCCGAGATGGTGTCTAGATTGGATCTAGTGGTTCTCGAACTTGCGGCGGCTGGAATTGATTTTCGTTGACTCCTCTAGGGTTTCTGTAATACTGGGGTATTTATAGAGCAAAGAGGCGGTCCGGGGGGCACCCGAGGTGGGCCCACCCTACCAGGGCCCGCCTAGCCCACATGCGCGCCCTGGTTAGTTGTGCTCCCCTCGAAGCACCCCCTAGGCACTTCTCCGGCCATTGGATGTCTTCTGGTCCATAAAAAATCGACAAAAAGTTTCGTTGCGTTTGGACTCCATTTGGTATTAATTTCCTGCGATGTAAAAAACATGTAGAAAACAACAACTATCACTTGGCACTATGTCAATAGGTTAGTACCAAAAAATGATATAAAATGACTATAAAATGATTGTAAAACATCCAAAAATGATAATATAACAGCATGGAACAATAAAAAATTATAGATATGTTGGAGACGTATCAGCATCCCCAAGCTTAAGTCATGCTCGTCCTCGAGTAGGTAAATGGTAAAAGCAGAATTTTTGATGTGGAATGCTGCCTAACATGTCATCTCGTATTCTTTTCTTTATAGCATGGACATTTGGACGTTTATATCGTTCAAAGCAATAGTCTAGTTCTGACATGAGACTTAAATACTCAAGCATATCAACAAGCAATCATGTCTTTCAAAATATCAATACTAAAGCAAGTTATCCGTAGCCCCTCATGCTCAATCATTGATCCATTCATGCAACACATCCAAAAATTAGCTACATCCAATGCTCAAGTGCGATAATAGTGTTCCGTAGTTGGTGCTTTATAAGAGAAGATGGAGAGTCAAAATAAAAATAAAAATTGCATAAAGTAAAAGATAGGCCCTTCGCAGAGGGAAGTAGGGATTTGTAGAGGTGCCAGAGCTCAAAGTTCAAATTGGGAGATAAAATTATTTTGGGTGGCATGCTTTTCCCACCAACGAGAACGACTTAGAGTTCCCAACACTTTCCACATTGGATGCATCATAGGCGGTTCTCAAACATAAAATAAAGTTTATTCCTTTTTCCACCAAACTTTCACAAGCCATGGCTAACCGTATCCACGGGTGCCCTCCATACCAACACTTTCCAGGGAATTTATTATTTGACAACATAAAGTAAATTTCTTTTTTCATTTCGGGACTCGGAATCCCTATTACCGTCATACTCTCGCGCAATGACAAGTCAATAAACACTCATCTTGAGAATATCACATCCAGCATGAAAAACATTGGCCACCCTTCACCGCTTCGCGGTACAGGCACACAAAAGAGAAAATTATTTTGAAATTAGAGTTGGCACATACAAATTTGCTTAGAACGGCATGGAAATACCACATATAGGTAGGTATGTGATACGTCTCCAACGTATCTATAATTTTTTATTGTTCCATGCTATTATATATTCTGTTTTGGATGTTTAATGGGCTTTATTATACACTTTTATATTATTTTTGGGACTAACCTACTAACCCAAGGCCCAGTGCAAATTGTTGCTTTTTGCCTATTTCAGTGTTTCGCATAAAAGGAATATCAAACGGAGTCCAAACGGAATGAAATCTTCGGGGGAGTTATTTTTGGAACCTTATCTACCCAGAAGACTTGGAGTACACGCGAGGGAACGAGAGAGGCGGCCACGATGATCCAGGGTGCGCCCCCACCCTCGTGGGCCCCCTCTGGCTCCCCTGATGCCCTCCTTCCTCCTATATATATCCACGTACCATGAAAACATCGAGGCAACAGAGAAAACACCAATTCCACCACCACAACCTTCTGTTCCCGTGAGATCCCATCTTGGGGCCTGTTTTGGAGCTCCGCCAGAGGGGGGATCGATCACGAAGTGCTTGTACATCAACACCATAACCTCACCAATGAGTTGTGAGTAGTTTACCACAGACCTTCGGGTCCATAGTTAATAGCTAGATGGCTTCTTCTCTCTTTTTGGATCTCAATACAAAGTTCTCCTCGATCTTTGAGGAGATCTATCCGATGTAATCTTCTTGCGGTGTGTTTGACGAGATCCGATGAATTGTGGGTTTATGATCAAGATTATCTACGAACAATATTTGATTCTTTTCTGAAATCTTTTTATGTATGATTATAATATCCATGCAAGTCTCTTCGAATTATTGGTTTGGTTTGGCCTACTAGATCTATAGTTCTTGCAACGGGAGAAGTGCTTGGCTTTGGGTTCAATCTTGCGGTGTCCTTTCCCAGTGATAGTAGGGGCAGCAAGGCATGTATTGTATTGTTGCCATCGAGGATAAAACGATGGGGTTTATATCATATTGCTTGAGTTTATCCCTCTACATCATGTCATCTTGCTTAGGGCGTTACTCTGTTCTTATGAACTTAATACTCTAGATGCATGCTGGATAGCGGTCGATGTGTGGAGTAATAGTAGTAGATGCAAAATCGTTTTGCTCTACTTGTTACGGACGTGATGCCTATATATGATGATCATGCCTAGATATTCTCATAACTATGCGCTTTTCTATCAATTGCTCCACAGTAATTTGCTCACCCACCGTAGAATTCTGCTATCATGAGAGAAGCCACTAGTGAAACCTATGGCCCCCGGGTCTATCTTTATCATATTACTTTCCCTTCAATTTCTATTGCCGTTGCTTTTTTAATTTCTTTACTTTCTGTTCTTATACCCAAAATACCAAAAATACTATCCTATCCTATCTAACAGATCTCACTTTCGTAAGTGACCGTAAAGGGATTGACAACCCCTTATCGTGTTGGCTGCGAAGTTCTTATTTGTTCGTGCAGGTGTGAGGGACTGGCGCGTGGTCTCCTACTGGATTGATACCTTGGTTCTCAAAAACTGAGGGAAATACTTACGCTACTGTGCTGCATCACCCTTTCCTCTTCGAGGGAATACAATGCAAGCTCGAGAAGTAGCAACAAGAATTTCTGGCGCCGTTGCCGGGGAGATCTACGCAAAATTCATATACCAAGTACCTATCACAAACCCTTATCCTTCGCACTACATTATTTGCCTCTCGTTTTCCTCTCCCCCATTTCACCCTTGCCGTTTTATTCGCCCTTCTTTTTCCGTGTGTTTTACCGCTCGCTTGCCACGTGTGTGTTCATCTTTATCGTTGGTTGTTGCTACCATGTCTGAGATGGGGGAAGATGCCATTGAAAGGGTTAGTAATGCTGAGAAAAACTTCACCTTTGTTAATCCTCCGGATGAAACTACCACTTTACATGCTAAGAAATTCCGGATTGGTAGTGGTAATATTATTGGAAAAGGAGTTCTTCAAGACTTCTTTACTTGTGTCGGTGCTTTACCCACTGATACGTCTCCAACGTATCTATGATTTTTGATTGTTCCATGCTATTATATTATCCTTCTAGGATGTTTGATAGGCTTTTATATACACTTTTATATGATTTTTGGGACTAACCTATTAACCCAGAGCCCAGTGCCAGTTTCTATTTTTTCCTTGTTTTTGAGTTTTACAGAAAAGGAATATCAAACGGAGTCCAATTGACGTGCCAACTTTTGATGATTTTTTATGGAACAAAAGAAGCCCCGAAGTAAAAGAGTTGGGCCAGGAGAGTCACGGGCTGCCCACGAGGGTGGGGGGCGCACCCACCCCCACTAGTGGCACCCCCCCTATCTCGTGGACAGCCCGGAGGCCCCCCTAACTTGTACCCTACGCCAAAAAGTCCTATAAATACTGAAACCTCTGGAAAATAACCTAGATCGGGAGTTCCGCCGCCGAAAGCCTTTGTTGCCACCGAAAACCAATCTAGACCTGTTCTGGCACCCTGTCGGAGGGGGGAATCCCTCTTCGGTGGCCATCTTCATCATCCCGGCGCTCTCCATGACGAGGAGGGAGTAGTCCACCCTTGGGGTTGAGGGTATGTATCAGTAGCTATGTGTTTGATCTCTCTCTCTCTCTCTCTCTCTCTCTCTCATGTTCTTGAGATGGCACGATCTTGATGTATCGCGAGCTTTGCTACTATAGTTGGATCTTATGATGTTTCTCCCCCTCTACTCTCTTGTGATGAATTGAGTTTTCCCTTTGAAGTTATCTTATCGGATTGAGTCTTTAAGGATTTGAGAACACTTGATGTATGACTATATGTCTTGCGTGGGATACCTGTGGTGACATTGGGATATTCTATTGATTCACTTGATGTATGTTTTGGTGATCAACTTGCGGGTTCCGTGACCTTGGGAATCTATGCATAGGGGTTGGCACACGTTTTCGTCTTGACTCTTCGGTAGAAACTTTGGGGCACTCTTTGAAGTACTTTGTGTTGGTTGAATAGATGAATCTGAGATTGTGTAATGCATATCGTATAATCATGCCCATGGATACTTGAGGTGACAATGGAGTATCTAGGTGACATTAGGGTTTTGGTTGATTTGTATCTTAAGGTGTTATTCTAGTACGAACTCTATGATAGATTGAACGGAAAGAATAGCTTCGTGTTATTTTACTACGGACTCTTGAATAGATCGATCAGAAAGAATAACTTTGAGGTGGTTTCGTACCATACAATAATCTCTTCGTTTGTTCTCCGCTATTAGTTACTTTGGAGTGACTCTTTGTTGCATGTTGAGGGATAGTTATATGATCCAGTTATGTTATTATTGTTGAGAGAACTTGCACTAGTGAAAGTATGAACCCTAGGCCTTGTTTCCTATCATTGCAACACCGTTTATGCTCACTTTTACCACTTGCTACCTTGTTGTTTTTATATTTTCAATTTACAAAAACCTATATCTAGCATCCATATTGCACTTGTATCACCACCTCTTCGCCGAACTAGTGCACCTATACAATTTACCATTGTATTGGGTGTGTTGGGGACACAAGAGACTCTTTGTTATTTGGTTGCAGGGTTGCTTGAGAGAGACCATCTTCATCCTACGCCTCCCGTGGATTGATAAACCTTAGGTCATCCACTTGAGGGAAATTTGCTACTCTCCTACAAACCTCTACACTTGGAGGCCCAACAACGTCTATAAGAAGAAGGTTGTGTAGACATCACCCACTACGGGTGGATCCATTCTTCATTGAACTAGTAGTCTTGCGGATGCCATATATATGCTTATCGTCGAAATTGAAAGGCATTTATCCATATGCATCCTTGCATTCAGAGAATCTTTCTGGAATTTTCCAATATTGAGCATTCTTCTGTTAAGTGCGCAGCTACTATCTTTTTGGCTCATGAGTTCAGATTCGTAATGAAAGAGGCCAAAGAGATCTTTACGCATTATAGGGTGGACACTCATCGTCCTCCCATAGAATATTTCTTATTCAATCAAGAGGACATAATGCGTTTGCAATCTTTAGATCATGTTGCTTTTAATGAGAACCTTAGGAAAAAGGTTCCTACCGATATCTTGGTTGATAGAATTTCTGAGTTGAATGATGATTTTGCTATTCAAAACAATGGGTTAGGTTTTTCCCTTGAGCGAAGGCTCATGACCGTTTGCCAAAAGAATGCTTTTAATGATGAATTGGTTGTGCAATATGAAGGGCCAAAGGAGGAACCTATACCTCCTGAGCTTGATATGGGGGACTTTTATCCTATTAAATTTAGCCCTTTTGATTACTTTTGTTTGGCACAAACAAAACTTGCTGCTGAACGTAGAGAATATGAAATGAGTTTTCGCAATCTACCTTATCATTATGGCAATACCTAGATCTATTCTTGTATCATGCCTAGCTAAGGGCATTAAAAGATAGCGCTTGTTGGGAGGCAACCTAATTTTACTTTCTTTGTTTTTGCTTCTATTTAGGAATAAATATTGCATCTAGCTTCTATTTAGATGTGGTTTTGTGTTTTAATTAGTGTTTGTGACAAGTAGAACCTTTGGGAAGACTTGTGTGAAGTTTATATGATCATGCTGTAAAAAAACAGAAACTTTAGCGCTCACCACATTGGATGTCATTTTTTACTGGAGAGTGTTTTTTAGTTGATTCTTTTTGAAGATGATTAATAGGAAAATTCCTCATGTCCACCAATTTATTTAAAAAAATTAGAGTTACAGAAGTATTCGAAAGTTACACATTACTACAGACTTTTCTGTTTTTGACAGATTCTGTTTTTCATGTGTTGTCTGCTTATTTTGATGAATCTATGAGTAGTATCGGGGGGTATGAATCATAGAGAAGTTGGAATACATTGGGTTTAACACCAATACAAACAAAGAATGAGTTCATTACAGTACCTTTGAATGGTGGTTTGTTTTCTTATACTAACGGAGCTCACGAGATTTTTGGCTAAGTTTTGTGTTGTGAAGTTTTCAAGTTTTGAGTATGGCTTTGATGGACTATGGAACAAAGAGTGGCAAGAGCCTAAGCTTGGGGATGCCCAAGGCACCCCAAGGTAAAATTCAAGGACAACCAAAATCCTAAGCTTGGGGATGCCCCGGGAAGGCATCCCCTCTTTCGTCTTCATCTATCGGTAACTTTACTCGGGACTATATTTTTATTCACCACATGATATGTGTTTTGCTTGGAGCGTCATGTATGATTTGAGTCTTTGCTTTTTAGTTTGCCACAATCATCCTTGCTGGACACACCTTTTTAGAGAGATAAATATGATTTAGAATTTATTAGAATACTCTATGTGCTTCACTTATATCTTTTGAGCTAGATAGTTTTGCTCTAGTGCTTCACTTATATCTTTTAGAGCACGGTGGTGGTTTTATTTTGTAGAAATTATTGATCTCTCATGCTTCACTTATATCTATTTGAGAGTCTTTTAGAACAGCATGGTAATGTGATTTGGTTATAAAACTAGTCCTAATATGATAGGCATCCAAGATGAGTATAGTAAAAACTTTCATACAAGTGCAATGAATGATAGGAGAAGTTTGATACTTGATGATTGTTTTGAGATATGAGGATGATGATATTAGAGTCATGCTAGTGGAGTAATTGTAAATTTGAGAAACACTTGTGTTAAAGTTTGTGATTCCCGTAGCATGCACGTATGGTGAACCGTTATGTGACGAAGTTGGAGCATGATTTCTTCATTGTCATCCTTTGTGTGGAGGTCGGGATCGCGCGATGGTTAACTCCTACCAACCCTACCCCTAGGAGCATGCGTTGAATACTTTGTTTTGATAACTCGTATATTTTTGCAATAAGTATATGAGTTCTTTATGACTAATGTTGAGTCCATGGATTATACGCACTCTCACCCTTCCACCATTGCTAGCCTCTCTTGTACCGCGCAACTTTCGCCGGTACCATACACCCACCATATACCTTCCTCAAAACAGCCACCATACCTACCTATCATGGCATTTTCATAGCCATTCAGATGTATATTGACATGCAACTTTCCACCGTTCCGTTCATATGACATGCTTCATCATCATTCACATAGAGTCATATTTTGTTCTAGCTTCAAGTTGTAATTTTTTAGTTGTAAGTCAATAAAAGTGTGATGATATTCATTATTAGAGCATTGTCCCATGTGAGGAAAGGCCAAATAAAAAAAATGGCCCAAAAAAATAGCGAGGGGCTAAAAAAAGAGAGAGAAAGCCCCTCCAAAAAAATGATAGAAAAGAGAGAAGGGACAATGCTACCATCCTTTTCCACACTTGTGCTTCAAAGTAGCACCATGATCTTTATGATAGAGAGTCTCTTGTTTTGTCAATTTCATATACTAGTGGGAATTTTCATTATAGAACTTGGCTTGTATATTCCAACGATGGGCTTCCTCAAATGTCCTAGGTCTTAATGAGCAAGCAAGTTGGATGCACACCCACTTAGTTTCTTTTGATGAGCTTTCATACACTTATAGCTCTAGTGCGTCCATTGCATGGCAATCCCTACTCACTCACATTGATATATATTGATGGGCATCTCCATAGCCCATTAATAAGCCTAGTTGATGTGAGACTATCTTCCTCCTTTTTGCCTTCTCCACAACCACCACTCTATTCCACCTATAGTGCTATATCCATGGCTCACGCTCATGTATTGCGTGAAAGTTGAAAGGATTGAAATTTTTTGAGTATGAAACAATTGCTTGGCTGAAACTGGGGTTGTGCATGATATGAATATTTTGTGTGATGAAGAGGGAGCATAGCCAGACTATATGATTTTGTAGGGATAACTTTCTTTGGCCATGTTATTTTGAGAAGACATGATTGCTTTGTTAGTATGCTTGAAGTATTATTATTCTTATGTCAATATAGACTTTTGTCTTGAATCTTTCGGATCTGAACGTTCATGCCACAATAAAGAAATTACATTGAGAATTATGATAGTTAGCATTCCACATAAAAAATTCTATTTTTATCATTTACCTCCTCGAGGACGATCAGGAATTAAGCTTGGGGATGCTTGATACGTCTCCAACGTAACTATAATTTTTTATTCCATGCTATTATATATTCTGTTTTGGATGTTTAATGGGCTTTATTATACACTTTTATATTATTTTTGGGACTAACCTACTAACCCAAGGCCCAGTGCAAATTGTTGTTTTTTGCCTATTTCAGTGTTTCGCAGAAAAGGAATATCAAACGGAGTCCAAACGGAATGAAACCTTTGGGAGAGTTATTTTTGGAACCTTATCTACCCAGAAGACTTGGAGTACACGCGAGGGAACGAGAGAGGCGGCCACGAGGGTCCAGGGCACGCCCAGGGGGACAGGCCCGCCCCCAACCCTCGTGGGCCCCCTCTGGCTCCCCCAATGCCCTCCTTCCTCCTATATATATCCACGTACCATGAAAACCTCGAGGCAACAGAGAAACCCCTAATTCCACCGCCACAACCTTCTGTTCCTGTGAGATCCCATCTTGGGGCCTGTTCCGGAGCTCCGCCGGAGGGGGGATCAATCACGGAGGGCTTCTACATCAACACCATAGCCTCACCAATGAGTTGTGAGTAGTTCACCACAGACCTTCGGGTCCATAGTTAATAGCTAGATGGCTTATTCTCTCTTTTTGGATCTCAATACAAAGTTCTCCTCGATCTTCGAGGAGATCTATTCGATGTAATCTTTTTGCGATGTGTTTGTCGAGATCTGATGAATTGTGGGTTTATGATCAAGATTATCTACGAACAATATTTGATTCTTTTCTGAAATCTTTTATGTATGATTATAATATCCTTGAAAGTCTCTTCGAATTATTGGTTTGGTTTGGCCTACTAGATCTGTAGTTCTTGCAATGGGAGAAGTGCTTGGCTTTGGGTTCAATCTTGCGGTGTCCTTTCCCAGTGACAGTAGGGGCAGCAAGGCACGTATTGTATTGTTGTCATCGAGGATAAAAAGATGGGATTTATATCATATTGCTTGAGTTTATCCCTCTACATCATGTCATCTTGCTTAAGGCGTTACTCTGTTCTTATGAACTTAATACTCTAGATGCATGTTGGATAGCGGTCGATGTGTGCAGTAATAGTAGTAGATGCAGAATCGTTTCACTCTACTTGTTACAGACGTGATGCCTATATATAATGATCATGCCTAGATATTCTCATAACTATGCGCTTTTCTATCAATTGCTCGACAGTAATTTGCTCACACACCGTAGAATTCTGCTATCATGAGAGAAGCCACTAGTGAAACCTATGGCCCCGGGGTCTATCTTTATCATATTACTTTCCCTTCAATTTCTATTGTCGTTGCTTTTTACTTTCTTTACTTTATGTTCTTATACCAAAAATACCAAAAATACTATCCTATCCTATCTACCAGATCTCACTTTCGTAAGTGGTCGTAAAGGGATTGACAACCCCTTATCGCGTTGGCTGCGAAGTTCTTATTTGTTTGTGCAGGTGCGAGGGACTCGCGCGTGGTCTCCTACTGGATTGATACCTTGGTTCTAAAAACTGAGGGAAATACTTATGCTACTATGCTGCACCACCCTTTCCTCTTCGAGGTAATACAACACAAGCTCGAGAAGTAGCAGTATGGTGGACTCATTTGGCACAACTTGGATTTTAGGAATTGGATGCACAAGTATTATTTCTACTTAGTACAAGGTGGAGGCTAGCAAGGGGTTGAGAAGAGACCAACCAAGGAACGAAAACCATGATAAGAGAACATTAAACACAACAAACATTGAACAATGCAACACAAGTAGGATGTAATTTCATTGCATGACTATTGACTTTCATGCTTGCATAGGGAATCACAAACCTTAACACTAATATTCTTACTAAAGCACAGTTACTCATCAACATGACTCGCATATCACATCATCCTATCGCAAAACTATGACAAGGAATCAAGTTTATTTTATCCAATGATATTCATGAAAGTTTTTATTATATCCTTCTTGGATATCTATCACTTTGGAACTAATTTTCAAGTGTTGCTTTTGACAAGCTCAAACAAATATAAGTGAAGATCATGAGCTTAATATTTCTTTCTCTCAAATTAATTTAAGTGAAGCAAGATAGAATTTCTTAAAATTTTCTACTAACTCTCAAACAAATCTAAGTGAAGCAAGAGAGCATTTCTTCAAAAATACTAAAGCACACCATGCTCAAAAACATGTAAGTGAAGCACTAGAGCAATTCCATAGCTCATAAAAATTTAAGTGAAGCATAGAGAGCAATTCTAACAAGTGATGGCATAATTATGGCTCTCTCAAATAGGTGTGTCCAGCAAGGATATTTATTTAAAATTAAAGAAAAAATAAGCAAAGACTCATATCATACAAGACGCTCCAAGCAAAACTCATAGTATGTGACGAATAAAAATATAGCTTCAAGTAAAATACCGATGGTCGTTAGAAGAAAGAGGGGGTGCCACTCAGGGCATCCCCAAGCTTAGTTGATTGCTTCTCTTTGGATAATAGCTTGGGATTCCATGGGCATCCCCAAGCTTAGGCTCTTCTTACTCCTTATTCCTTCATCTATCATAACATCACCCAAAACTTGAAAACTTCAATCACACAAAACTTAACAAAACCTTCGTGAGATCCGTTAGTATAAGAAAGCAAATCACTACTATAAGTACTGTATCAAACCAATTCATATTTTATTCTTGCATTATATCTACTGTATTCCAACTTTTCTATGGCAAAAACTCATCAAAGAAAACCATAGAATCATCAAAACAAGCACACGACACAAAGAAAATAGAATCTGTCAAAAACAGAACAATCTGTAGCAATATGGAAATTTTGAATACTTCTGTAACTCTACATTTTTGAAAAGTTAGGACCACGTGAACAATTTGTATATTAATATTCTGCAAAAAGAATCGACTCAAAAATACTCTTTTGTTAAAAATAAGATTTTTTTTGTGAGGGCAAAAGTTTTTGTTTTTCAGCAAGATCAAATCAACTATCACCCAACATGATCCTAAAGGCTTTGCTTGGCACAAACATTTATTCAAAACACAAAAACACATCTAAACAGAGGTATTAATGGGTATTTTATTGAAAACGGCAAGAAAACCAAAAAGCAAAAAGATACAAGTTGCGTTGCCTCCCAACGAGTGCTATCATTTTACGCCCCTAGCTAGGCATAAAGCAAGGATCTAAGTTTTGTCGTCCTTGTCCTTAATTTTCTTAGAGGTGTCTTTGTCATGAGGCCTAGTAAAAACAACATAAAACATATTATCCATAGAAACCTTAGCATTACTAAGTTGGTTATCATCATAACCCATTTGATTTCTGGCAACAATCCAAGAGTAATGTTGATTAACATTATTGAAAACTTGTTGGATTATATCTAAAATGGGGACTTCCTTTTTAAGATTCTCATCAAAGATTTTATTATCCCCAAGCAAATGCCTTAGCGCATAATCACTATTGTAAAGAATTTCATCTATTACGGTGTCGGGGAAACTGACCACCCGCGAACACCTATGGGACCGGAGCCCCTTCTACGTTGCGGTAAGGGAGCGGAGGGAGCACGAAGAGCAGATCGAGGAGCACATGCGGGCAGTTTACCCAGGTTCGGGCCACGCGGACGCGTAAAACCCAACTCCTGCCTTTGGTTGTATTGAGTTCTTGGGCTCGGGAGCTTGAAGATCTACAGTACCAGCTACACCGAGCGAGAGAGTGAGCGAGTTTCTGGGATCGAACCCCCTCTACGTTGTGCATGGGCCTCCTTTTATAGTTCAAAGGGGTCACCGACAGGTGCCAACGTTAGAGGAGGGTAAAAACGTAAAACTGGTGGTGGTTGTAACAGTGCATGAATAGTGCATGAACAGTGGTCTTCACCTAACTTTGACAGTGGGGGACAAGGGCATTGAATGCCCGTCGCCGTCGTCCCAAAAGCGTCCGTCCATGTGTCTCCGTTCGCCACGGCGACAGCCTCGTCACCACGGTTCGCCACCGTGTACCCCAGGCTGCACAGCCATCTGCCACGCGCCCCTGGAAGGGCCCCAGGGCAACGCGTGGCTAGATGAGCTGGAGCGTAGGCACATAGCATAAGCTTCCCCGGCAAGCACCTTGCCGGGGTCATGACCTTGCCGGGCCCGGAAGCTTGTCGCTCTCCGGGTCCTGCCGGGGCGCATGATGCGCCGCGACGTATCTTCTGAGGTGTTATTCTTCGGCCTTCCTGGCAAGCTCCTCTTGCCAGGGCCTTATGTTGAAAGGATGTCCCTGAGCCTGGAACAGCCTTCCCGGCAAGCTCCTCTTGCCGGGGCCTTGATATTCTGACTTGTATACTCTGTTATTGAATGGCTTCAAAGGGGTCCAGAGTGGATCTTGGCGAGCGCGTGGTAAGCCCTGCCACGGGAAGCTGCTACTGCCCGTGCACAAGTTGAGGTACTAAGGTACCCCTATCTTAGTACACCGACAGGAGCCCCCGGGCCTGGGCCACACACGATGCCGAGCGCTGTTGGGCCAGGCCCAAGACAGTGCACGGGCACGCGCGGCCCACGGCAAGCCGTATCCCTCTCCGTATCCGCCGCATCCCTCCCTAACGGCACGCGTCGATTACGGCGTCGTGGGAGAGATCGTGGCCTGTTCTTCAGGGGAGTAGCGCCGGCGCTTGCGCGACTGCGGGAGAAGATCCCTGTGCAGCTGGCCGACGAGGCACGCCGGCTTTGTATGGGCACCATGGAGCGGGTGCTGTCGAAGATTGTCTACCGCAACCCCGGGATCAACCTCGTCAACGTTCTCCGGACCCTGCCGCCTGAAGCTGACCAAGAGGCGCTGAAGGCGCAAGTCGCCCACATCGTAGCCAAGGTGGGCAAGATCCAGAGGGTCGATGGAGACCGCAGGGACTAAGCTTCCTTCTTTCTGCTTCCTTTGCCGCTGTAGATTAAGTTATAGATAGTAGTTGGTTAGAACAGCGGCAAGCTATCTTGTAATATAACTCTTATTTTGGGTAATAAAAGCAGTGTTATCTCCCTTGCTTAACCCTTCGCTTTGTATGCTTTCCACCCTACGCTTTTAGGGAACTTGCCGGCAAAGGGACACCTGCCGCGAGCGCTGAGTGCGGGACTCTTAGCAGCCTGCTAGCAAAGCCCTTGTCGGCAAGAAACCTTGCCGTAGCTAGTCGCAGCACACTTAGGTTGCTGAGCGAACTCGAAAACGAAATAAGGGCGCGACACTTGTCGTAGCTCACTTAAGCCGTTGAGCGTGCTCGAAACAAAGTAAGGGCGCGGCTAGCCATGGGTAGGTTCCTTCGCGCACAGGTTTTCCATACAAAGTGTGGTTGTTCAAGGAAGACAACTAAAATTTTAAAAATTTGAACTGCTCAAATTCTGGAACTTAGCTTTCATGGAGTGTCTACTTCCCGGCAAGGCTTTTCTTTTCTTGAATAGCACTTGGTCCACACCTCTATCTCCTTCCCCCCCCGGCAAACTTGTGCGCGAGGAATGCTTCTTCTGTTTAAGAGAGAAAGGGAAAGAAGAGGAAACACAAGTAGGGAGCCTTGCAGCCTGTTGCTTCTTACCGGGGATGTGTGCTGCACAAAATGTCAGATGATGCATGCAAGTAGAAAGAAAAGCATGAAATGACAAATAGTGCGAGGCACAAAAGAATTTACTGATGCACGGGATCTGCGCCCGGCTTTGTACAAAGGTTTACATGCAACAGCGGCAATACTTGTACAAAAGGTGGTTGCCGGAGCGGATCACGGCAACCGCGCCTTATGGGTGAAACTTGCGAAGATGCTCGATGTTCCAGGAGTTGCTCACCGGTAAGCCTTCTTCGGTCTCAAGGCAGACAGCGCCGGGCCTTGTGACTTGTCTCACCCGATAAGGGCCTTCCCACTTCGGCGTCAACTTGTTGGAATTCTTGGCGGACTGAACACGCCGAAGAACAAGGACGCCTTCCTCGAGACTCCTGGCCTTGACCTTGCGGCTATGATAGCGACGCAAGGCTTGCTGGTATCGAGCAGCTCGTACAGCAGCCTGGAGAAGTTCCTCCTCAAGGAGCAATGCATCATCTTGCCGTAGTTGCTCTTGCTCGAGCTCATCATAAGCGAGCACTCGAGGAGAACCGTATACGAGTTCCGTGGGGAGAATTGCCTCTGCTCCATAGACAAGAGCAAAGGGTGTCTGTCCGGTGGCTCGATTTGGTGTCGTCCTGATTGACTAAAGAGCCGCCGGCAACTCCTCTATCCAGTTTCTTCCACACTTGTGCAGCCTGTCGAAGGTTCTTCTCTTGAGCCCGCGCAGCACTTCTGCATTTTCCCTCTCTGCTTGACCATTGCTCCTCGGGTGAGCAACAGAAGCAAAGCAGACCTTGGCGCCAAGGTCTTGGACGTACTGCATGAAGGTGCGACTCGTGAACTGTGTGTCGTTGTCGGTGATGATCTTGTTAGGGATTCCGAAACGGCAAACAATTGACCTGAAGAACCTCACTGCTGACTGTGTCGTCACCTTTCTCACTGGTTCCATTTTTGGCCACTTTGTGAACTTGTCGATTGCGACGTACAAGTACTCAAAGCCCCCGACTGCGTGGGGAAAGGGGCCGAGGATATCGAGCCCCCAGACCGAGAAGGGCCAGGACAAAGGGATCGTCTGGAGAGCTTGAGCTGGCTGGTGAATCTGCTTGGCGTGGAACTGGCACGCTTCACACTTGGTTACTTGTGCGGTTGCATCTTGGGGGGCTTCTAGCCAAAAGAAACCTTGCCGGAATGCCTTCCCGGCAAGTGCTCTTGTGCCAATGTGGTGGCCACATATGCCTCCATGTATCTCTGCCAACAGCTTCTGTCCATCTTCCCGGGAAATGCACTTCAATCTGACACCGTTGAGTCTTCTTCTGTACAGTTCGTTGTCGACGAACTGGTACATACTTGACTGCCTGGTAATCCTCTCTATCTCTTCTGGCTCGTCGGGAAGTTCTCCGGTTTGAAGAAAACGGACTATTTGTTGTGCCCATGCTGGAGCCTGGGGCTCAACAGCGAGGACTAAAGGCATCAGCGCTGCTGCGGGAACCTCAGCTTCTACGGCAAGAACCTGCGGCTCTGCCGGAGCTGAGGGTTCCCTGGCAAGCCTGCCGGGGCAAGGCTTGTCGGGAACGCCTGCTTCAACTGTACAGACACTTGGGTCCGCAGGAGCAGACTGTTCCTCAGCATCTGGATTGTTGATCTTGGGGACTTTGGCGGCGGCTTCAGGGAGATCCGCCGGCAAGTAGTCACCGGAGACCAACTTCCTCTTCTTGCTTTGCCCAAGTGATGGTGTAACGGATGGTTGAGTTAGCTTGAGCATGAAGGTCCTTGGTTCCACAGGTAACTTCATTGCAGCACACTTTGAGAGGCCATCTGCGATATCATTCTGAGCTCTTGGAACGTGCTCCATCTGCAAGCCTTCAAAGTGTTCTTCAAGCTTCCTCACTTCATCGACATAAGCTTCCATCAAAGGACTCTGGTAAATCTTATTTACTTGCCGGACCACCAACTGTGAATCTCCCCGGACAATCAGCTTCTTGATCCCAAGTTCGGCCGCAATTCTGAGGCCGGCAAGCAAACCTTCATACTCAGCAGTATTGTTTGTCGCTTGCTCCTTGGGAAAGTGCATTTGGACAACATACTTGAGGTGTTCTCCGGTGGGCGCTATGAGTAACACGCCAGCACCGGCGCCTTGCAGCGAGAAGGCACCATCGAAGTACATTATCCATTCTTTGCTTGCTTCTTGAACGGGGATGCTTGTCTCTGGAACTTCCTCATCTGGTGTTGGTGTCCATTCTGCTATGAATTATGCCAAGGCTCTGCTCTGTATGGTTGAAGTACTCTCAAACTTGAGACCAAAGCTTGACGGCTCCAGTGCCCACTCGACGATCCTGCCTGTTGCTTCCGGATTTTGCAATATCCTCTTCAACGGAAAGCGAGTGACCACCGTTATCTCGTGCGCTTGGAAGTAATGGCGCAGCTTTCTTGAGGCCATGAGGAGGCCGAAAAGTAGCTCCTGCACCCCAGAATATCTTGATCTAGCTCCCTGCAAGAGGGAACTTACAAAATAAACTGGGCGCTGCACCATC
This sequence comes from Secale cereale, assembly GCA_902687465.1. Classification (NCBI taxonomy): domain Eukaryota; kingdom Viridiplantae; phylum Streptophyta; class Magnoliopsida; order Poales; family Poaceae; genus Secale; species Secale cereale. The sequence goes on from LR738716.1 coordinate 37,975,501, forward strand.
TTCTTTCGCACTTCTCCTTGCTCCTGCGCGGTCTTGTCCTTGTCGGGGCCAGCTTGTCGGGGAAGCCCCCTGCTTGTCGCTGGAAGTACTTGCCGGAGCCGCAGGCTCTTCCTCGGCCTCCCTCTCTGCTACTAACGCAGCACTAACCACTTGATTGGTTGCCGCTAGGTACAGCAGCAACTTCTCTTGTGGCCTAGGTGCGACTAGTATTGGAGTGGAGGACAGGTATCCTTTCAAGTCTTGCAGCGCTGCCTCTGCTTCCGGAGTCCATTTCATAGGACCTGCCTTTTTCAAGATCTTGAAGAAAGGCAGGGCGCATTCCGCAGACTTTGAAATGAATCTGTTGAGGGCAGCCACACAACCAGCAAGTCTCCTTACATCCTTGACGCGCTTCGGGGCTTCAATCTGCTCGATGGCATTTATCTTGTCGGGATTGGCTTCAATCCCCCTCTGGGACACAAAGAACCCGAGAAGCTTGCCGGAGGGGACTCCGAAGATGCACTTCTCGGGGTTCAACTTGAGCTGTATCTTGCGCAGATTCTCAAAGGTTTCTTCCAGATCTTGAATCAGGGTATCCTTGCTCTTGATCTTGACCACTATATCATCCATGTAGGCTTCTACATTTCTATGTATCTGTGGCTCAAAAGCAGTGTGTACCACCCTTGCAAATGTTGAGCCTGCATTCTTCAATCCAAAGGGCATGCGTATGAAGCAGTATGTGCCGCATGGAGTAATGAATGCAGTCTTCTCTTCATCTTCCTTGGCCATGAATATCTGGTGGTAACCTGAGTATGCATCGAGGAATGAAAGCAACTCACATCCAGCCGTGGAGTCCACAATTTGGTCGATACGCGGCAAGGGAAATGGATCCTTGGGACATGCTTTATTCACATCAGTGAAGTCTTTACAGAGTCTCCACTTCCCATTGGCCTTGCGCACAACAACTGGATTGGCTAACCACGTAGGATGGATTACGCCTCTAACTAGGCCTGCTGCTTCCAACTTCTTTATCTCCTCGGCAATGAACTCTTGGCGCTCCACAGCTTGCTTCCTGACCTTCTGCTTGACGGGCCGCGCGTGAGGACAAACAGCAAGCTTGTGCTCAATTACCTTCCTGGGAACGCCGGGGATGTCAGACGGTTGCCATGCAAACACGTCGACATTCGCCCGCAAGAAGGCAACGAGCGCGCTTTCCTATTTGGGGTCGAGTATAGCACTGATGGTGAAGGCACCACCAGTGCCGTCCTCCTTGGCGGACACCTTCTTGGTTGCCGGTGGAGCCGCCATTCCCTTCTTGCACTTGCCAGTGGAGCTTGATGGTGCGTCCTCGACGGTAGCGCAGCACTTCGAAGAGGTGCGTTTGCCGGAGTGGGCTCCAGAGCTCTTGCCGGACTTGGTCTTGGTCTTCCCCCCGGGAGCTTCAGCGGCAAGTGTGTTGCTGTCTGCCGCGGCTGCTGCATCCCGGTAAATCTTGTCGGCGCAGATAAGCGCATCCTTCTTGTCGCCGGGGACAGAGATGACGCTTATCGGCCCCGGCATCTTGAGCATATTGTATGCATAGTGTGAAGCTGCCATGAACTTGGCGAGCGCAGGACGGCCAAGTATCCCATTGTATGGCAACGGGATATCGGCAACATCGAACGTGATCCTCTCCGTCCTGAAGTTGAGCTCTCCGCCAAAGGTCACTGGCAGCGTAATCTTCCCCTTCGGCTTGCTCCTTCCTGGGTTGATCCCTTGGAACGACCCGGTCTCCTCGAGCTCGCTGTCGGGAATCTGCAGTTTCTTGATCACAGCGGAGGAGATCAAGTTGAGGCCGGCCCCGCCGTCAACCAACATCTTGGTGACCTTGAGGTTGCGGATAGTTGGTGAGACCAACATCGGCAAACACCCGACCGCAGTTGTGCGGTCAGGGTGGTCCTCAAGGTCAAAGATGATGGGCGTGCTGGACCATTTCAGCAGTCTGCGTGACTCGACGGGTGGCTCAGCTGCATTTACTTCCCGCACCCACTGCTTGAGTTAGCGGTGGGAAGTGTGCAGAGAGGCACCTCCGTCGACACACAGAACCTCTGTGGCCTTCTGGAACTCCTGCTCGCTGTTGTCTCCTTCATCCATGTCCTCATCGTCGTCTTCGTCCTCATCCTTGTCGCGGTCCCGGGGAGGCCTGTCTCCTTGCCGCTGCTTGGCCTTGCCGCGGCGTCCTCCCCGGCCATTGGATGGCCGCTTCTTGCTTGGCTCTCCTCCGCCTCCTTGGGCCTTCTCCTTGTCGCGACGCTCGTATTCAGCTTTCTGCTGCTCTACGAGGTACTCTACCCTCTTTCAGTTCTGGAGATCATGGCCCTTGGTGCGGTGGATCTTGCAGTACTGCTTGTCTGAGCCGTCCTGCTTGTCGGCTACCGCTACAGGGGCGGCCTCCTTGCCGGAGCCACCAGCCTGTGTCTTCTTGGCGGGAGCCTCCTTGCCGGACTGCTCGACAACCAGTACTTCTTTGTTCTTCTTCTTCCTATTATTCCGCCGCCGGCCCTTCCTTGCCGGGGCGGCATCCTCGCTGTCGCTTCCTCCTGCGCCGGCATCTTCTCCGGGGAGTCTCCTCCCCTCTTCGGCACGTGCACATTTGTCAGCCAGAGCGTAAAGCTCGCTGACGTCCCGAATCTTGGTCATCGCCATCTCCTCCCTCATCCGGCGGTTACGCACGTTCTGGTGGAACGCGCTGATAACCGCGGCAGGGTGGACATCGGGGATATTGTGCTGAACGCGGCTGAACCTCTGGATGTATTTGCGCAGGGACTCCCCCTCCTTCTGGGCAAGGATATGGAGATCGCTCTCCTGGCCGTGGGGTTTGTGGCCGCCCGTGAAGGCGCCAACAAACTGGTGGCACAAATCCGCCCAAGAAGAGATGGAGTTCTCCGGCAAGTGCATAAGCCAAGACCTGACGTTTGGCTTAAGCACGAGCGGGAAGTAGTTGGCCAAAATCTTCTCGTCGCGTCCCCCGGCAGCCTACACCGCAATGGTGTAGATGCTGAGGAACTCCGAGGGGTGTGTCTTGCCGTCGTACTTCTCGGGTACGTCGGGCTTGAAGTTCTTCATGCTGGGCCACTGGACTTGCCGCAGCTCTCGGGCGAACGCAGGGCAGCCTGCCGCGTACGGCAAGTCGCCTGGTTCACCGGGCGCGTGCATGTCAACAGCAGTCCCAGCTCGCTGATCGGACTATCTTCTGGCTTCTCTTCGACGCTCGATACGGGTTCGAGCGTCCTCTTGTCGCCTGTCGTCGAGGACTTGGCGCTGGTCGCGGCGAGCCCGCGGATCCGACGACGCCGTGGAGTCGTCGTCGACGTTGATCTGGCGGGGTGGAGACTTCTGCTTTCGCGGCGGGGAGTGTACGGTAGTCGCACCCCCGGCGGTCTTGTCTCCGTCGGCCTTTGCTTGGTCGACTTGCCGCGGCCGTGATGTTGCCGGCTGCTGCAGCGTGTCGTTGTTGGCGAAGGCGATGAGGCTCTGGATCGTAGCCCTCCAGTCTTCGGCCTTGTCCGCCACTGGAGGGAAGTCGAGGAGCAGTTGAGCCCTGGCCAGGGCTTCTGCTGGAGAGGAGGAAAACGGTGGCGAACGGTGCGAGGAGCGAGACACGCTCGGACTTCTAACCGCGTTAGAAGGAGCATGTTCTCGCCCTGGCGACCGCGCCTTGCTCGTGCCAGGACGTTGGCCTTGAGCATCCCGTGACCCGCCGGCCTGACCACGTCCCAGCAAGCGTATGGTACCTCCTGTACCACGTCGCTGCTGGTCCGGCACCTCCTGAGAAGGGCGTGGTGCGTGTACGGACGCCGAGGTCTTGGAGTTCGCCCGGTCGTCCGTTTTGTCCTTGGACTTGGCGGCGCCGCGAGTGTCCTCGCCGGCGTCCACCCCTCCGCCAGCGTCTAGCCCACCAACCGTCGGTTCTGGTGGTGGTGGGATCGACGCAGACGGGCCTCCGACCTCCGAAGCCTTCTTCTTCGGAGGCATGTTGTCGTAGTTGATGAAGTTGATGAAGCTGGAGACTGTGCCCGCGTGAGCGCCGGATCAGGTTCGCACAACCTCGACGCCCCCTACCTGGCGCGCCAAAGATGTCGGGGAAACTGACCACCCGCGAACACCTATGGGACCGGAGCCCCTTCTATGTTGCGGTAAGGGAGCGGAGGGAGCACGAAGAGCAGATCGAGGAGCACACGCGGGCAGTTTACTCAGGTTCGGGCCGCGCGGACGCGTAAAACCCTACTCCTGCCTTTGGTTGTATTGAGTTCTTGGGCTCGGGAGCTTGAAGATCTACAGTACCAGCTACACCGAGCGAGAGAGTGAGCGAGTTTCTGGGATCGAACCCCCTCTACGTTGTGCATGGGCCTCCTTTTATAGTTCAAAGGGGTCACCGACAGGTGCCAACGTTAGAGGAGGGTAAAAACGTAAAACTGGTGGTGGTTGTAACAGTGCATGAATAGTGCATGAACAGTGGTCTTCACCTAACTTTGACAGTGGGGGACAAGGGCATTGAATGCCCGTCGCCGTCGTCCCAAAAGCGTCCGTCCATGCGTCTCTGTTCGCCACGGCGACAGCCTCATCACCACGGTTCACCACCGTGTACCCCAGGCTGCACAACCATCTGCCACGCGCCCCTGGAAGGGCCCCAGGGCAACGCGTGGCTAGATGAGCTGGAGCGTAGGCACATAGCATAAGCTTCCCCGGCAAGCACCTTGCCGGGGTCATGACCTTGCCGGGCCCGGAAGCTTGTCGCTCTCCGGGTCCTGCCGGGGCGCATGATGCGCCGCGACGTATCTTCTGAGGTGTTATTCTTCGGCCTTCCTGGCAAGCTCCTCTTGCCAGGGCCTTGTGTTGAAAGGATGTCCCTGAGCCTGGAACAGCCTTCCCGGCAAGCTCCTCTTGCCGGGGCCTTGATCTTTTGACTTGTATACTCTGTTATTGAATGGCTTCAAAGGGGTCCAGAGTGGATCTTGGCGAGCGCGTGGTAAGCCCTGCCACGGGAAGCTGCTACTGCCCGTGCACAAGTTGAGGTACTAAGGTACCCCTATCTTAGTACACCGACATACGGGTTTTTCACGATTCATACCATAAAAATCAAAGATTTCCCTAGCTTCCCGTATTATGTAGTCAAATTCATTCATAAGGATAAGAGTGGGCAACTTTTTAGCCCTGGGATTCTATATATCGGGAAGCTCAAAAAACAATCTTTGCAAAGTAGAATGAGTACGGATAAATTTACATTCAAGTTTTAGAACTAGTGCTGAAATAGCATCTGCATAAGATCTAGTAGTTCTAAGTATAGGAGCATCATCAAGACTTAGATTGCCAACACAATTGAAAAATTCTTGGATATGTTCTTTTCCCATAACATTCCCTTGCCCCAAGATAAAAGTTTTAGCATCCAAATTGCATGTACGTCCCATCTTAGGAGTTAGGCCATCATTCGTTGTTGCCATACCAAAATCACTCATGATTGCAAGCAAAGAATAGATCAGATGAGAAAACAGCAGACGAAAAAGAGGGCGAATAAAATGGAAAATTTTGTGAAGTGGGGGAGAGGAAAACGAGAGGCAAATGGCAAATAATGTAAATTGCGAGGAGATGCGATTTGTGATTAGGAACCTGCTAGATGTTTATGATGTCTCCCCGACAACGGCACTGGAAATTCCTTTTGATGTTTGCTAGAACTACATCGGTATTTCCCCAAAGAGGAAGGGATGATGCAGCATAGCAATAGTAGGCACTTCCCTCGGTGATGAGACCAAGGTTATCGAACCAGTAGGAGAATCACGCAACACTACGTAAATAGCACCTGCACACAAATAACAAATACTCGCAACCCGACGTCTAAAAGGGGTTTTCAATCCCTTCCAAGTAACGGTGCCAGAAATTGGTAAGTTGGCGTGAGAGAGTTGTAAATATTGATAGATTGAACGCCAAATAATATAAAGTGCAGCAAGGTATTTTTTGTGTTTTTGGTTTAATAGATCTGAAAATAAAAGCAAAGGAAAATAGATCGCAAAGGCAAATATAATAAAGAAGAGACCCGGGGGCCGTAGGTTTCACTAGTGGCTTCTCTCGAGAAAAATAGCAAACGGTGGGTGAACAAATAACTGTTGGGAAATTGTACAACTTCAAATAATCATGACGATATCCAGGCAATGATCATTATATAGGCATCACGTCCAAGATTAGTAGACCGACTCCTGCCTACATCTACTACTATTACTCCACACATCGACCGCTCTCCGGCATGCATCTAGTGTATTAAGTTCATGAAAAATGGGGTAATGCAATAAGAACGATGAAATGATGTAGACAAGATCTATTTATGAAGAAATAGACCCCATCTTGTTATCCTCAATGGCAATGATACATACGTGTCGGTTCCCCTTCTGTCACTAGGATCAAGCACCGTAAGATCGAACCCATCACAAAGCACCTCTTCCCATTGCAAGATAAATAGATCAAGTTGGCCAAACAAAACCCCAAATATCAGAGAAGAAATACGAGGCTATAAGCAATCATGCATATATGAGATCAAAGAAGACTCAAATAACTTTCATGGATATAAAAAGATAGATCTGAACATAAACTCAAAGTTCATCGGATCCCAACAAACACATCGCAAAAAGAGTTATGTCATATGGATCTCCAAGAGACCATTGTATTGAGAATCAAACAAGAGAGAGGAAGCCATCTAGCTACTAACTACGGACCCGTAGGTCTACAAAGAACTATTCATGCATCATCGGAGAGGCACCAATGGACATGATGCACCCCTCCGAGATGGTGTCCAGATTGGATCTAGTGGTTCTCGAACTTGCGGCGGCTGGAATTTATTTTCGTTGACTCCTCTAGGGTTTCTGTAATACTGGGTATTTATAGAGCAAAGAGGCGGTCCGGGGGGCACCCGAGGTGGGCACAACCCACCAGGGCGCGCCTGGGCCCCCAGGCGCGCCTTGGTCAGTTGTGCTCCCCTGGGAGCACCCCCTACGCGCTTCTCCGGCCCATTGGATGTCTTCTGGTCCATACAAAATCGACAAAAAGTTTCGTTGCGCTTGGGCTCCATTTGGTATTGATTTCCTGCAATGAAAAAAACATGCAGAAAACAGCAACTGGCACTTGGCACTATGTCAGTAGGTTAGTACCAAAAAAATGATATAAAATGACTATAAAATGATTGTAAAACATCCAAGAATGATAATATAATAGCATGGAACAATAAAATTTATAGAAACGTTTGAGACGTACCACCCATTTTCGGGTATATAAGGTCTTTTGACCTAGAAAAAAATAAGGAGAGGACTTTCAGGACAAAGCGCTGTCGTCTTGAGGCGGAACTTGGGTAGGAGCAATTTTGCGCTCTAGCGGAGCAATTCCGCCGGGGGAACTACCCTCCCGAAGGGGGAAATCGAAGCTATCGTCATCACCAACAACTCTCTCATCTTTGGGAGGCCAATCTCCATCAACATCTTCAACAGCACCATCTCCTCTCAAACCCTAGTTCATCTCTTGTGCTCAATCTTTGTACCGGAACCTGAGACTAGTACCTGTGGGTGACTAGTAGTGTGTATTACATCTTGTAATTGATTACTATTGATGGAAATATGCCTAGAGCCAATAATAAAATTGTTGTTATTATATTTCCTTAATCATGACAAAGGTTTATTATTCATGCTAGAATTGTATTGACCGGAAACTTAAATACATGTGTGGATACATAAACAAATACCGTGTCCCTAGTGAGCCTCTACTAGACTAGCTCGTTGATCAAAGATGGTTAAGGTTTCCTAACCATGGACATTAGTTGTCATTTGATAATAGGATCACATCATTGGGAGAATGATGTGATGGACAAGACCCATCCGTTAGCTTAGCATTTGATTGTACAGTTTTTTGCTACTTCTTTCTTGTATGTCAAATACATGTTCCTTAGACCATGAGATCATGCAACTCCTGGATACCGGAGGAATACCTTGTGTGCTATCAAATGTCATAACATAACTGGGTGATCATAAATATACTCTACAGGTATGTCCGAAGGTGTTTGTTGAGTTGTCATGGATCGCAATTGGGAATTGTCACTCCGAGTATCGGAGAGGTATCTCTGGGCCCTCTCGGTGATACACATCATAAGAAGCCTTGCAAGCAAATGACTAATGAGTTAGTTACGAGATGATGTATTATGGAACGAGTAAAGAGACTTGTCGGTAATGAGATTGAACTAGGTATGAAGATACCGACGATCGAATCTCTGGCAAGTAACATGCTGATGGACAAAGGGAATTACGTATGTTGTCATAACGGTTCGACTGATAAAGATCTTTGTAGAATATGTAGGAACCAATATGGGCATCCAGGTTCCACTATTGTTTATTGACCGGATAGGTGTATTGGTCATGTCTACATAGTTCTCAAACCTGTAGGGTCTGCACGCTTATCGTTCGATGATGATGTAGTATTATATGAGTTATGTGATTTGGTGACTGAATGTTGTTCGGAGTCCTGGATAAGATCATGGACATGACGAGGAGTCTCGAAATGGTCAAGAGGTAAAGATTTATATATGGGACGATGGTATTCGGACACTGGAAGTGTTTCGGAGTGTACCGGGTAGTCATCGGAGTACCAGAGGGGGTACCGGACACCCCCAGGAGGTTAGTGGGCCTATTGGGCCATTAGAGGGGAGCACACCAGCCCACAAGGGGCTGGCGTACCCCCCATGGCAGCCGCCCAAGTGGGGAAAGGAAAGGAGGGAGGAGTTGGCCTCCCCATGCCTTCCTCTTCCCCCTTCCTTTTCCCCTTTGACAAATATGGCAGGGGGCGCGCGGCCAAGGGCAGGAGCCAACGCAGGATTCGGCCCTACTTGGGGCACCCCTTGGACTCTCCCCTCTCCCTCCCACCTATATATATGAGGGAGGGGGCGCCTAGCATAGACAGAACAATTGCTTAGCCGTGTGCGGCGCCCCCCTCCACCGTTTACACCCCCGGTCATATTTTCGTAGTGCTTAGGCGAAGCCCTGCGGAGATCACTTCACCATTACCGTCACCACACCGGCATGCTGCCGGAACTCATCTACAACTTCGCCCATCTTGCCGGATCAAGAAGGCGAGGATGTCACCGAGCTGAATGCGGAGGTGCCGTACGTTCGGTACTTGATCGGTTGGATCGCGAAGAAGTTCGACTACATCAACCGCATTGTCTGACGCTTCCACTTTCGGTCTACGAGGGTACGTAGACACGCTCTCCCCTCGTTGCTATGCATCTCCATGGATAGATCATTGTGTGTGCGTACAATTTTTTTGTTTTCCATGCAACATTTCCAAACTACTATATGGTTTATTTGGTGGAAGATTATATGTTGAGATCCATTATGCTATTTAATACCCCTTTAATATTGAGCATGATTATCATTTATGAGTAGTTACTTTTGTTCTTGATGTCACGGGAGAAATCATGTTGCAAGTAATCATGTGAACTTGGTATGTGTTTGATATTTTGATGATATGTGTGTTGTGATTCCCTTAGTGGTGTCATGTGAACGTCGACTACATTGCACTTAACCATGTTTGGGCCTAAGTTAACGCATTGTGGAGTGATGCGTCTCCAACGTATCTACTTTTCCAAACACTTTTGCCCTTGTTTTGGACTCTAACTTGCATGATTTGAATGGAACTAACCCGGACTGACGTTGTTTTCAGCAGAATTGCCATGGTGTTCTTTTTGTGCAGAAATAAAAAGTTCTTGGAATGACCTGAAAATCCACGGAGAATTATTTTGGAAAATATAAAAAATATCTGCGGAAGATCCACGTCAGGGGGGCACACCCTGTCCACGAGGGTGGGAGGTGCGCCCCCTCCCCCTGGGCGCGCCCCCTGCCTCGTGGGCCCCCTGATGCTCCGCCGACGTACCCCCGGACTCCATATATTCACTTTCGGGGAGAAAAAATCAGAGAGGAAGAATTGTCGCGTTTTACGATACGGAGCCACCGCCAAGCCCTAATCTATCTCGGGAGGGCTGATCTGGAGTCCGTTCGGGGCTCCGGAGAGTGGAGATCGTCGCCATCATCATCATCAACCTTCCTCCATCACCAATTCCATGATGTTGACCGTCGTGCGTGAGTAATTCCATCGTAGGCTTGCTGGACAGTGATGGGTTGGATGAGATTTACCATGTAATCGAGTTAGTTTTGTTAGGGTTTGATCCCTAGTATCCACTATGTTCTAAGATTGATGTTGTTATGACTTTGCTATGCTTAATGCTTGTCACTAGGGCCCGAGTGCCATGATTTCATATCTGAACCTATTATGTTTTCATGAATATATGTGTGTTCTTGATCCTATCTTGCAAGTCTATAGTCACCTACTATGCGTTATGATCCGGCAACCCCGAAGTGACAATAATCGGGACCACTCCCGGTGATGATCGTAGTTTGAGGAGTTCATGTATTCACTATGTGTTAATGCTTTGGTCCGGTACTCTAATAAAAGGAGGCCTTAATATCCCTTAGTTTCCACTAGGACCCCGCTGGCACGGGAGGGTAGGACAAAAGATGGCATGCAAGTTCTTTTCCATAAGCACGTATGACTATATTCGGAATACATGCCTACATTACATTGATGAACTAGAGCTAGTTCTGTGTCACCCTAGGTTATAACTTTTACATGAGGAATCGCATCCGACATAATTCTCCATCACCGATCCAATGCCTACGAGCTTTTCACATATTGCTTGTTGCTTATTTACTTTTCCGTTGCTGCTATTACAAAAACTACAAAAACACTATTGTTACTTTTATTGTCGTTATCGCTATCTCCATATTACTTTGCTACTAAACTACCATGCCACAGATACTAAGTTTCCAGGTGTGGTTGAATTGACAACTCAGCTGCTAATACTTAAGAGTATTCTTTGGCTCCCCTTGTGTCGAATCAATAAATTTTGGTTGAATACTCTACCCTCGAAAACTGTTGCGATCCCCTACACTTGTGGGTTATCAAGACTATTTTTTGGCGCCATTGCCAGGGAGCATAGCTCTATTCTCTAAGTCACTTGGGATTTATATCTGTTGATCACTATGAAGAACTTGAAGGACTCAAAAACCAAGATTTATCCCTCAACTACGAGGGGAGGTAAGGAACTGCCATCTAGCTCTGCACTTGATTCACCCTTTGTTATGAGTAAATTAGCGACACCTACTCCTGCTATTGAATCTGATATGTCGCATGTTCTTGATGATGCCACTTCTGCTATGTATGATCAAACTACTTCTATGCTTGATAATACTGTGCCACTAGGTGAATTTCTAGATGAACAAATTGCTATGGTTAGGGAGAATGCAAATATTGAAACTAATAATATTTATGAAAGTGATGATGAAGCTTCTCCCCCTAGATATGAATTGCATGTTGTTCCTGAGGGTTATGTTATGGATGAAGAAACTGCTAGAGACTTTCTTGCTTGCAACGATAGATATGATCTTAAGAAATTATTAGCTAAGCTGAAAGAAAAGTCCTTGAATGCTAGAATGAAACATGACCCTGCTTTTGCTACTTCACCTATCTTTGTTACTGATAAGGATTATGATTTCTCTGTTGATCCTGAGTTAATTACTTTGGTTGAATCTGATCCTTTCCATGGCTATGAGTCTAAAACTGTTGTGGCACATCTTACTAAGTTAAATGATATAGCCACCCTGTTTACCAATGATGAAAAGATTCGTTACTACTATATCCTTAAGTTGTTTCCTTTCTCGTTAAAAGGTGATGCTAAGACTTGGTTTAATTCTCTTGATCCCGGTTGTGCGCGTAGTCCCTAGGATATGATGCATTACTTCTTTGCTAGATATTTTCCCGCTCATAAGAAACAAGTTGCCTTGCGGGAAATATATAACTTTGTGCAAATTGAAGAAGAGAGGCTCCCACAAGCTTGGGGGAGGCTTCTCCAATTACTTAATGCTTTGCCTGATCATCCTCTTCAGAGGAACTATATACTTGATGTCTTTTATAATTGACTAACTGATGCTTCCAGAGACCACCTAGATAGTTGTGCTGGTTGTGTTTTCAGGGAAAGAACAGTTGATCAAGCTGAATTACTATTGAATAATATGTTGGCCAATGAAAATAATTGGACACTTCCTGAACCAGCCCCTAAGCCAACTCCGAAGAAAAGAGGTGTCCTATTTCTCGGTCCTGAAGATATGCAAGAGGCAAAGAAATCTATGAAAGAAAAAGGTATTAAAGCTGAAGATGTTAAGAATTTACCGCCTATTGAAGAAATACATGGTCTTGATAACCCGACACAGGTAGTAAAGGTAAATTCCCTTTATAGATTTGATGAAGGTGATATTCCTTGTTATAAGTCTACTAGCCAATGCTTAGATGAGTTTGGCAATTTTATTGTGAAGCAAGAAAACTTCAATGCTTATGTTGGTAGACAATTGCAACGTAATGCTTATATGATTGAACGCTTGAGTGATTATATGTCTAGAGTTAAAGGTGAATTGAAACTCATTAGTAAACATGCTTCTATGGTTACCACTCAAGTAGAACAAGTACTTAAGGCTCAGAATGATTTGCTCAATGAATTAAATAGTAAGAATAATGACTATGATGTTAGAGTTGCAACTAGAGGTGGTAAAGTGACTCAGGAACCTTTGTATCCTGAAGACCACACAAAGAGAATTGAGCAAGATTCTCAGAGAACCAATTTAGATGCACCTAGTTCTTCTAAGAAGAAGAAAAAGAAAAATGATAGGACTTTGCATGCTTCTAGTGAACCTGTAGCTGACACACCTGAGAATCCCAATAATATATTTGTTTCTGATGCTGAGACACAATCTGGTAATGAACATGAACCTAGTGATAAGGTTAATGATGATGTTCATGATAATGCTCAACCTAGCAATGATAATGATGTAGAGATTGAACCTGTTGTTGATCTTGATAACCCACAATCAAAAAAGCAACATTATGATAAGAGAGACTTTGTTGCTAGGAAGCACGGTAGGGAAAGAGAACCATGGGTTCAGAAACCCACGCCTTTTCCTCCGAAACCATCCAAGAAAAAGGATGATGAGGATTTTGAGCGCTTTGCTGAAATGATTAGACCTATCTTTTTGCGTATGTGTTTGACTGATATGCTTAAAACAAATCCTTATGCTAAATATATGGAAGATAATATTACCAACAAAAGAAAGATACCTGAAGTAGAGATTTCCACCATGCTTACCAATTACACTTTTAAAGGTGGAATACCTAAGAAACTAGGAGATCCAGGAGTACCTACTATACCTTGCTCCATTAAAGGTAACTATGTTAAAACTGCTTTATGTGATCTTGGAGACGGTGTTAGTGTTATGCCTCTCTCTTTATATCGAAGACTTGACTTGAGTAAGTTGACACCTACTAAAATATCTTTGCAAATGGCCGATAAATCAACTGCTATACATGTCGGTATTTCTGAGGATGTGCCTGTTGTAGTTGCAAATGTTATTATTCTAACGGACTTTGTTATCCTTGATATTCCTGATGACGATAGTATGTCTATTATCCTTGGTAGACCATTTTTTAATACTGCAGGGGCTGTTATTGATTGCAACAAAGGCAATGTCACTTTTCATGTCAATGGTAATGAGCATACGGTACATTTTCCGAGGAAACAACCTCAGGTCCACAGTATTAATTCTATTGGAAAAAATTCAACTATTACTATTAGAGGTTTTGAATTTCCTCTCCCTACTATCAAGAAGACATATGACATTCTTATTGTTGGGGACATACATATCCCCATTGAGGTAACCTAGTGTTATTCGAAAATTCTCCGATTTCATGTTATTGGGAAATAGTTTATTAACAAGACCTGATCAACCTTGTTAATGGATTCCTTTTTGATGAGCATGAGATAGGTGAATCTAGATAGCACAACCTTTTGTATCCTCCTTTTACTTTCTGTTAATTAGGATAAATAAAGCAAAAATAGTATTTTCTGTCTGTTTTCGGACTTATCCCTGCAATAAAAATACCCCGAAAATAAAAGTTCTCCAAATGCCCTGAAAATGAAATATGGTTTTTTTTCTAGAATATTTGAGAATATATGGCACAGAAAACATAGCGAGGGGAGCCAACACCTAGCCACGAGGGTCCAGGGCGCGCCCCCTGCCTCGTGGGCCCCACGTGCCCCCCCTCCACTTATTCCTGCACCCACACACTTCTTCTTCCTCCCAAAAAAATCACTAGCCAGCTCAAGCACGAGTTCTAGCTCATCTTGCTGCCATTTTCGATCTCCTTGTTCAAAGCTCCATTCACAAAATTGTTTGGGGAGATTGTTCCTTGGTATGTGACTCCTCCATTGGTCCAATTAGTTTTTGCTCTAGTGCTTTATTTATTGCAATTTTTTGCTGCTGTGGTGACCTTGTTCTTGAGCTTGCATGTCAAATTTCCTTGGTCCCAAGTAGTTCTAATGCATGATATAGTCTCTGGGCACTTGTAGGAGTTGTTGCTATCAATCTTGTTGAGTTTGGTTAACTTTTATTTTGAGTTACTAAAAATTTCAGAAAAATGCATAGGAAAATCTTCCAAGGTGGTTCTTCAAGGAAGCAAGAACCAAGGCTCGCGATTCATGAGCCGGATTATGAACTACCGAGGGAGCTGAAGTGCGGCCTTGTGAATGGCCGTCGGACGAATTTATGGTTCGGGTTGGCATTAAGGAGGAATTTGGCGCATATGTGCGTAATGCTGATCTCGAGGGCTTCATGAAAGATAAGTGTCCTCAATACCGTTACTTAACTGATACCTTTGTGAGAAGGTTCAAATTTTCATCTTCCCGCAACTCTCACACTATCCTGTTTGATCTATATGATAAATCTTATACCATGGATTTAGAGGATTTTAATAATGCTTGCAAGCTCCCGCAGTGGGGCAGTATGGGTGATCCTCGCAAATCTGAATATAGAGACTTCCTTGCTAGTATCACTGTGGGGGAATCTAGAGAAACCACACAAGCTACCATAGGGAGCATTCATTTTCCTGCTATTCATTACTTTGCTCTCTTTATTGGTAGATGCATAAACGATAAAGATGAGGCTTGCCATATGTGTGTCCCTGATCTTAGTGTTCTCAGGAGTGATGTATTAGGTGATAGACAATATAACTTGGGAGCCATTGTTGCTCGTAGGCTACATCATAATGGTTTGTACGGAGATTTATTTGGTGGGATTTATGCCACTCGCATAGCCCGCCGTCTTGGTGTGCATGTACATGAAAATGATGAACCTTTATCGCCTGCTTATTTGGATTACAATGCTATGGTTAGTCACCGGTTTATAGAGAGGGATGAACAATCCCTCAAATATTGACTAATCTTTAACAAGCGTCACGCCGTCCATATTGCTCTTCCTGCCCCTACCTTGTTTGACTTTCAGGCAAAAGGGAGATATACTATAACCAGGGAGGAGGCAAATGAGTATCATGATATGATGGAAGCAGCCCGTCTCCAAGCTGCAGCTCAGCAGGCAGTAGCTGCTGCATCTCAGTACAACCCCAACTACAACTTTGGATATCCCGTCAGGCCAATACTGGCCATAGACCAACTTAGGCCAAAAGCCTAAGCTTGGGGGAGTACGTGTTTCTCACCAACTTTACATTCATGCTCACACTCTTATTCTAGTTGTCGGTGCTCACACTCTTTCATTGTACCATCCATGCTTAGTTTCAATTCTTTTTCTTAGTCTTTTTCTCGTGTGGTAGAAAAACCTTAAGAAAAACAACAACAAAATATTAGTTGTAGCTTTTAGCTAGTTTACTTTCCATGCATGTAGTAGTAGTAATTAAAAGAAAACCCCAAAAGATTTATCGATCTTCTTTTGCTTGTTGGGAGCTTTCCCGTGTAAATAGTTTATTTTCTTTTTCTTTGGGGGTTAAGAGTAGAAGACCATGATTGAAAATGCTTAGTGGCTCTCATATGCTTTATTGTTGATTTAACCTTGAGCCATATTACCTTGTCTTCTCTCTTGTATTTAAATGCTCGCAGATTCCAGCTTAGTCCAATGCACGTGCACTATTATTATTATCCACACCGTTCGGTCATGCGAGTGAAAGGCAATAAGGATGATACATGATGAACTAATTGAGATGAGAAAAGCTGGTATGAACTCGACCTCTCTTGTTTTTGTAAATATGATAGTTCATCATTCCTAATTCAGCTTGTTATGAATGAAACATGCTTGCAATGACAATTAGAGATCATACTTGCTTATGCCATGCTTAATTAGCTGAGAGTTTATAATGGTCTATCTTGCGTGTCAACATGATATTAAAATGGTTGTGATGTGGTATGATAGGGTGGTATCCTCCTTTGAACGATTCAAGTGGTCTGACTTGGCACATGTTCACGCATGTAGTTGAATCAAAATCAACATAGGCTCCACGATATTTATGTTCATGGTGATTTATATCCTACTCATGCTTGCATTCATTGTTGATTAATTTTAATGCATGTCCATGACTGTTGTCGCTCTCTAGCTGGTCGCTTCCCAGTCTCTTTCTAGCCTTCACCAGTACTAAGCGGGAATGCTGCTTGTGCATCCACTTTCAGAAACCCCAAAGTTATTCCATATGAGTCCACCATACCTTCCTATATGCGGTATTTACCTGCCGTTCCAAGTAAATTTGTATGTGCCAAACTCTAAACCTTCAAATGAAATTATGTTTTGTATGCTCGAACAGCTCATGTATCAACTAGGGTTGTCTATATTTTCCATGCTAGGTGGGTTATTCTCACGATGAGTGGACTTCACTCATCATTCATGAGAAAATGGCTGGTAACCGGGATGCCCAGTCCCATTCTCAAAATCATAATAATTGAACAAAACTCCCCCAGGGCTGTTGTTGGTTTGGACGGTACCCGTTGTTTCGGGCTAGCCGTGGAGTGTGCTTGTTGGTGGTTGGGGGAGTATAAACTTTACCATTATATTTGGGAACCGCCTATAATGTGCGTAGCATGGAAGATATCGAGATTCTCGATTGTTATGTTGACAATGAGAGTATACCGCTCAAAATGTTATTCATCTCTATTTAAAAATCGAGCTCTGGCACCTCTACAAATCCCTACTTCCCTCTGCGAAGGGCCTATCTATTTACTTTTATGTTGAGTCATCATCCTCTTATAAAAGAGCACCAGTAGGAGAGCACCTCTGTCATTTGCATGAATTTCTATTAATTTGCATTGAGTATGATCATGACTGGATCTCTTTTACCATGAATTACAATGTCTAATCAGTCCTTGATCTTTAAAGGTGCTCTGCATTTATGTTTTGCGGTCTCAGAAAGGGCTAGCGAGATACCATCTTGTTATATTGTATTATGATTGTTTTGAGAAAGTGTTGTCATCCGAGGTTTATTATTATTGCTCGCTAGTTGATTATGCCACTGATGTGAGTAGACATGAGACCTGAAAGTTATTGAGAATGTGGTTAGTTCATGATCTTTGTTGAAAACTTGAATGTTGGCTTACATATTTACAACAACAAGAGCAAACAGAGTTTGTCAAAGTTTTTCTTTATCACTTTTAGTTTATCAACTGAAGCTTGAGGACAAGCAAAGGTTTAAGCTTGGGGGAGTAGTTATTAGATGATGGGTTGATAGAGTGGCAGAAGCTTAAACCCTAGTTTATGCACTACTTTGTAAGGGACTGATTTGGATCCATATGTTTAATGCTATGGTTAGATTTTATCTTAATACTTTTCTCGTAGTTGTGGATGCTTGCGAGGGGGTTAATCATAAGTGGGAGGCTTGTTCAAGTAAGAACAACACCCAAGCACCGGTCCACCCACATATCAAATTATCAAAGTAGCGAATGCAAATCAAACCAACATGATGAAAGTAACTAGATGAAATTTCCGTGTACCCTCAAGAATGCTTTCTTATCATAAGACACAGTTTTGGCCTGTCCTTTGCCAAAACAGGATTGTTCTACCTTGCTGCACTTTATCTACCATTACCGTTACTTGCTCATTACAAATTATCTTGCTATCAAACTACCTATTACCGACAATTTCAGTGTTTGCAGACATGACCTTGTTGAAAACCGCTTATCATTTCCTTCTACTCCTCGTTGGATTCGACACTCTTACTTATCGAAAGGACTACGATTGACCCCTATACTTGTCGATCATCAGGTCACCTCGTTGCTCTTCTGGTCCTCCCACGAAGCTTCGGGGGTCTCTTTTGTTCCAAAAAAAATTGTCAAAAAGTTTCATTGCATTTGGAGAACTTTTATTTCTGCACAAAAAACACACCATGGTAGTTCTGCTGAAAACGACGCCAGTCCGGGGTTCTTGACGGTGTGAAGCATGTCATTCTCGTCCATAAGTTTCTTGACGATGACGCCGGCCCTCGTCAACAAGGCAGTGATCTCCTCCTGCTCGTCCCGGAGCTTTGCATTGCCCTCTTTAGTTGCCAGATGATGCTGGTAGCCTGTTCAAACGAGGCTTTCCTGTCATCTTACAACCTCGCCCAGCCAGAGATCTGATCCATCTGGCTATGGACGAATGCATTCATGCGCCTGTAAGAGTCCTCGCCTATTCGCGAGAAATTTTCCCAGGCCGTCACGGCACGGCAGGACATCTCTGTTGCATTTGTGGCGCGGCGGGACATCTCTGCTGCTTTTGCGGCACGGCCGGAGGCACCGTCTTCTCAAGCATGGGAGAGGTAGCCGAAGATGGCATCTTCCCTTTGATAATCTCGTCAGTTGAGAACCGGCCAGTCAACTTTACTGAGTGATAGTAGTTGTCCAAAAAATTGACCGTAACATGAACTGGAGGCACCTCCTTACCATGTGTTTGACTTGACCACAATTGCCATATACACCAGCAGATCATGATGATCATATCCCATGTATCATCCGAGCATCTCGACAAAAGATGTAGCAGCCATTTCTTCCCGTTATCGATCAAAACCTCATTGCCAGGGAGGGGCCATCTAGTATGCATGCTGATCCAAACATTTCTAGCATGAGGGCACGCCACTAAGGCATGGAAAGAACCTTCCTCCTCCACGCCACACAAGGGGCATGTTGATCTGGTAGCCAGATGCATGTACACTTTGCACTTTTGTGTTGGGAGGGCGCCTGTAGCTACCTTCCAAGCTGAGATTTCCATACGTTGAGGGACCGAGGATTTCCATATGCAGTTCCATAGCATGCGGCTCCCGCTAGGAGAAGAACTAGAGGACCCACCTACGAAGGAAGCATCATGATCGCATGTGGCCAAGATATACGCACTTCTCACTGTGAACAACCCACTTTTCTCCGGTGCCCAAGCAGCAAAATCAGTACGCTGCCTTGGCGAGGTACGTATTTTTAGTATATGCTCACTGTCCATCGACCAAAAATGTTCTCTTAATCTGTCCAGCCGCCAAGCTCCATTACCATCCAAGAAATCAGAGACTCTATCAAAGCGGCAGGTTCGCTTCAGTGTAATTGGTCAGTAAGAGTGTGGCCGTGGGATCCAAGGGTCTCTCCAAGTCCGAATAAGGTTTCCATTCCCGACGCGCCAGATTATGCCCTTCTTTAGTAACTCGAGACCATGCAATATAGCCTTCCAAACTGCCGAACCATTGCTCGTGAACACAGTATCAAGAAGATTGCCAGTTGCAAAGTACTTTGCTTTCAATAGTCTAGCACACAAACTCTCAGGTGAATCAAGAAGTCTCCTGGCCTATTTAGCAAGTAGAGCTTGGTTGAAAGGTCTCATATCTCTGAATCCCATACCACCCATGGCTTTTGGTAGCTTCATCTTCTCCCAACTCAGCCACACCATTTTCCTCTTCCCTTTTTCCACCCACCACCAGTACTGACGAATCATACGTGTTAGTTCATCACAAACTGATGCAAGGATCTTAAAAACACTCATAACACAGGTCGGAATTTCTTGGGCCACTGACTTGATTAATATCTCTTTGTCGCCAGTGGACATGTATTGTTCCCCCAGTCCACCAATCTCTTTCTTAGTCTTTCCTGAATAGATTCAAAATGCCCTTGGTGCATTCTCCCTTCTGGCACAGGGAGTCCAAGATACTTAGATTCAAAACATTCCTCGGTAATTTCCAGGACACCCTTTACTTCTGTAGCGACCGCATGTGAACAATGATCGGAGAAGAGGATGGAGCACTTTGATGGATTAATGAGTTGGCACGTGGCCTCCACGTAAGTGTTCAACAAACCCTTCACCAACACTGCATGCTGCTCTGACGCTTGAAAAAATAATAGAGAGTCATCTGCAAATAAAAGATGTGATATCTCGGGAGCACCTCTATAGATTGACCCCTTTCAAACCATCCTCCAACATTGACCTGTTGAAGAGAGCTGACAGGGCATCAGCTACAAATAGGAATAAAAAGGGGGGATAATGGGTCACCTTGCCGAAGTCCCCTAGAGGGGGTGAATGACTTCGTCAACTTCCATTAAACTTCACAGAGTACTTAACTGACGACACGCAAGCCATGACCCGGGATATCCAATGCTGAGAAAATCCCCACCTGAGAAGGGCCTTCTCCAAAAACACCCAGTCAACACGGTCATATGCCTTGGAAAGATCAAGCTTGTAGGCACACAAGGCCTCCGAGTTTACTGGTAAAGTCTGAATATGATGGATACATTCAAAGGCAATAATGGAGTTATCTGTGATGAGCCTTCCCAGGATGAAGGCACTTTGATTCTCCGATATGAGCTCAGTGAGGAGAGGTCGTAACCTGTTTACCATGCACTTCGACACAACCTTGTTAACGACATTACAAAGACTAATGGGGCGAAATTCCTTTAGTTCCTTCGGATGTTGGACCTTTGGGATCAAGACAATGGTCGTGTAATTGATCCCGTCAGGCATGATTCCGGTAATGAATAAATTCTGGACCGCTGCAACAATTTCCTCTTTTAGCATAGACCAATTACGTTGATAACAACGGGCTGGAAAGCCATCTGTGTCCGGGGCCTTCAAGGGGCCGAACTGAAAGTGGGCGTCCGATATTTCTTGTTCAGAGTATGGTTTACAAAGTGACTCATTCATGTCCTTTGTGACTCTAGGAGTAATGCATTCTAGAACCTTCCTGGGATCAAGGGTCGTATCTTTAGTATACACCTCCTTGAAATACGATCTGGACATTCTTTCCATGTGTGTCGGAGCTGTACACCAGGAGCCGTCAGCTTTGAGCAGTCGCTGAATGTGATTTCGGCAGGCTCTCCAAACTGCCCTTATGTGCATGTATCTAGTATTCCTCTCGCCCTCCTTTAACCACGTGATGCGTGATCGCTGCAGCCACATCATTTCCTCTCTATACAAAAGCTCATCTAGCTTATTCATCTTACGCCGAATCTGAGAGTGATCAGCCCCTCCGGTTTGAAGTTCAGCGAGCTGAGAGCGTAGAGTTTCCATCTCTTTTAACACGTTACCAAAGTTTTCTTTACTCCGTCTTTTTAGCTCCTTCATCATCCCTGCCAAGGAACTCACAACCGAGTCAGACCCTCGGTTGGTTTGTTATTCGCCCAGCCCTTGGCAATTACATCCGCAAACGCTAGGTGATGCTCCCACATGATCTAATACTGCGGGTTGTGCTCTTTCTTCCAAACATCTGGTAACCCCTGCAGCCGCACCAATAATGGCATATGGTCTGAACAGGAAGTGGCCAAATGAAGTACCTTAGCTGCCGGAAATAAATCTCTCCATGTCTCATCCGCACAAGCACGATCAAGTCGCACCTGCACATTGCGGTCACCAAGCTGGCCGTTGTTGTATGTATATCAGATCCTCCAACTCACACACTAGTAAGCAGTCCCTGAAGGTCGACATTTGTGTCTCAGATCGCATTGCCCTGGATAAGTGCTCGTGTTGCCACAGCGCTTCGTTGTAATCACCACAAACAAACCAAGGCTATTGTGATACAGCACGTAGTCTAGACAGATGCTCCCACATAATATGCCTGTTTTCAACTCTCGGTTCACCATACACAAAGGTCCCTCTCCACGAGACCACGGCGGCGCCATCAACAATCTGAACATCTATGAAGCGCTTACAAGATTCCAGGATTGTTACTGTCAACGATTCGTCCCAAAAGAGTGATAAACCTCCGCTCCTTCCGTCACTATCAACACCATGAAAACCTTTCAGCCCAAGTCGCCACTTGAGTCTCTGAATTTTATCTAAAGCTTGCCTCGTTTTGCACAGAAAAACAAGCTTGGGGTTATTGGCTTTAGAGAGGGCCAACACCTCTCGAACTGTCCGGTG
>LR738716.1:38037345-38070914 GCA_902687465.1 Secale cereale
GGAAATCACTCTTGGACCCAAAAATAGTGATCAATAGTCAACGAAACAGGCCAGAATCGGCCAGAACTGCGAGTGTTGATAACCGACACGTAAGCGCACCTTGGGGTTCGTCAATCTTGGAAATCACTCTGGGACCCCAAAACAGTTATTAATAGTCAACGAAACAGGCCAGAATCGGCCAAAACGGCAAGTGTTGATAACCGACACGTAAGCGCACCTTGGGGTTCAACAACTATGGATATTGCTTCTGGACCCCAAAACGGTGAGTAATAGTCCACGAAATGGGTCATAATCTGCCAAAACCGTGAGTGTTGATGACCGACACATAAACTCACCACTGGGTTCGTCAATCTTGGAAATCACTATGGGACCCAAAAACAGTGATTACATCTTGTAGTTGATGCTAGTTGGTTTACTTGGTAGAAGATTATATGTTCAGATCCTTAATGATATATAATACCCCTCTGATCTTGAACATGAATATGATTTGTGAGTAGTGACTTTTGTTCTTGAGGACATGGGAGAAGTCTTATTATAGGTAATCATGTGAATTTGGTATTTGGTTGCTATTTTGATGATATCTATGTTGTTGATTCCTTTAGTGGTGTCATGTGAGCATCGACTACATGATACTTCACCATACTTGGGCTTAAGGGAACACATTGTGGAGCAGTAATTAGATGATGGGTTGCTATAGTGACACAAGCTTAAACCCTAGTTTATGCGCTATTCCGCAAGGGGCCAATTTGGATCCATATGTTTCATGCTATGGTTAGATTTATCTTAATTTTCGTAGTTGCGGATGCTTGCGAGAGGGGGTAATAATAAGTGGGAGGCTTGTTCAAGTAAGAACAACACGGAAGTATCGGTCCACCCACATATCAAATTAGCAAAGTAGCGAACGTGAATCAACTAAACATGATGAAACCAACTTGACGAGAATTCCCATGTGTCCTCAAGAACACTTTGCTTTATATAAGAGAACTTTCTCCTTTGCTATTAAAAGGATTGGGCTACCTTCCTGCATCTTTGTTACTCTTGTTACGAATTATCTTGCTACCAAACTATTTGTTAACGATAATTTGAGTGCTTGTAGAGAATGCCTTGCTGAAAACCCTTGTCATTTACTTATGCTCCTCATGGGGTTCGACATTCTTACTTATCAGAAGGAGTATGATTGATCCCCTATACTTATGGGCCATCACCTAGCCGCCGCCATTTCCCGTCTCCATAGCCATCACCTTCATCACCCCATAGTTCTTAGCAATCTAGCCATACTTTTAATCATGCATCACATCAGACACCTATTATAAGACATATTACTAATCAATCAATCTTTATGATGTGTTCTTCAGTGAGTTCTTCATGTGATATGATCTCCATGTGTGAGTAGTTTGGTAAGGTAATGGGTTGAGGCAAGGCTTTTAACCTGATGTGTTTGTGGCGGGGATCAATGGAAGTACTTTGAATTAACTTTCTGTATGTGTAACATAAAGTTGTTCCGTGGTTGTGTCTTGTCTCATTCGCATTTTTCATCCATGCACATACCTAGGATCATGGAGAGCGAGCAATAGAGAGGCTAAGGGCAAGTAGACCGTGATGTGTTATTTTGAACACCAATGACATAAAGGTTTTGGGCCAGTTATTTTGGTGCCTTTTTGGGCTTCTAGAATGAGCCCAACCAAAAATATTTTTTTAGAAGCCTACTAGTCAAGTCTTAGTGAGTAGGATTTTAAGAAAATAAGATTTGTTGGGCTTCTCAAATAAGCTGGGTAGTGGCGGCTTATTTCAACTTATTCTAGAAGGCAGTAAAAGAACTGCCCCTTGGTACGGTAACATGGATCCTATCTCTGGGGATACAAGAGGTGTAGTCCTTAAACGACCAATGATTTTGTTTGATTATTGCTATCTTAATTATGCAACCCCGCGCGGTGAATAAGGCATTTGGTTGGACAACCGACTCTTGACGCAGGACGCATGTCGGTCAAGACGTAATTTGCACACAACCCCACTTCCATACATATCAAGCACATCTCACTGGATCACTTCTAGGGCACAAATTAACATCATAATGATCCTGACACAAGCATATGGTTGTAAGCAGAAGTTCTCATACCCATGCCTATTTTTATTATAAGTTTTTTTGTGTCAGTTTGATTTGCAATATGGTCTAAGGCTAGAATTTAATTCTTTTGCAAAAGCTTCTTAGAAACCCTTGCTTAAGAGGCACCGTCTTCTCGCTGGTTTGACAACTCAAGGTCACCTCTGGGAAAAACCAAGAATCCTTTGTGCTCCTTTACCGGATTACTAAAGGGACTAATCAAATGGAAGGCTCTCAGTAAGCAACAAGAGCGCGACACTATCGATGACTCATCAGGTAGACTCACTCTCTTGCTCAGCTCCTGACGCCACAACCTTCATCGAATCCCGATTAGTGTACCCTCTATTTTAACTTGTGTGTGTGGGGGGCTTATTATTGAGCTGGTGCCCCCAACAGACTTGATGTTGGCGTATTTGTACCTGTATTGTGTTTGAACTTGGTTGTTTGACATTGACTTCATCTATAAAGCGGGGCGAAAGCCTATTTTCCAAAAAGATCCAGATCCCACGTCATATGGCTTCATGTTTTCCTTTTTTGTCAATTCAAATGATGAAGCCCAATCACCAAACGCCATTAGAGAAGCTACCACGATTCAATCTTACCCAAGATCGAATAAACCCGCCGACTTCCCTCCTCATAATCCAAACCATAGCTCACAAAGGTCGAAAAGATGTATGAGAGTACGAGACCACCCCTTGGTCAGCCCGGACAAGACCACAAATGAGAGGAGAAGAGATAAACAAAAACACCGACAAAGCGATGAGAAGAGACAAACCCTAGCGAGAGGGAAGAGACAACACCAACGGCTACTTATTTTGTCATGTTCGTCCGAGTTTGCGTAACAATCAGGGAGCTACTAATTGACACCTTGACTAGGCCGACCCATTGGCGTGCATGGTTGTTCGCCCTGCTGGTACTGTAGCACAACCCCTAGTCAGCCCGAACAAGAACGTAGATGTGAGAAGAAAAGATAAACTAAAACATGGGCGGAGCAATGAGAGAAGAGACAAACCCCGGAGAGAGGGAAAATGCGACATCAACGACTACTTTTTTCGTCGTTGTTTGACCGAGCTTGCATTACAACAGGGGAGTTCCTATTTGACCCCTCGACTAGGCCGACCCATTGGCATGCACGCCCGCTTGCTTTGCTAGTAATGTAGCGCAACGAAAATTCACAAAAAGCAGTGCACGCACAAGGAATCAAACTACACACCTCTCACTGGTTAAGGATAAGGACTGTCGCTAGCAAAAGTTTGAAATTTCAATTTGTTTGTTCATGTTGTTAAAACACTATTCATTTTTTCAAACATTATTCGCCTTTTTAAGAATTGTTCATGATTTCCAAGAAATGATCAATTTTTTTTGAACCACGCGAATTTTGAAAATGAATGGACATTTTTTTAAATGTGATCATTTGTAAATTGTATTTTTCTCATTTTTTTTGAAATTGTGAACAATTTTTACAATTCTAAACTAAATGTAAAAGTGTTGACTATTTTTATTAAAAAACTGAATATTATCTGAAATTACACTTTTTTAAAAAAGTGATCAAATTTAATAAAAAATACTAACGAGCATCATATAGGAAATTCCTTACAATTGGTCGTCCGCTGCGGTTGTCGCTTGGCTGGGCCTGCAATCCACTTGGGCCATCTCCCGTGTACATCGGCATGGTTTTCCGCTAAAAGAAACCGTTGAAGCCCACGACGCAGGAATCCCCCAACTCAGGCGGCAGCCAATCCCTCCTTCCAGAAACTCACAGCCATAGTAACCTAGGCAGGTGTTCGTGAGAAGGGGAATCACAAGTGAAAGTCGGATTCCCTCTAGCTAGGGTTTTACTCCTCCCGGGGCGATCTTTTCGCCGCCGTTGAGAAACTCTCCTTCCCTCCTCCGATCACCGATCCCCTCCCCCTCGAGCGTCTCAGGGGGTCTCCCCCTGGGATCTGGCGGAGCGGGGTCACATCAGGGTCTAGGGTTTTGTCTCATCGAGGCCCGATTTGTCACAGATCGGGTTAGGGTTCAGAGAAGATGTCTTCGAGTGCGGCTCAGGACGAGGCAGCCGCGGGCTCATCGGAGGCAGATGACGTGGAAAATATGATGAAGGAATTGGGGCTTCGGGAAGAAGACCTTGATTATGTGATCTTTGATGAAGAAGAGGCACCGCCAGAAGCTGCTAGATGGATCGCCTTAGCGCGGGTGCACTCTGAGAAAACATATAGTCAATACTGGTTCTTTCGGAACATGAGAGCAGCTTGGGATCTGGCGCAGGAGGCGACGTTTAAACCTCTAGAGGATAATCTCTATACCATCCAATTCTCATGCCTGGGGGACTGGGAAAGAGTGATGCAGGATGGACCTTGGCACTTTAGGGGAGATGCTGTGATCATCAAACCTTATGATGGGAT
The DNA here is from genome assembly GCA_902687465.1 of Secale cereale. Lineage (NCBI taxonomy): Eukaryota > Viridiplantae > Streptophyta > Magnoliopsida > Poales > Poaceae > Secale > Secale cereale. Next base: position 38,041,852 of record LR738716.1, read on the forward strand.
CATGAAGCCGTCCACTGTCCGACTAGACACCATTGAGATCTGGGCTCAAATCCACGATGTACCTCAGCTTTACGCTTATTTGGTTCCGTCCCTTGGAGCTAAAATTGGAGAGGTGTTGTTCACAGAACCGCAGTCCCAGGATTTTAAAGGTAACTTCTATCGGGTTTGGCTGAGGATTAATGTCACTAAACCTCTCAAGAATGCTGTATCCATGATCCGTGATGGTAAAAGGCAAATATACAGAGTTAGATATGAAAAGCTTCCGGATTGGTGTGCGGTCTGTGGGAAGCTGGGCCATCAATTCAAGGAACACGGCAATGGGATACATCCTCCATCAGCTTTGGTCTTCAAGGACCTTCGGGCGAGTTGGTCTATGCGCACTGGACGGGGACCTGGTGAGGGTCGAGGTCGTAGAGGAGGCCGCAGGGGTGGACGCTCAGGAGGAAGAGGAAAGGATATCCAGGAACAACACCAACATGGAGACAGCGGATATGAGGAGGTCTATGAGGATGATAGGGATGCTGAGATGGAAGAGGCGGGTAACAACAGGAAGAGGGGATCAGATATTGCTGTGGGACGGAGCGGCTTTCCTTCTGCAAGACAACAAGCTGCGTTAGCACTCCCAGCGCCTGCTGTCCCTCCCAGCCCTAACAGTAAACAGGAGTCGAAGAGGACAAAGATACAATCAGATGGGTGAAAAACACCATGGATACTACTGGAGGACAGGGTAAGGTTGAACAAACAGTGGCGGGCCTCGAGGGGCGCCGCCGGGGTCAATGAGTGCCTTTTGTTGGAACTGCCGCGGCGCGGGCAAAGCCGCGACAGTTCGCGAGCTTCGTGATTTCACGAGGCAATTTGCCCCTACCCTACTGTGTATAGTCGAGACGCAAATTGAAGGAACTAGGGTAGAAGCATTAGCTAGTAATATTGGTTTTGATAAAGCATATGCTGTGGACAGTCGGGGAAGAAGTGGTGGAATAGGGCTGTTTTGGAATGACTCAATAAAGGTGGATATTCTAGGGTACTCGGATTATCACTTGGATGTATCGGTCGATGATAATGAGCACGGTTTATGGCGGATGACATGCATTTACGGTGAGGCACAGACCCACTTGCGACACCAAACCTGGCAGGTGCTGAAAAACATAAGCACTATGAGTGCTCTTCCTTGGCTCTGCATAGGTGATTTTAACGAAGTCTTACGTCCAAACGAACATGAAGGGGTTGGGCAGAGAAGCAATGCCCAGATCCAGGCCTTCCGGGATGCTACAGACATTTGCATGTTGATGGACTTAGGCTATAAGGGTAATTTCTGGACGTTTGAAAAGAGAGTGGCGGGGGGTACTTTCACACGCTGCCGCCTAGATCGAGCTATGGCGAATACTGACTGGATGGCGAGATTCCCACTTGCCTCAGTATCCCATATCACATGTGCTACTTCGGACCACTCTCCAATTTTGCTGGATTATGGCTCTAACCCAGTGGAAATTAGACAGAGATCCTTTAAGTATGAGTTAATGTTGGAGAAACATGAGGGACTCAAAACATACTTGGCAGAGGGATGGGCCTCGGATCTACCATGCACTAGTGTTGAACAGATGAGGGAGAAGCTTCAGAGCCTTGCATGCGGTTTGAGTAAGTGGAGTAAAGACACCTTCGGGAGTGTCAGAAAAGAGATCAAGAAGCTAAAAGGAATTTTGGAGGACCTCAGGGGCGATCCGCTGAGAACGGGGCCTTCTCATGTGGAGTTAAAGATCAACGAGAAGCTTATTGAGATGTATCATAGAGAAGAGGTCATGTGGCGACAGCGGGCAAGAATTGAATGGTTATCGGCGGGGGATAGGAATACCAAATTTTTTCATCTCCGTGCTAGTCTTCGCCGGAAGAAAAACATGGTGAAGGCTCTACAGAACTCTTTGGGTGCTGTCGTAACCGATCCTGCTGAGCTCCGGAACATGGCCAATATGTTTTACCAAAATCTATATACCACAGAGGGGGTCAACAACATGGACGAGGTGCTTGTGCATGTGCCTCGTAAGGTGTCCGAGGAGATGAATGCATCCCTATGTGCTCCATACACAAAAGAAGAGGTAAAAAAGGCATTGTTTCAAATGTTTCCTACCAAGGCACCTGGCCCGGATGGCTTTCCTGCGCACTTTTACCAACGTCATTGGGATTTATGTGGGGATGAGGTTACTAATGTTGTATTACGCATAGTCCGTGGGGAGGAAAGCCCTGAATGCATCAACGATACAGTTCTGGTTCTTATACCGAAGGTAACAAACCCAACCGTTTTATCCCAGTTTCGACCTATTAGTCTTTGCAATGTTTTATACAAGATTGCCTCCAAGGTGGTTGCTAATAGGTTGAAGATCATATTACCTGATATTATATCGGAGGAGCAGTCCGCTTTTGTGCCAGGGAGGCAGATCACCGATAACATCATCTGTGCATATGAGTGTTTACATTTTATGAAGCGATCCAGAGCCAAGTCGAACAGCTTTTGTGCACTTAAGTTGGACATGATGAAAGCCTATGATAGGCTTGAGTGGGCATATTTGAGAGCCATTATGACAAAACTTGGGTTTGCAGAACAGTGGATCAATACAGTTATGGCCATGGTATCTTCTGTCTCCTTTTCAGTTCTTTTCAATGGTGAGAAGCTCGACCCTTTCAAACACACTAGAGGTATCCGGCAGGGAGACCCAATCTCCCCCTACCTATTCTTGATTGCAGCAGAGGGCCTTTCGTGCCTCCTGAAATCCAGTTCTCAGTCATCACTAGCAGGTATCAAGGTGGCCTCCACGGCTCCAACCATTAACCACCTTCTATTTGTAGATGACAGCCTGTTGCTTTTCAAGGCGAGTGTAGAGGGAGCAGTTGCAGTGTCAAACCTGCTAGAGGCATATTGTGACGCTTCAGGGCAGAGGATAAACCACGAAAAATCATCTATATTCTTCAGCAAAGGGTGTCCAGGTTCTACCAGAACAGCAGTGAAGGACTCCCTCCAGGTACAAAATGAGTCACTTTCTGATAGATACTTGGGAATGCCTACTGATGTAGGGCACTCGAAGAATGGGACTTTTAAATACCTGAGAGATAGGGTTTGGGAAAAGATTAAAGGATGGATGGAGAAATTGTTATCTTCAGCAAGTAAGGAGGTACTGATTAAATCTGTGGCTCAAGCAATTCCAGTGTTTTCCATGGCGTGCTTCCGGTTGCCGAGAGGGCTTTGCGAGAACATCACATCAATCATAAGACAGTTCTGGTGGGGGAGTAAGCAAGGGAGAAGGAAACCCAGCTGGGTAGCATGGGACGTGATGACTAGGCCGAAACATATGGGTGGCCTCGGTTTCCGCGACATGGAGATTTTCAACTTGGCACTCTTGGCACGTCAGGCTTGGCGTACAATGATTTCAGAAACTTCTTTGAGCTCAAGGATCCTCAAATCAGTTTATTTCCCCAACTGCTCTTTGCTGGATGCCGAGCTTGGATCCCATCCATCTCAGATATGGAGGGCCATCTTGGATGGCCGGGACATTCTTGCGCAAGGTCTAATCAGGAGGATTGGAGATGGAGAAACCACACACATTTGGGAGCACAATTGGATACCCAGGGAAAGCTTTAAGCGGCCCATATCAGCTCTGATTCATCACCCGCCGACTAGAGTTGCCGAGCTCATCAACACCTCCACTGCCTCATGGGATGAAGGATTGGTGCGGTCTATTTTTACTCCCTTCGACTCTGAGGCAATTCTCAAGATCCCTCTTTGCACGCGCATAGTCCCAGATTTCTGGGCATGGCACGAGGAACCGCGAGGGGTTTTTAGTGTGAGGTCAGCATACCGAATGATCCTACGGACAAAGATAAATAGAGAAGCATGGCTGCATGAGGCCGAGGGATCATCTGGATTACGGCATGAAAGCAAGCAGTGGACGAGCATATGGCATATCCAAGTACCATCAAAACTCAGAATGTTTGTTTGGAGGCTTGCAAGGCAGTCCATGCCTACTGGCGAACTGCTTATGCATCGACATATGTCTACAGAGGACACTTGTAATCTCTGTGGGGCGAGGGACACGTGGAGACATGCGTTACTTACCTGTCCCATGGCCAGCAGTGTGTGGGCGTTAGCACCTGATCATCTGGTGGAATAGTTAGCTGATCGGCAAGAGGGGAGCTCGAAGGATTGGCTTTTCGCGCTACATGAAATATTGAGCAGGGAAGATTTTGTGCGGTTGGTTGTCACCATATGGGCGATCTGGGGGCGCGCAGGAAGGCGATTCATGAAGAAATCTTCCAGTCACCTGTCTCTACACAGGGTCTCATCACACGGTACCTAGGCGAGCTCCAAATTTTGAACACAGCTCCACTGAAGCCGGCGGTGGTGACGGCACCAAGGGCCTCCGTGTGGCAGCCGCCCAGTGAAAACAATGCCAAAGTAAATGTTGATGCTGCTTTACCAAATCATAGAAGATATGGTGCAGTAGGTGCTATAAGCAGGAGTGCGGATGGAGTATTCTTGGGAGCTTCAGCTTTGGTTTTCAAACATGTTACAGATGCAGAAACACTTGAAGCAATGGCAATTCGAGAAGCGCTTGCGCTTGCAGAGGACCTATATCTTCGGAGGATCAACGTGGCTTCGGATTGCAAAGTGGTGGTTGAAGATATCACAAGGGAAAATGCCTCTCGGTATGGTGCAATAATACATGAAATATTAGATCATTCGTCGTCTTTTGATTTTTGTAGTTTCAGTCATGAATTTAGGAGCTCAAATGTTGAGGCTCACAATTTAGCGAAGCATGCTCTTTCTCTCTCGGTTGGTCACCATGTTTGGTTAGGCCATCCGGGAAATCTTTCTTTCGTCCCTGTAAACATTGTGACGACGTAATTAAAAGCTTCGCGGGATTGTCTCAAAAAAAAAAGCCAATCCCTCCTTCCTCCCCAGTCCCCACCGCCGCCACGAACTCCTACTCCGACACGAACTCTGCTCAAGCCCGCTCCCATGGTTCCCCTCCTTCCTCTCGCTGCCTGCCGGCTTGGACGGTGTGGGCCGGGGCGCCGCCCTTCCGCGGATCAGCAATCGAGTCGTTATTCCGATCTGCCGCCTCCCCTCGACGTCCACGGCTCTGTGCTCTTCCGTGTTCTCTCCCTAGCGCAGGCTGTGGGGCGCTACGCTGCTGTCTGCCGGCTCCTCATACAAGAGCGATGGACAAACTGAACCCTGTGGGAAACAATTGCATCAGCTCAGCGACGTCCAGCATTTCTCCTCTCTATGTTTCTTTGCACGCCTCATCTTCAAACACGAAGCCACAACGAGATGTAAGTTTCATCATCATTGATCTATTTTCTTGGTCATTACTTGATTCCCTCTTTTGATCTAAATATTCTGATTACTGCATGCCATTGCTCTAAATTTCTAGATTACTGTGTGCCGCTGGAGTTGCTGGGTATGGGTAGTGAACCATAATACATGTGTGCTATTCCTTCCATATGTTTGACGTAATGCCCAACCGAATTGCTCACACAAAATTCGATGGGAACAAAAGGCAGCATGGCTTCCAGCTGTCAATCTTGAGTTTCTGTAAATTTTAAGCCCAATGTTCCTCTATGTCCCTGTTTCTTACCTCCTCACTCACCGAGCAGATCAAGAAGCAGCACCGAAGTCCCCTTGTTGTTCCATCTCTCCCATTTGTGTGTCCCCATCTTTCCATGTTTGTCTCTCCATCTCTCTGACAAAATTATCAAGAACTAGACCTGTCTATCTTTCTTTCTCTACATAAGGTCTAGTACACTATTGAAGGATACATGTCTTGACGGAGAGATAAAACTCACATTATGCGCTGTAATTCAAATTATTAGTTATTTTTATTAGGTGGGTCATCAGCCTAAGGCAACAAGCCAATAACTGTGAGGGGAGAGAATTTGACATCATAAATGACAATCTCTAGTAAGACCTTTTTCCTTGTATGTTTTTTGTCAATTATATTTCAACCTACACCTTTCAAATATTATTTCTCTGTGTCCGTACTCCTTACTCCTTATACTAAGTCTACAAAAACAAAATACAGAAATAGCAAATCTAAGTATGCTCTAGATATTCAACATGTGAGACAATAGGTGAAAAAGTCCAACAACGCATCATTCTGGAAAGAAGATATCAACATTGGATTTGAATCTTTCACATTTTATCACAAGAAAGACAGCTAGAAACTCCAAACGTAAGGAACCAATCAGGACTGAGTGCATGTCTTGTATTCTTCATCTTCATATATTTATAATGTAGGGTCTATGTACAGGTGATTACTCTAACTATCTTGTATGGACAAAAAATAATCATGATTCTGATCTTTTTATGTACTCCCTCCGTCCCAAAATTCTTGTCTAAGATTTGTTTAGATATAGATGTATCTAACACTAAATCATAACTAGATACATCCGTATTTGGACAAATATAAGACAAGAATTTTGGGACGGAGGGAGTAATAATTAGTTTGTGAATTTTCTTGGGGTTGGCAGTTAGTATAAGTATATATCCGGTAAGGATTAGGGTGCAAGTGATGCATATTCACATGAAGTTTAATATTCAATGCAAGCAAACAATTGTATAGACTCACAAAATAATGGCACTTTTTGGTTCTTCAGGCAAGCTGGAATGTTCTTGCATCACCAGTGAAATGTGTTGCTGCCCATAATATTGATTTCAATTTTAAAATAAATAAGTAGGCACCAAAATAAACTCATAAAATAATAGCACGACCAATGCCACAATTGAGTGCGCTAGATGGTCTCTCCTAAAATAATTTTGTGATATTTAAATGAGCTAAATCATGAGTTTCACATATCTTACTCTTGGTCAGAAATAGTTCTGCAATTTACAGTCATGATAAACCTAGAACATGATAAATAAAAAATAACATTTATCTTACAAATGTGAACATCTTCTATATTGTACTCCCTCCGTCCGATAATATAAGAACGTTTTTGGCACTTGTGTAGTGTCAAAAACGTTCTTATATTGTGGGACACAGGGAGTAGTAGTCAAACTTACATCTTTTTTACTGCATGTTTCGTAGTGGGACATCTATTTACGAAACGGAAGGTAGCATACTTGTGGCTGCACAAACAATTATACTGTTTACATCGAGCTATCTTTTTTACTGCATGTTTAGTAGTAGGACATCTGTTTATGAAACGGAAATTAGCATACTTGTGGCTGCACAAACAATTATATTGTTTACATCGAGCTAAAAGAATGACGAAAAATTTATTTACTTGCTAGACTAAAAGATCGATGGAAAAAATATCTTTCGCTTTTATAACTCTTATCAATTTTACCTCGACAAAGAGGCAAATCATTAATTTTGCAACCAACATTTCATTTACATGGTACTCGGCAATTTGCACCGAGGTGAATCCTACATCCCATCAATTGAGTTATTCCACGACAATCTATCTGTGACCATAAAGTCCCGCGTTGCTATCTGAACTGTGTGCTTCTCTCTACCACAAGTGAAATCCAGCTCGAATTGCCTATTTTTGGATTGCATTGATGCGCAATGGTTGTAGACAATCCAGTCTTCTACTAATGAAATATCGAAACAATATTAGTAACTCTGTTAGTGCACGTAAATACAGAAAAGCAAAATATCTATCAGGATTACGATGACGACATACCTGCAAACTTAAATCTTGAATTTGCATTACTAAGTATAATATAGAACTGAAGTTTAACCAAGAACATTAAATCATTGCATTTCTTTATAGAATTAGCCCACTGTTGTGATACAATGCTTATTGTAGTAATTTTTACATTCAACTAGGTTATAGAACTGAAGGTGCCTATACTAAATTTCTCCAAGATTTCTAAAGAAAGCAAAAAAATAAGAGAATGTTTGCCCTAAGATTTCTCCAAGAGAGGCATACCAGGAGCAAAATTAATATATTGATGTAGATGACTTTAATCTTCATGTAAGGTGGATCAACTGCCATATTGGAGGGTCCAGGTACATGCTCATAAACTTGCTTGATGTTGCCGTGGCTAATCTAGCCTTATTTCTTGCTGCGGGTTTCTATGAACAAGAAACCAACAAAACTAAAGTTCACTTTAATATAAAGTTTTAGCTGCAACCAGAAAGAATCGCCAAGCTCTTGTATGTTTAGTCGGTGGACTTTAAAGAAAAATCATGGATAAATGAAGAAGCTAGATCTGGCCATATAGTGCAAGAAACAAGTAGTGAGCGAGACAAAAGCTTAGTGATGAGAAAAGAATGCATAGGTATTGAAGACAAATACCAGGGAAGCCTTAACAAATCGACTCTCACCCTTTCGACGTCCGCCCAAGCAGGGACCATGAGAACTCCAAGAACCTCTCTTTTACCCATGGTTCACGTACAATTGGAGTAGCTGTTGCACCTTGAGTCCTGCCACGGTGCCACTGTTCGATACGCTGGGAAGCAGGTAGAGATGAAGGTCGTACGTGACATAGAAGATGGCGAGCTACATCTTGCATCTACAAATGAGGGCGACCTAGGCTCGTGTCCGACACTGCAATTCTTGGTTGGTGTGTCAGATAGCAACCTGGTAAGCTGTGTGAGGCGGTGACGGCTGGATACGATAGTAACCCTAGCTATGGCCGTGCTCGCTCTTAACGAGAGAGGAAGAAGAAATCAGATTGGGGCTAGCGAGTCGATGAGGCAGGGAAGAGAGGTGGCGGGTCCACTTGTCGACAAAGTATTTGTTTGAGAGTGGAGGCGAGGAAGCGACACACGAACATGCGAATCGATGTACCACGACCTACCATCACAACCAGCCCCCCCTTTAATAGTAAAGATAGTAGGAATAATAATAGTTTCTTCCTTCAGAGGTTCATGAGCTTGATGAGTTCCATGAGCTCATCAAGAGGTTCATGAGGTTCATGAGCTTGATGAGTTCCATGAGCTCATCAACAAGCGAAGGATTTCTATTGCTGGTTCTTTAAAGACGTTGGCTAATATCCTTTATTTTCAAACCGTGGGATGGTACTTCCAATCGGTACAGTGATTGTTGGATTTGATGGAACTGTGAGTGGCCCTTTGACATATTTTAGTGTCATTAAGCTGTACTTAGGTCTATGCCTAACAATTCTGCTCTTTTTCTAGGGTCTGGTCTTGGTACTATGTTGATAGGAGGGTGCAAGGCTCAAGGGAAGCAGCCGGTTCTGTAGTTCTTTGTATGCTTATATATCTTGGATGAGGGGTATGTTTTTTTATACCTCTGTATGTTACTTTGCTCACAGTTCGTATTATCTTGAAGTTGATATTATTGCATCCCTTATGTTTGTGCTTTACATTTCAGTTACAAATTCAACATGTCAGTTGAGGAAGCTGCTGAGTTAGCATGGCGGGCCTTTATCACGCAATATTCTGTGACAGAGCTAGTGGTGGTTGTGTTCCTAGCGGTAGGCATTCTGTTTCTTAGTTTCTATCCTGATATTTGTTTTGTTCACCCAATAAGCACAATACAACATACATGCAGATTTGTTGAACACCTTGCCATTATATCTTTTATTTGAAATTACACACATAACTGTTTATTTGAGTTACTTTTTGGCGAAGTTCAGAGATCCCCCCCCCATCATGCACACCCCTAGGTTGGGAATAGAGATTATCGTCGAGACGATGGTGATAAATTAACCCACACCAAACATATATTATTGTAGAGTATAGAAGGTGTTGTACAGTATAGACATGGGTCTAGACATCTAGACAAACCTACCTAGGATTTCTAAAACAATATAATTATAATGGTACATGTAAATTACATGCGTAGATTTATTCTTTTTGTATACGTCTTTCATGTTAGTAGATTCTAAAAAACATGAGAACATTTTTCAAACACGTGAACATTGTTTTAGAATGCACGAGCATTTTTTTAATTCGACGCGAACATTCAACAATTTTTCGTATTCATGTACGTTATTTGAATTCATGACTTGTTTTGAATACTTGAACATTTTTTAATGTGTGATCATTTTTTGAATACGTGAACTTTTTTGAATACATGAACATTTCTGGAATTCGCAAATATATTTTTTGAATTAGTGAAAATTTATTTAATTCGCAAACTCTTTTTTTCAAATTCGCATTAGATGTCAGTAGATTCTAAGGATATGGTGTGATGTATAAAGAATTATGGTCAGTGCTATGTCTAGTGTTTGGGTCATTATTATTTGAAAGGCAGGGTAAAAAAAAGAAGATTACCATTTGGGCTTGATAGAGTTTGATTATATCCCACTCGGTTGTGTTTGCATCAAACGTGTGTCCCACTTTTGACACTTGATGTATAGTGATTGTTTGGTACATCAATTCTGTTTCGACCTCATTCCGCTAATACGCTAGTCATCATCTCCTTTCCCGTATTTCTCTTAGTCTCACTCCCAAACACTTCACGATCCAATAGAGGGAATGCCAACGTCCATGGTGGCATTGTCCCATTCGGTCGTTCATGCCACTTGAGAGGATGAAGGCTCTAGCAACATCATTGGAGAGGCATCGGCGTTAGCGATTTTGCCACTATCCTGGCCACGACGACAATGCTGCAGAGCATATAGTGGAAGGTAGAGTAGGAAAGTGGAGCGACGGCGCCGCGGGAAGATGTGCACTCGAACGGGGTGCACTGCGGTCTGTTTCTTCTTCCGAGCGAGTGTCAGGCAGATAGACAGACTCCCAACAAAATGTCGATAGTGTCAGATCAGACAATGGATCATAAGTAGCAGTGAGGTGAACGTTGAGCTCCATGGGAGTCTCAATAGTGCACTCATCAGTAAGAGCAGCACGAGTAAGAAGATCCCGGATTATTATTTTTGAGCAAGAAGGGACATCAATCCCGAGAAAGTAGCAGAGAGGGCCAAGATAAGACATAAGAAACTGTATAATATTCCTTCACAAAGGCAATATACTCACGGTTTGCGTCGGTGATGATCATGTCATCAACGTATAGAAGAAGAGTCCTACCAGGAGTAGAAAGGAGGACAAACAAGGTCGGATCTTGAGCACTCGCTAAAAACTAGCAACATCCACCAAAGAGGCAAAATGCTCAAACCTGACACGAGGAGCTTGCTTAAAGCCATAGAGAGAGCGATGAAGACGACAAAGCATGTCGTGAGGAGTAGAATACACAGGTTGTGGTTGTATGCAAACCTCCTCACGCGGCTCACTATTAAGAAAGGCATTCTTAACATCGAGCTTAGACACAGACCAGTGGCGAACAGAGGCCACAATAAGAAGTGTGCATACGGTTTGCAGGAGCAAAAGTCTCATCATAATCAGGACCATGCTCCTGCTGAAAGCCATGACCCACAAGACGAGTTTTCTAATGCTCAAGAGAACCATCAGAGTGAGTCCTAACCTTGTAGACCCACCAAGTGATGGGATGAACACGAGGCAAAACAAAAACAATATCCCACGTGCCGATGCGCTCAAGAGCAACAATCTCATGTCCCATCACATGGTGCCATTTGGTATGAACAACATCACAACAAGAGGTCGGCTCAAGAACATCAGCGCCAACGCTTGGAAGACCAAGCCGGTCAACTGGTCGAAGCGAACGAGGACACACCTCATAAGTAGGCCGAGACGGTGGATGGAACATCAATAGACACATCCACAACACGTAGACGACCTATATAGAAGTTTGAAAAAAGAGAGGAAGAATATGAGCTGGAATCATCGAGGGGATAAACTCAGGTGATGGAGACATGGAAGCCATCGGTGATGAAGGTGTAAAATCATGTGATAAGCGAGGTGAGGAAATCATAGGAGATGATGACGTTGGTTCTACAATAATCAGAGAAGCATGAGTAGTACGACGACTGGATAAGGGCTCAATAGGAGTGGTAGGAGTGTCGGGAAAATTGTGGGAAGAGATATACTCCACTTAAAAGGTCGAACAAGATGGACACGGGTAGAAGGGACGAGACACTACAAAAGTCATATCCTGAGAAATAGGCATCCGACGACCGACATGATCCCAACAACGATATCCCTTATGCTCATTGTTGTATCCTAAGAAGACACACTCAACAGACTGAGAAGTCAGTTTGGTGCGTTCATGTGGGGCAAGAAAGACATATCAAACACAACCAAAAAATTGAAGCGCCGAATAAATGATCAAATAGACGCTCAAAGGTAGCGTCACCCAGCTGAGCAGTGGATTGCTGAAGGTTGATGAGATAGATGGAAGTGGAGGCAAGACTTGACCGAAAAGCGCGGTGGAAGAGAGGCGTGACCATCAATGGGCGAGTCGTCTCAAGAAGGTGATGATGCTTGCGCTCAGCGACGCCATTTTGAGCATGGGCACCTGGATAAGAGAACCAAAATTTGCTCAACAATGATTCCACGCAACAGCTTGGAGATATACTCTCCACCGGAGTCACCACATCAAACACGAATAGGCGGTAGAGAATTGAGTGTTAAGCATGGCTGCAAAAGGCTTATAGATAGGACCTCACTACGAGAAGAAATAAAGTGTATCTCCGTTACTATTGGAGGCAAAGGGAGATGATGCCTCGAGATCAGAGTGAACAAGGTCTAAAGGATGCTGTGATACCGTCTCGCTATGAGTATAAGGTAACTGGAGCATGCATTAGAGACATCATCGGAGACGGATCCAAGAAGATGCTATGACCTATGAGTATAAGGCAAAGGGAGATGATCCCTCGAGATCGGTGTGAACAAGATCTAAAGGATGTTGTGATACTGTCTCACTATGAGTATAAGGTAAATGGACCACGGATTAGAGACATCATCGGAGACGGATCCGAGAAGGTCACGTCAAACCAAGGATGAGAGATCACATGTTACCCAAGGCGATGATGCCACTCTTGAAAATATATGGTAGACAAGGAAACAAAGGCAGAGATTGGCGGCATTGGCAGTAGAGGGAATTGATCCAGCATCGCACGTGCCTGTCCACTCTTCGTACCCTGCCGATCCGGCTTGGTGTTCTTTTCCTGTTTGCGGGTTGTGTGCCACGTGCTTGATTAAGCACCTCAGGTTCTCCTACTGTGCGCCCTTGGCCTCGACTTTAGGTAGCGCCTGTCCTCGGCTCGCCCCGTGCATAATCCAGGTACGCGTCGACTGTCTGAGCTCCTGCTCACCATTGTTGGTGCTCGAGCCTGCGGTTATGGTGTCACACATAAAGGGAACACGGGATGTGGGATTGAGACAGTGCTTGTAGCAACCCGCAACAAGGCAAAAGATGCCCATCCAGACTGGTAGGGAACGGAGGTGGTCACGAAGGTGGACGTTGACTCCATATGAGTCTCAACAGTGCGCTCATCGTAGCACGTGTAAGATCCTGGACATACCATTCCATCAGGAAGAGAACCTAGGTGGTGGCTATCTGTAGGCATTCTTGACATCAAGCTGAGAGACAGACTAGCGGCAAATAGAAGCCACATTGAGAAGTGTGCGAAGAGTGGTCACGTGGGCCATATATATAGCAGCTAATGTCTCTTCGTAGTCCTGACCATGTTCTCACCACTAAACGCCCTTTCTAACGCTCAAGAGTATCATCAGTCTTAACTCTTAACCTTGTAGACCCACTTACAAGTGAACGAGCACGAGGAGGTAGGGTAATGAGATTCCACGTGCCGATGTGGGCAAGAGCATCAATCTTGAATGCCATCGCATGCAACCATTTGGGATGAACAACCTCACAACAAGAAATCGTCTCAGGAAGAGTTGCGCAGTAACCATAGCGGTCAATAGGCAGAAGCGGGCGAGCTCTAAAGCCATAAGTAGGCTATAAGCTGGAGTGTGTTGCCAACAAAAGAAGATATAATAGTCGAGGGAGATGGCTTATCAGAAGAATCCAGAACACGCGGACCACAAGTGTAGTAAAGTCGAGGAACATGAGCTAAAGAAGGAACATATAAAAAGTTAATGTGAGTCATAACATTCCCACCAAGTGATGGGACGAGCATGAGGAGGAAGAGAAACAATATTTCATGTGCCGACGCGCTGAAGAGCAACAATCTCCTCTGCCATCGCAAGGAGGCATTTGGTATGAACATCACGATAAGAAGTCGGCTCAAGAGCACCAGCGCCAACGCTTGGAAGACCAAGGCGGTCAACAGGCGGAAGCGGACGAGGAAGGAAGCCATAAGTAGGCCGAGAGGGGAAGTGGCACATCAGGCGGACGATGTATATGTAAGTGAGAAAAAGTTGGAAGAATACGAGTAGAAATCATCGGGATAAACTCAGGTGATGGAGACAAGGAAGCCACAACCGATGAAGGTGTAGAATCCTGTGATAAGCGAGGTGAGGAAATCATGGGAGATTATGGCATTGGATCTGCAATTATCAGAGAAGCAGGAGTAGTACAATGAATGGATAAGGGCTCAACTGGAGTGATAGAAGTGTTGGATTTTTTATTTTAAAAGAGAGATCCTCCATTGAAACGTCGAGAAAGATGTACGCGTGTAGAAGGGATGAGAGTCATCAAAGTCATATCCCGAGAAATAGGCATCTGACGGCCAACATGATCCCAACATTGATATCCCTTATGCTCATCGTTGTATTCTAAGAAGACACACTCAATGGACTGAGCAGTCAGTTTGGTGCGTTCACGTGGGCAAGAAGGACATAGCAAACACAACCAAACAATTGAAGCGCCTAATAATCAAGAAACAATCAAATAGATGGTCGAAAGGAGCACCACCCTTCTGAGTAATGGATCGCTGAAGGTTGATGAGGTAGATGGAAGTGGAGACAGACTCGACACAAAAGTGTGGTGGAAGAGAGGTGGTGACCATCAATGGACAAGCTGTCTCAAGAAGGTGACGATGCTTGCGCCCAACCACGCCATTCTAAGCATGAGCACTAGGATAAGGGAACCGAAGTATGCTCAGGAAGGATTCCATGCAACAGCTTGGAGAGATATATTCCCCACCAGAGTCATCACAGAACACACAAATAGGCGTAGAGAACTGAGTGTTAACCATGGCATCAAAAGGCTTACTGATAAGATCCCACTATGAGAAGAAATAAAGTATATCCAGGTGTCTCGGCGTAAGTCACTAGTGTTGACCTCCTTTCGAGGCAAAGGAAGATGAACCCTCGACATTAGAGTGAACATGGTTGAAAGGACCCTGAGACATTGTCTCGCTATGAGTGTAAGGTATCTGGACCTGTTTATGAAGTCGACAACCTTGACGGTTTAGAGACATCGCCAGAGACAAATCCAAGAAGGCCCCATCAAACTAAGGATGAGAGATCACAAGTGACCCAAGGCGACAATGCCACTACTGAAAATAGCTGGTAGGCAAGGCAACAGAGGCAGAGACTAGCGGCGGTGGCAGCAGAGGGACTTGATCCAGCATTCCACGTGCCTATGCACTCTCTGTACCCTACCGATTCGGCTTGGTGTTTTTCTCCTGTCTGCGGGTTGTGTGCCACACACTTGATAAAGCACCCCAGGTTCTCCTACTATGCGCCCTTGGCCCCGACTTTAGGTAGCTCCTTGTCCTTGGCTCGTCCCGTGCATAATTCAGGCACTCGTCGACTGTCCGAGCTCATGCTCACCATTGGTGGGTGCTCAGGCGTGTGGTTATGGTGTCGCACAACAAGGGAACACGGGATGTGGGATTGAGACAGTGCTCATAGCAGCTCGCGGCAAGGCAAAGGATGCCCATCCAGACTGACATGGAGCGAAGGTGGGCACAAAGGTGGACGTTGACTCCATAGGAGTCTCAACAGTGCGCTCATCAGTAAGAGCAGCACGAGCCAGAAGATCCTGAATGTACTTCTCTTAGGAAACAAGGAACAATCTCAAGGAAGTAGCGAAGAGGACCAAGATCAGACATAGAAATTCACTATGACGAGCCTTCACAAAGGCAATGTACTTAAGAGTCGTCGCCAGTGATGATCGACATGTAGAAGAAGTGTTCGACCATGAGTTGACTGGTGGACTAAAAGTGCAGAGCACTCGCCAAAAACAAGCCGCAATCACCACTGAGATGAAGCGCTCAAACCAGGCATGAGGGGTTTAGTTAGGGCCATATAGACAGTGACGAAGACGACAAACCATGCCACCAGGAAGAGAACCCGGGTGGGCATTCTTGACATCAAGCTGAGAGACAAACTAGCAGCGAATAGAAGCCCCATTGAGAAGTGTGCAAAGAGTGGTTGTGTGGGCCATATATAAGGAGCACATGTCTCATCGTAGTCATGGCCATGTTTTCACCACTAAACAAGCTTTGTAACACCCAAGAGTATCATCACTCTTAACCTTGTAGACCCACTTACAGTTGATGAGACGAGCACGAGGAGGAAGGGAAATGAGATTCCACATGCCGATGCGGGCAGGAGCAGAATCTTTGATGCGATCAGATGCAACCATTTGATATGAACCACCTCACGGTAAGAAGTCGTCTCGGGAAGAGCTGCGCAGTAACCAAAGCGGTCAATAGGCAGAAGCGGGCGAGCTCGAAAGCTATAAGTAGGCTGAGTTGGAGGAAGTGTGTTGCCAACGAAAGAAGATATTATAGTCGAGGGAGATGGCTCATCAGAAGAATCCACAACACGCGGACCACGAATATTCTTTAATAAGTCAAGGAACATGAAAAGTCAAAGTGCCAAAGAGCGCCTTTACTATCTACTAGGAGGGAAGTACCATTGGTAGTAAGAACATGAATAGGAGAATCTGGAGGTGGATTGGAGTATAAATTGGAAGAATCATAAGTTGTATGACAAAGGATACATGGAGGTGTACCTGATACTGTAAAGTGGTCTCTTGGTACCATTAGAGTAAGCAGCAAAACCTTGAAAACCTTTCGATGGAGTACCAAAAGAAGCAGCTACCAGACACTCACGTCGTGTAATCTTTAGCGTAGTGAGGGGCTGAATTGAAGAGGTCGACGAAGAAGCATTACGAGATGAAGAATCACCCAGTTTTCCACAAGCGGTCGGGGCTTGGGGATCGTTCCAATCGGATTTTTCGTTTCATCTTTTATTTGTTTTCATCTTTTTGTATTTTTGTGTACATTTTTCCTTTTTACTTTTGTTGAACTTTTTTCAAAATTGTGAACAATTTCCTATTCGTGAACTTCAAAATTCATGACAATTTTTTAATGTTTTTCGAATTCGTGATTTTTGATTTTTCTTTTACTTCCCTATTTGTGAAGATTTTTTTGAACATGTGAACATTTTTTTAATTTGCGTACAGTTTTTAGAATCCATGAACAATTTTTGAATTCGCCATGAACATTTTTTGAACTCATGAACATTTTTGGAGTTCACAGTTGTCTTGAATACGTAAACATTTTTCAAATACGTGAACTTTTTGGAATCCGTCCGCGGAAGTTGTTTTAGCATCCACATACATTTTTGAATTCGACGTGAACATTTTATGAATTCACAATATTCTTTATAAGTGAACAATTTTTCGTATTCATGTACACTTTTGGATTTCACAAACTTGATTTGAATACGTGACCATTTTTGAGTATGTGACCATTTTTTGAATGTGTAAACATTTTTTCACATACATTGTTTTGGAATCCATGAACAATTTTCAGTTTGTGAAGATTTTTTTTTAATTCACAAACTATTTTTTGAATACATGAATGCTTTTCGAATTGGCGAATATCTTTTGAAATTCAAAACACACTTGTTGAATTTGTGAACATGTATTTAATTCAAAAACATATTTTTGTGAGCATTTATTGAATTCTAAGGACATGGTGTGATGTATAAAGAATTATGGTCAATGCTATGTTCAGTGTTTGGGTCAAATTATTATTAGAAAGTAGGGGTTAACGTTTGGCAAAAAAGAAGTTTATCATTTGGGCTTTATATAGTATGACTATCCCACTGGGTCCTGTTTGCGTGGCACACTTTGGAGAACAATACACCAACCATTTGGGCAGCGGGCCTATAACTCATCTCAGCAATTTAGTTTAGGCCTCATTCCTCTAACATGGCAGTCATCGTCTCCTTTCCAGTATTTCTCTTAGTCTCACTCCCGACCACTTCATGATCCGAGAGAGGCAAAACGCTCAAACCAAGCGCGAGGGGCTTGCGTAAGGTCATAGAGAGAGCGATGAAAGCAACAAAGCATGTTGTCAGGAGTAGAATACCCAGGTGGTGGCTGCATGTCAACCTCTTGATGCAGCTCACCATTAAGAAAGACACTGTTAACATCAAGCCGAGACAGACTTATGGCGAACAGAGGCCGCAAAAGAAGTGTGCGAGAAGTGGTCATATGGTTTGCAGGAGCAAAAAGTCTTGTCGTAATCAGGACTTGTAATCAGATCCTTGCTCCTGCTGAAAGCCACGAGCCACAAGACGAGCTTTGTAACGCTCAAGAGAACCATCAGAGCGAGTCCTAACCTTGTAGACCCACCAAGTGATGGGACGAACAGGAGGAGGAAGAGGAGCAATATCCCACGTGCCAATGCGCTCAAAGAGCAGCAATCTCTTTTGCAATGGCAAGGTGCCATTTGGTATGAACAACATCATGATAAGAAGTTGGCTCAAGAACAACAGCACCAATGCTTGGAAGACTAAGGCGATCAATAGTCCGAAGCGGAGGAGGAAGGTAGCCATAAGTAAGCTGAGACAAGGAAGATGGTACATCTGTAGACGCATCCACAACTCGTGGACGACGTGTATAAAAGTGAGGAAAAGATGGAGGAATACGAACATGAATCATCCGGATAAACTCAGGTGATAGAGACAAGGAAGCCATTGGTGATGAAGATGTAGGATCATGTGATAAGCGAGGTGAGGAAAACATATGAGATGATGGCGTTGGATCTACAATAATTGAAGAAGCAGGAGCGGTACAATGAATGGATAAGGGCTCAATAGCAATGTCAGATTAAAAAAAAGGAGAGATCCTCCACTGGAAAGGTCCGAGGAAGATGGACAAAGGTAGAAGGAAGAGACTCACCAAAAGTCATACCCCGAGGAATAGGCATCTTAGGACCAACATGATCCCAACAACGGTATCCCTTGTGCTCATCATTGTATCCTAAGAAGACACACTCTACAGTCTGAGCAGTTAGTTTGGTGCATTCACGTGGGGCAAGGACATAGAAAACATAATCAGACAATTGAAGTGCCGAATAATCAGGAAACAATCAAATAGACGCTTGAAAGGAGTGCCACCCTTCAGAGCAGTGGATTGCTGAAGGTTGATGAGAAAGATGGAATTGGAGACAGACTCGACCCAAAAGTGCGGCGGAAGAGAGGTAGTGACTATCAACGGACGAGCCGTCTCAAGGAGGTGACAATGCTTGCACTCAGCCAAGCCAATTCTAAGCATGAGCACCAGGACAAGAGAAATGAACAAGATTACCTTGCTTAGCAAGGACTAGACGTAATAGCTTGGAGATATATTCTCGAGCAAAGTCAACATAGAACACATGAATAGGCTTAGAGAAGTGAGTGTGAACCATGGTAGCAAAACCCTTATATCTAGATAAGACCTCACCACGGGGAAAAAATAAAGTATATCGATGTGTGTCAAGTGAAATCATCTATATATATATATTCTATAATAGTGTCAGCATAGAACAGAGTGTGAACCATGGCAACAAAACGCTTATATATAGATAAGACCTCACTACGGGAGAAATCAGGGCGGGCCGGCGAAATCAGAGTCATTGTGTGAAACTCTAAAACAGGCCCTACCTCATCCCCACTATAGAAGTAAAACAGGTGTAGTGTATATATCATAATGACTTACATAGGAAGGAATATAGTCAAGAATCATACCTATTCAAAGCTTGGTTGCTTAGTCTTCACTTGAATAACATTATTCTTTTAGTGTTTTTTGAAATGAAATCTTCAATTATATCCTTATAATCAATGTTCTCCAACACTTCACTCTCAAGTGCTATTGTGGCCAAATCAGTAAGCCTTTGTTGTGTCATTGTTGTACGCATATAGGACTTCAATAGCTTCAATTTTGAAAAGCGTCTTTCTGCTGATGCAATAGTCACATGAATGTTCAATAGAACTCTGAATGCAATACCTACATTGGGAAAACAATCATGTCACTCTAAAACTTTAGAATTCCAACTGGCTCCATATCATCCTTTGGAATGGAATCTTTGAGTAAACTCAACTCCACTACAGTTCATTGGCATCATTGTCAGATTTGCCATCTTTTTTAAGGGCTATCTCAAGATTATCACAAGAAGATTTCAAGCTCTCATTATCCAATGACTGCAATGATTTGGAAGTAAATAAGAAACAAAAATCTTTTTGCTAACCCTCATATTGTTCAAATCTTCTTGTAAGTGACATAATTGCTTGATCAGCAATAGTTGTAAAATAACTGTATCTAAATGATTCCTATGCAGACTGTGTGGCAATATTTGTGTCATTTGGGTTCTCATCAAAATGTCTCTTTCTTTTAATTTCTCGTCTTTCACGAAATGTTTTACTAATATCCATATCAAGTGCATTTTTTTTGGCTATCTCCAATGCTTCTAAAAAGCCACTTCTTTATACCGTTCGAAAAAAGGAATCAACCCTTTCACTTTCTCAATAGAAACATCTATTAGCATATCCTTTGCTTGCAAGTGTTTGCTTACTAAACTAACAACATATAATACCTCATACCAAATGACTATTTCCACTAGAAATTCATACTCCCCGGGTTCATTATTTGCCAAACCTTTTGCCTCGCCGCTCGTTTTTATATCATTATCAGTTTCGGATACCTAAAATGAAAGAAAGGAAATATATGTTATAGTGGGAGATAGCCAAATGAATTACATAATAATCAATAGAAAAATATTGGGTACCTAAAGTAGAGCCTCCCAAATGTCTGCACATTGAAATCTGATAGCTTTAACACCGTCGACACAACTCTACCAACGTGTAGCTGATACTAACTTGAGCGTCACTCCTATCTATGTTATCTTTCATAATTCCATTTCTTAGTAAAGATTGCAAAGGTTATATAAATGTGTTGGGCGATATCACAAAGTGTTAAATTAAGGCTATGTCAACCACAAGCAGAATAGATAACTCTTACATTCAAAACTCTACTTTGTATCCCATGATGTTTTCCTTTCATATGTGCAGTATCATACCCTTGTCCTCTCACATAATCTATATCAAGATCAAGAAGCTTAAGTTCATTCTCTAGCACTTCTAAAAGTCCTTGCCAAGTCATACCATTTACATCTAAAAATCCTAGAAAGGATTCTTCTACACAAACATGACTTGAAGATGAATCCACATACCTAACAATTGAAGATGTTCTTGGTCGCTTGCATCAGGGTACAATCAAGTATGACCGAGAAATATTTTGCACTCTTTATTTTCTTAACAATCTTAAACTTAATAACGGAAGCAAGCAAGTGTATCAACTCATTCTAAATCTTATGATCAAGATGATGAGCATGAGTTTCTTCATTTGTAATACGACGAGCATGCTCTTGAATAACTTTGTTAAATTCAGCCAACAGCTCTACCAAACCCAAGAAATTCCCATTGATGTCTTCATACAGTTTGCTCTTACTACCACAAAAGGCTAGATTATGCTTGGCAAAAATTAAATAATTTCCGAACAAAACTTTTCTCCATTGCTCCTTTTCATTCTCAATTTGTCCTTGAGCATCTTTATCAATAGTTTGATGCTTCTGCAATCTAGTAGTACGCAACTCATACCAAGTGGTCATATTCAAAACATGATCTACACTTGTCTCATGCTCTTTAAGTCTACTGCCAAGATGTATCCAATCATCACACCCCTCGTTTGCCAACTAACCTTTTCTATGCCCTTTTGTAAATAATTTACAACCAAAGCAAAATAGTCTATTGAGGTCCTTAGAATAGACAAGCCAATCTCTATCGCAATGCTCCCCATTTGACATAATTCTAGTATAGAATAGTGCAGAAAACCTGCTAGAATATCTATCCTTAGGACCTTTCTGAAATTGTGAGTCTGTTTTAGGGCCCTTTTGTGCTTAACTGTAAATTTGCTTAGGATCAAGAGAACCCCAATTTCTTGAATCAATTTCATCAACATGAAAGGAACCACCGACATCCGCAAAAGGTGAAGTATTTGAGTTTACATCAATACTAGTTGTCCTGATGTCATCACCATTATTATCTGTATCAAAGTTTGTGTTACCAATAAGATCATCATCAACCTCATCATTATTTTTTTTCTCTGCTTGTTCATCTCTATGATCATTGTCAACATCAGGGTCAACATTATTATCAACCTTGAGGCCTTGATCTTGTGATTGATTATTAGAGGACACATGTGGTTCTTTTGCAACAAACTTATCCGTGGCTCCTTTTTGTAATCGACCTAACTTCTATGTTTTTTTTCAAATGCTTTTGGTAACCGGATTCATGTTCTCTATTCTGAGAAGACATGACTTGGGATGAAAATAATAGAATTAACGACAAGCTATTGGTATAAATTAAAATTGCTAGATGGGATGCAATCCGCGGAACTCACGGATCGATGGCCGACAGCTGATAGAAGCGTCACACGCTGAATCGGATGGGGATGGACCGGTGGAGGATCGCCGAGTTTCAAGCATCGTATTGGAAAAAGAGGAGAGGAGACGAACAAACAAGAGATGAGGGCAAGAGGCAGCCCTGGAGAGGACTGTCCACTCGACTTGGTGTCCTCGATGGCTCGATGCCTTGATCGCTCGACGCCTGGGCTCCATGGGAGACTACGCAGCCTAGACGGCTAGACGTGCTAGCGCTAGCGGGGCAGCTTATCGGCCCATGCTTGATACCGAGTAGCAGGACTGCTAGCCGCTGCTTGCTATGGGCTGCCTTGTGCTAGGAATTTCATGGCCCCTGGAAATTGGCCATGTTCCGTCGCACGGGCTGCATGCCCATGGCCCATGGGCGCAGGCCTGGAAGAAATAAAGTATATCCATGTGTGTTAAGAGAAATCATCTATAAAGATAATATACTAGCGATGACCTCCTTCCAAGGCAAAGGGAGATGGACCCCAAACATCCGACTGAACAAGTTCGAAAGAACACTTGCTCGTACTCCTGGTCGCCGATGGTGGCGCCCGAGTGTGCGGTGATGCGGTCGCCCAACAGGGGAACACAAGATGTGGGATCGAGGCAGCGCACATAGTGACCCACAACCAGGCAACAGATGCCTAGCCGGACTGGTAGGGAGCGGAGGTGGATACAAAGGTGGACGTTGAGCTTAATATGAGTCTTAATAGTGCGCTCATCAGTAAGAGCAAGGAAATCCTCGATATACTTCTCTTGGGAAATAAAGAAGCCATTAAAGGTAGAATAAACCTCAATCTCACGAAAGTAGCGAAGAGGACCAAGATCAAGATCAGACATAAGAAACTCACTATGACGAGCTTTCACAGAAGCAATGTACTTAGAATCGTTGTCGATGATGATCGACATATAGAAGAAGAGTTTGCCCATGAGTTGAAAGGTAGACAAAAAGTGCAGGATCATGAGCACTCGGCGAAAAACCAATCGCAATCACTATTGAGACAAAATGCTCAGACCAGGCATGAGGGGTCTGCTTAAGGCCATATACAGAGCGACGAAGACGACAAACCATGTCATCAGGAAGAGAATACCCAACTTGTGGCCACATATAGACCTCATGCAATCAACACTAAGAATGGCATTCTTGACATCAAGCTGAGAGACAGGCCAATGGTGAACAGAAGCCACAACGTAAAGTGTGCGAAGACTGGTCATGTGGGCCATAGGGGCAAATGTCTCATCGTAGTCATGACCATGTTCCCTCCACTAGACGAGCTTCGTAATGCTCAAGAGAACCATCAGAGTCTTAACCTTGTTTTTTTCCATACGTTTCAGAAAACTGAATCGGGTTCCACTATCAGAGTTCCACTATCAGAGATAACGGAACAAAGTAGGAGGGGCCCAAAAGGCGTTCCAAAGTTAGGTTCCAGAGTCTTAACCTTGTAAACCCACATACAAGTGATGAGACGAGCACGAGGAGGAAGGGAAATGAGATTCCACGCGCCAATGCGCGAAAGAGCATCAATCTCAAATGTCGTCACATACTGCCATTCGGGATGAGCAACGACGTCATGATAAGTCGTCTCGAGAAGACCGGTGCTAGAATAACCATGGTGGTCAATAGGCGGAAGCGGCCGAGCTTAGAAGCCATGAGTAGGCTAAGCTAGAGGCCGTGCGTTGCCAACAGAAGAAGACAATAGTCGAGGGAGATGGCTCATTAGAAGAATTCACAACATATGGGTGACCAGTGTAGTAAAGAAGATGACGAGGGGGAATCAATGGGGAAGCCGCAGGTGACGATGGTGTGGGATCTACAACAGTAGTATGTGAAGTCATGGTGGGATGGGTGGACGAGGGCAATACTTGAGTTATAGGTGTATTTGAAAAAATGAGGAAATAAATATCCTCAATGGGGGAGGTCAAAGGAGAGGATGGACGTGGATATAAAGGACGAGACTCGTCAAAAGTAACATCTCGAGAAATATGCATTCGGTGATTGACGGATCCCAACATCGATAGCCCTTGCTCGTCATTGTAACCTAAGAAGACACATTCAACAGACTAGTAGTTAGTTTGGTGCATTCATGGGGGGCAAGAAGAAAGTAGCAAATGCAACCAAACAGAAGAAGTGTTGGGTAGTCAGGAGAACAACCGAAAAGACGGTCGAGAGGAATGTTAGCCTGTAGAGCAGAGAAAGGATTAATGTTGATAAGATTGGTAGAAGTAGAAACTACCTCAACCCAAAAGTGGGGTGGAAGAGAGGCGACGATCATCAACGCACGAACCGCCTCAAGAAGGTGACGCTGCTTGCGCTCAGCAACACCGTTCTAAGCATGAGCACCAGGACAAGAGAACTGAGGAAGTGTGCCTGTTCGCACACGAACACGTCACGTGTACCCTCGACGTCGGGGGTGATGCACTGCAGATTACGTCGAAGGAGTCTCACCGAAAGCGTGATTCGCAAGTCTGCCGGCGAGAGCTTTTGAAGACCCGAAACCCTACACTCCCGGGAGGGACCCCGTCGGTGAGTGCAGTGGCTATGGATTGCCCTAGGTCGGTCAAGCCGCCCCTAGAGCCTCGGTATTCGCAGATCTCCAACACGAAGAATGACGAAGAACAAGGGAGCAAGAATGAGGGAGAGCCAAAACGTAGATGAAAAAGTTGTAGATGCGATTGCGATTGTGTGTTGGTGTTCAATCGGCCGTCACCTCTTGTCTATATATGAGGCGGATGGACTTCCCGTACAAGAAAAAGGACTTTCCTAGCCGTCCAAATCATCAAAACCTAATAAATCACGGAGTATTCACGACCTCCAGCCCGGATGTCCGGCTCAAGGCCCGGATGATCGGGCCTAGCCCAGTTTTTTGACAGCAGCTCACTAGTCGGGGGGTAACTTTTGCATACGAACTTGGAATGAGATGATTTTTATATCAAAATCAACCGCCTCGACGAGACGCACAACTTTGCTGTTGAACACTTTTTGGTCTGAGGCCATCTTGAGGGTGTTTCGGGCCGTTTTCTAAAGTCTATAGCAGAAAAAGTTGTCCGGACGTCCGAACTTCTACCCGGATTGTCCGGCCTCCACCCGGATCATCCGGGACTGGACCCAGATCGTTCGGCTTCATCGCAAACCTTCTGTTGTCGTTGGTGCTTTAATTAATTTCCCGGATGATCCGAACCCCGGCCCGGATGATCCAGCCAAACATGGTTGCAGCGCATGGTTTTGCCTGTAACTTTTGCATACAAACTCGGATGGGGACGATTTTTTATAACAAAATCGACCGTTTCGACGAGACGAAGAATTTTGCAGTTGAAGACTTTTTCATTTGAGGCCATCTTAATTAGGTTCCATGCCATTTTCTAATCTGATGTCAACACGGGTATCTCCGAAATTGGCCTATCTTTTGCACTTGAGCTCCGTTTTGGTCCATCTTCATATTTATTTCGATCATCTTGACGAGGGCCATCAAATGATGACATGAACTCATAATTTTAACCTCATTCCATTATAGACTCAAGTCACTCTTTGCGATCATGCCATTTTTGAGTGTCAGCACATGCCCCCCTGTTTTTCGGCAAAGGTAGTGTGCCGAAAAATAACTTGTACCGTGTTGGTTCTAAGGACGATGTCAACACTCCATTGGCCATTTATATGTGCTCAGGGCGATAGTTATATATAGGACATGTCTTTGCTTAGGGCGATAGTTATATATCGGCCGTTGTCTGTCTAAACTTCTTGCCACACACTTGGGTGGTACTTCTTTAAATATTTGCCATTGAGAGCTCGAGGTAACAATGTTCCTTGTACGGATTCCACCAAATATGAGTTTCCGGGAACAATTCTTGTAATCTTATAAGGACCTTCCCAACTTGGAGACCACTACCCGAATTTTCTATCTTTTGAACCAATTGGTAGAATCACCTTCCACACGAGATCACCAACTTGGAAATTCTTCAATTTGACCTTCTTATTGTAAGCTCTTGCCACCCTCAACTTATCTCTCTCTATGGCCTTCAAAGCAGCCAAACGTTTATCGGCGACTTCATCAATAGTGTCCATCATTAAGTTATAAAAGTCCACCGCTAATAAATCATTTTGTTTGGCTATTCTCAAAGCATTCAAATTCACTTCCACTGGTAAAATGGCCTCTTGACCATATACGAGCTCATATGGAGTTACCTTTGTAGCACCATGCCTTGAGATTCTGTGTGCCCACAAAGCTTCGGACAATAGCTCATGCCATCTCCTTGGATTATCCTCAATCTTCTTCTTGATGAGCTTGATTAATATTTTATTGCTAGACTCAGCTTGTCCATTGGCTTGCGCATAATATGGAGAGGAATTGAGCAGCTTTATCTTATATGATTCGGCAAATTCTCTAACTTGATGTGACATAAAGGATGAACCTTGGTTCATAGTTAACGTTTGAGGAATGCCGAATCTATGAATAATGCGCTCAGTTATGAGTTGAATTACCTCTGTATGCGTCATATTTTTGAGTGGTATTGCTTCAGACCATTTAGTGAAATAATCAGTTGCCACCAACACGAACCGATGCCCCTTTGAAGAAGAAGGATGAATCTGTCCAATAAAGTCTAATCCCCAACCTCTAAAAGGCCACGGCTTGATAATAGGATGTAACATTGCAGCGGGAGCCAACTGAATATCACCAAACTTCTGACAAGCTTCACATCCTTTATAATACCGGAAGCAATCATTAATCATCGTCGGCCAATAAAACCCATCACGTCGTAATATCCATTTCATCTTGGGAGCCGACTGATGAGTGCCACAAATACCTTCATGGACCTCTCCCATGGCAACTCTTGCTTTGTCCTCGTCTAAGCACTTTAAAAGAACATCATCAACCGTCCGGCGATAGAGACCATCGTCTCTCATCGTGTATTTGAAAGCCATACGCCGAACAGTCATGTCCACCCTTTTACTAGGATCACACAAATAATCAATAATGGGTTTCCTCCAGTCTTGATTTTCTCCTGCATTAAATATTTCATTTGTGGCCGAAACGGTGGGCTCCGGTTCAGCCTCCCCTATGTTGGCAAGAGTAGACATCAGCCTTTGAGAAATATGAAACATGCCATGATCCACATGATAGCCGGATGCTTGTTGTGCCAACTCATTTGCTCCCCAATTGTCATGTCTAGATATATGAGCAATGCTAAAATAATCTGAAGTAGAAATTATATCTAGACACTTATCAAGATAAACATTAAGTGATTCGTCAAAACATTGAAAAACTTTGGATATTTGCTGCACTACTAATAACGAATCACCAAAAGCCTCAATATGTGTAGCACCTATGGCAAGCAACATCTCTAAGCTAAATAACAATGCTTCATATTCGGCTTGATTATTTGTGCAAAAATATTCTAAGCGGCACGAGGCTTCAAAAACAGCACTATGAGGTGATATATAAACAATACCAACACCTTGGCCATTGCTACAAACTGAACCATCAAAATATAATCTCCATGGTACTAACGAGACAAGGTTTATATCAATATCATGCTTATCATCAATCCGATGCTCAACAATAAAATTAGCAACGATTTGGCCTTTCATGGATTTCAGAGATTCATAAGGCAAAATATATCAATTAAAGCATAAGCCCACTTGCCAATTCTACCACTAAGAATTGGCCTATGCAACATGTACTTGATGACATCGGTTTGACAAGCTATAATGCAAGCACTAGGCACTAGATAATGTCTCAATTTTGTACAAGCATAATACTCCCTCCGTTCCTTTATATAAAATGTATTTGTTTTTTGATAAAATTCCAGAATGTAAGGTGCATTGCTTCTAATTCCTCATAATTCCATTATTAGCCCTATAGAAAAATAGAAAGAATTTATTTCCCGATTATCTGTATCTCTCCTTTAGCAAAAGAAGGAAAGTATCTCTTTGCCGATTGCATGCATCTCTTATTTTCCTGGACTAATTGATTTACTTACCGCTAATCGACCAATTTGCCAAGGGTAATTTAGTCCTAACATGTCTATAATTTCGTGCCTTGGTCACCGTGCCAAAAATAGTACACCTTACATAACGGAATGGAGGGAGTATAAGCATAAGCATAATTTCTCAATAAACGTATACCTTGTCTCGGCGTCCAATAAGCGTCGGCTCAAATAAGTAATTGTTACAGTATATGTGGATTGCACTAGCCCTTTTCATCAGTTCGGACTTTTGGTTGCGTTGGCTAGTGCATGAAGCTTAACATGGTATCAGAGCTAAGGTCTTGAGTTCAAGTCCTGGCTTTCGCAATTTATTAAAAAAATTGTTGGTAGCCCCCCTTTGTGTCCACGTAGAGGCCTCTTGAGTCATACGTGAGTTTCGCGCGCCGTCGCTCTCTTCCGGTTGCACGTGTTGACTTGTCTTCCCCGTCACACGTGAGAGTGGGTGTTACATTATATGTGGATTGCACTACCCTTTCCATCAGTTCGGACTTTTGGTTGCGTTGGCTTTTGCAGCGGAAGCGTGGTGGGCCCATAACCCACAGGTCCCAGGATCGGAACCTGGCTCTGATACCATGTTAAGCTT
>LR738716.1:38072694-38106952 GCA_902687465.1 Secale cereale
AAAAGTCCGAACTGATGGAAAGGGCTAGTGCAATCCACATATACTGTAACACCCCCTCTCACGTGTGACGGGGAAGACAAGTCAACACGTGCAACCGGAAGAGAGCGACGGCGCGTGAAACTCACGTATGACTCAAGAGGCCTCTACGTGGACACAAAGGGGGGCTACCAGCAATTTTTTTAATAAATTGCAAAAGCCTGGACTTTAACTCAAGACCTTAGCTCTGATACCATGTTAAGCTTCATGCACTAGCCAACGCAACCAAAAGTCCGAACTGATGGAAAGGGCTAGTGCAATCCACATATACTGTAACAGTAATAACATGCTCCTTCCCTTCGGTCTCTTGAGTTAAAACAACACCAATAACACCTTCTTCCGCTGCAATATAAAGCCTAAAGGGCTCTTTATGTTTGGGAGCTTTCAACACCGGAGGAGTGCATAAATACTTTTTGATCATGTCAAATGCTTCTTGCTGTTTTGCCCCCCAAGTAAAATTAGTTTCATTCTTTAACCGAAGGATGGGAGTGAATGCGTCAACCTTCCCTGACAAGTTGGCTATGAATCTCCTCAAGTAATTGACTTTGCCAAGGAATTTTTGCATATCTCTCTTGCATGTTGGGGCCTCTACCTTTTGTATAGCTTCTATCTTTTTGGGATCAATTTCTATGCCATCTTGATGAATAATGAAACCCAAAAACTTTCCAACCGATACACCAAAAGCACACTTCAAAGGATTCATCTTCAGTCCATATTTTTTCATTCTCTCAAAAGCTAAGCGCAAATCGGCTAGATGGGATTCAAAAGCATCCGATTTGACAACAATATCATCAATATAAACCTCAAGTATAACTTCAAGTAAATCATGAAAAATTAAATTCATAGCCCTTTGATACGTGTCACCGGCATTTTTTAATCCAAAGGTCATCACTGTCCACTGAAATGAACCAAGGAACCCGGGACATTGAAAAGCCGTTTTGGACATGTCCTCTTCGGCCATAAAAATCTGGTTATATCCCGCATTACCATCAAGAAAGCTAATGACCTTATGTCCAGAAGCATCATTAATAAGCATATCGGCTATTGGCATAGAATACTCATGTTTAGGTGTAGCTCTATTCAAATCTCTGAAATCAATGCACACCCTCAACTTGCCGGAGCCTTTCTTCTCTACTGGTACAATGTTAGAAATCCACTCGGCATACCTGCAAGGTCTAATAAAATTAGCTTTAAGCAAACGACCGATCTCTTCCTTGATCCGGTCATACGTTTTAGGATTAAACTTTCTGGCCGATTGCTTGTATGGCCTAAAACCGGCCTTTATAGGTAACCGATGCTCCACCAGCTCTCGGCTCAAACCTGGCATCTCATGATATTCCCATGCAAAGCAACAAACATATTCTTTCAATAGCTGGATCAACTTAGCCTTATGATCGGCTTTTAAATTTTCGTTTACAAATGTTGGCCTAGGAACTGAACCATCTCCTATATCTATCTCTTCTAATGGATCGGCCGATGTAAAACCTTGTCCTAGTTTATCCATATCATCTAACTCTTCTATGGACTCATACATATCGTTCTCATTGGACCGGTATTCTACTAGACGCTTTTGTAACCACTTTGAGTTAGGATCCATTTAAATACATCATACCTTGGAGCCGATTGTCGCCAACCGGCTTTAAAGAAACGGGCATGAAACCACTTTTTGTGGCACTAAGGAAATCATATTCTGATAAGTCGCGCCCCGTCAAGCAAGAAGCATTGGGATGTTGCCAATCCACCGATGCATCGGCCAAAGCAACACAAGCCGAATTATCCGCATGAATGACTTCTACTTCATCATCAACCCATTGAATTAAAAACTGGTGCATAGTAGATGGCACGCATTGGTTTGCATGAACCCAATCGCGGCCTAATATCACATTGTAGTTACCTTGCACCTCGGCGACAAAGAATGCGGTAGCCAAAGTTTTGCTTCCCACCGTAAGCTCCACATACATTACACCTTTGGCTTCAGTCTTCTCTTTGCCTTCAAATCCATTAAGCACCATGTTGGTCTTTATTAACTCTTCATCACGCAGCCCCAATTTTTTGAAGACCGAATATGGCATAAGATTCACCACAGCACCACCATCGACAAGCATTCTAGCAACCGGCGATCCATTAATATGACCTTTAAGGAACAATGGCTTCAAGTGCGTCACCGGTTCTTTTGGCTTCTCGAATATAGCATTTTTAGGACCAAAATCTAGCTGAGCTACTTCCCCTTCTTCATCTATAGCATGAAATTTAGCGGGTAAGTAATACACCATGTTAATATCCATACCTTCATGAACCGGTGTAGACTCATAATCAAGCATTTCATCTTCTTCCGCAAGCATGTCCACTGACTCCAAAATATCTTCAAGGGAAGAGGAAGTAGTAGGCAAAGTGGACGATGTAATAGTAGCCGCATCGTCCTCCGTTGGTGGTGTAGGTGTTGCTATGATCAATGTAGAAACTACTATGTTTTCCTTTTGCTTTGGCTTCCACACTTGTTTTGGGGGTACCATGGGACGACTTTCATTGAAAAATTTATCCCTTAGCTTTTCTGCTTCTTGTTCCTCCTTCTCATGACTCCTCATGCGCTGCAATCTCCTTTTTTGCGCCTTGGTAAGATCGGAAGGACACCACTTAGGCTGAGTATATTTTGGATCCCTTGACTTGGCCTTGCTTGTGCTAGCTTCATGATCATTAGCCATGGGGCCTTGCTGGACCACAACCACATCTTTATTAGAATCAACCGGATTATCAACAATAATCGGCTCTTTGATTATTAATTCTTTAGTGCCTGTCATAATAGTCTCACCACTAGCATCCTTCTCCTTTTGCTTGCTAGGATCTGAAATTTCAGCACTTGGTGATTTGGCACGCCACACTTGCCTGTTGACCCTTTTTTGATTATCTTGCATTGGCCGATTGACACCATTATTCAAACGGCCTTGTGTGGGATAAGAAAGCCTCTCATGAACGGGCCTCCTTGGCTCTGCCCAACCCGGATGAAAAACATAAGGGGCCATTGGGGGCTGCCCCCATCCTCCATTAAAGCCTCCCACGTAGTATGGCGCATAGGGGGGTGGCGCCATCCATGGTCCTGGTGCCCATGACCCATATGGCCTCGCGTGATGCTGAAATTCTTCCCTCGGAGGTGATCTTGAGCGCTTCAAATTTGATGACCAGTTAGAGCTAGAACCATCCGCTTGATTGGCATACTTGGACAATAGCATATCAAAAGTTGGCTTGATTCTCTTGCGCTCCACTTTAGCTTCATTCGTCTTCCACTTGCCAACCTCTAGACTCTTGGGCTTAACAAATTTGACATGAGTGTTCTCTTGCACTTGTGGTTGCCCCTCGAGTGTAGGATTTTTGATGGTGATCTTGATTACCTCCTTGCCACCAGGTTGCTTGTCAAGCACAACTTGTCTCCCCAAGACCTTGTCGCTCTCCTTATTTTTCCTCGGCTCACCAATCAAAATATTTTTTTATTAGCTGATTCGGCTATGTTGGGCCGAATTAACATCTTTTTCCCCTCCAAATCCAGGGTGTTCATCGGGAAAGGCTGCTTATCAACTTGCATCTCAGAAAAATTCAATCGTCCGTCATTAATGGCCGATTGTATCTGTCGTCGAAAAACATTACAATCATTAGTAGCATAAGAAAAAGAATTATGATACTTGCAATAAGCACGCTATTTCAGCTCTTCGAACGGCGGTAAAGTATGAGATATTCTAATAATCTTGGCTTGCAACAAAGCATCAAATATTTTATCACACTTAGCAATGTTGAAAGTAAATTTCATCTCCTCATCACGATTCTTATGAATCGGCTTTAAATCATTGCAAGTAAACGGTTTGGCCTTAGATGGCCAAACAAATTCAGCACCATAAATATCGCCCTCATCGTCCGAGTGGTCACTGTCATACTCAACCATATTCACCTTGGGACGATCAGTTTTATATCTATGCACCTCTTTAAGATCTTTGCTTTGGCTTTCTTGAGCCAAAGCCCTTTGCAAGACTTGGTTGATATTTAAAAACTCGTATCCTTCTAGCCTTTCTCTAATGTGAGTTCTAAAACCACTGAGCACAAGATCAACCAAATCTCTCTCGGTTATCACCAAACTATAGCACCGGTTTTTTGTATCCCTAAATCTGTTGACATAATCAGAGACCGATTCGTCATGCTTTTGCTTAACCGATGTAAGATGTGATAGTTTAAGCTCATTGTCACCACTTTAGAAGTGATCATGAAACTTTTGCTCCAATTGAAACCATGCAGTGATCATGAACCAGGTGGTAATGCCGAAAACCATGAAAAAGCAGTACCGGTTAAAGATAAAGGAAAATAACGTACTTTCCACTCGTCTCGTGAACTTGCCTCACCTAATTGTGCCAAGTATTGACTAACATGCTCCCATGTAGTCTTTGTTCTCTCTCCGCTGAATTTAACAAAATCTGGAACTTTATATCCGGGAGGACATGGCACGGCATAAAAAAATTCTAGATATGGCTTCCTGGAAATTCGTGGTTTAGGTAGTTCAATCCCACAATGCTCTCGAAACACCCTAGACATTTCCTCTCTGACATTAGCCAAAATATCACTCGTATTGAGTGACGTTGCGTGTGGTTGTGGCACATGATGAATATGATTTCTAATAGTTGGTACAGTGCTAGTCGAAAGAGATGATGGTGTGTATGTTGTACCATAGTTCAGCAGCAATCCACTTGGACTTGCCGAATCGTAACCTAGCAAAGCAGTTGGATTCACTGAACTTGGTACGTTCATGGCAGGATTAAAGGGTGGAGCAACAAGTTGGTTTGTCTGACTAGGATAAGAATTCAACGGCACGGGCGGCGCCGATGAAATAGGTAAAGTTGGACTAAAGTTTTCCACACCAGCAGACATACTACCACTACCATTATATGATTGAGGAGTATTATTTCGAGCATTATTATTGTCTATGATAGCTTGGTAAATAAGATCATTATTCTGAGCAATAAGAGTAGTAAGTTCAGCCGACTGTTCAGGAGAGAAGATTTTGCTTATAGCCGGTTCTACCTGCTCATTGTGAAGAGGAGGAAACTTGATTTCTTCAATTGAAGTGATGTTGCCTTGGCGATCCTTTTTGAACTTAGCAAGGAACTCCTGCATCTCCTTCTCTTCACGTGCCTTCTTGTACTCCTCAAAAGCTTGGCGATGTTCTGCCGATAATTCCTCAAAATTGGGCTTGATGATGTTATCGGCATCCACTTCAGATGGCTTCGGAAGATCGACCATGATGGATGATGATGATTGCTCTTTGTTCCCCAGCTGAGTCGCCAAAAAGTGTGTTCGCACACGAACACGTCACGTGTACCCTCGATGCCGGGGGTGATGCACCGCAACTCACGTCGAAGGAGTCTCACCGGAAGCGCGATTCGCAATTCTGCCGGCGAGAGCTTTTGAAGACCCGAAACCCTACACTCTCGGGAGGGACCCCGTCGGGGAGTGCAGTGGCTATGGGTTGCCCTAGGTCGGTCAAGCCGCCCCTAGAGCCTTGGTATTCGCAGCTCTCCAACACGAAGAACGAGGGAGAGACAAAACGTAGATGAAAAAGTTGTAGATGCGATTGTGATTGTGTGTTGTTGTTCAATCGGCCGTCACCTCTTGTCTATATATGAGGCGGATGGACTTCCCGTACAAGAAAAGGACTTTCCTAGCCGTCCAAATCATCAAAACCTAATAAATCACAGAGTATTCACGACCTCCGGCCCGGATGTCCGGCTCAAGGCCCGGATGATCCGGCCTAGCCTAGTTTTGTGACAACAGCTCACTAATCGGGTGGTAACTTTTGCATACGAACTCGGATTGAGATGATTTTTATATCAAAATCAACTGCCTCGACGAGACGCACAACTTTGCTGTTGAACACTTTTTGATCTGAGGCCACCTTGAGGGTGTTTCGGGCCGTTTTCTAAAGTCTGTAGCAGAAAAAGTTGTCCGGACGTCCGAACTTCTACCCGGATTGTCCGGCCTCCACCCGGATCATCCGGGACTGGACCCAGATCATCCAGCTTCATCGCAAACCTTCTGTTGTCGTTGGTGCTTTAATTTCCCGGATGATCCGGACCCCGGCCCGGATGATCCGGCCAAACATGGTTGCAGCGCACGGTTTTGCCTGTAACTTTTGCATACGAACTCGGATGGGGACGATTTTTATATCAAAATTGTCCGTTTCGATGAGATGAAGAATTTTGCAGTTGAAGACTTTTTCATTTGAGGCCATCTTAATTAGGTTCCATGCCATTTTATAATCTGATGTCAACACGGGTATCCCCGAAATTGGCCTTTCTTTTGCACTTGAGCTCCATTTTTGTCCATCTTCATATTTATTTCGATCATCTTGACGAGCGCCATCAAATGATGACATGAACTCATAATTTAAACCTTATTCCATTATAGACTCAAGTCACTCTTTGCGATCATGCCATATTTGAGCGTCAACAGTGCCCTACTCAACAAGGAATCCACCCAGCAAATGAGATATATACCTAAGGATCCCAAAGCCGTTGAGTTCCACATGAAGCACACCTTGCTCCAGGCCACCATGCATTGCCCGTCGCTGACTATGTCGGTCCTGCTCTAATGGAAAACGTGAATGTACTTCTCGATCGCCGCAAGTAAACACAAAGGTAATTGCATGGCGACGGCTTGATATACTGGGATGGAGAGAAGTACTAATTTGACAAAGCATGAGCCAACCTCCCATGTTTAGTAGATTCTCAATCCAAGTGGGGATGCAGTTATGAACTTTGTCTAGAAGAGGCTACATGTGGACCGTGCGAATCTTGCACGATAAGGGGAGGCTAAGGTAGGTGCACAGGAGCACTGGGAAAGCACATGCAAAGCTTAGCTTAATCACTTAAATCTCGGCGATGTTGCAATAGATTGGTGACAGGAACACTTGTTGAAGTTGGTGCATAAGCTCGACGTGCCACCAAGATCAGGTTGCCGAATGTCGAAGACAGGACGACGACCATGTCGGCATTGTACACTGACATGAGGTGCTTGACGCCACACCTACACGATGACTCTAACATGACAATGCTCTTCGCATGGACCAACAAGGCATTGAGCACTTCCAGGACAAAGAACAAACAACAAAGACAAAAGGGGGTCAGCTTGCCATACGCCATGAGGCACCCCCTGTTGAGGGTGTCTACAGCAAATCATTCAGACCAACTCGGTGAATTTGCTGCCAGTGCCGGCATGTCGTGAGACCATAGGAGGAAGGGCCATGAGACTGAATTGAATGCCTTCGCAGTGTCAATCTTGAGCATGAGGGTTGCGATGTGTCTAACGTGTAAGCCCTTAGTGGTGAGCATGAAGGAGCTCAGGTTTTCCTTGATCAGTTCTGGGAGCCGAGGCATGACGTGGAGAGCAAGCAGCTTGGAGAAAAGTCTACCAAATGTATGCGGCAAACATGTCAGGTGGGAGTGCGTGACCTTGTCCGAGTTTTTCTTCATCGGCACCAAGACGATGAAGCCATCGTTAGGCTCGACGAGGCAACCCGGTATAAGCAAATAGAGCTGGTGGACGACTATGAGAAGCTCATCTTTGATGATCTCCAAAGCGAGTTGGTAAAACAACTCTACGAGGAATGGCGCAACCCATGATGGATGAGTAGCCTGCCATCGTCTACTCCTTATCCTCATGGGTCAAGGCGACAATACTGTCACGAGCAATAGCAACCATGTGATTTTTGAAGTGGCAGTGGTACGAATGGATGTAGAAGTAGCACGTGTTTGTGTCTCCCTCGACTAGCTAGTAGAAGCGGTGGGCTGGCGGGGAATGATGCACTTGAGGGAGGCTAAACCAAGCAACTTAAGCTTCGACTCTTTGAGCAGATTAAACTCATTTTGGGATAGTTGTCGGGACTCCTGCACCATGTTGAGCTGAAAATTGATTTCCTTAGCCATGAGCTCTTGTACTTTGATTCTATCAATATGCTGGTCCCTCCACAGCTGCAATGTGTTGTCCATATGCTTCAGCAGGACACCCACACACTAGAGTTGGCGAAGGTGCGACGACACATGCTAGGCATCGGGAACCACCTGGTGGAAGCCATCAAAATTCGGCAAGATATCCTTGAAGCAGGACTGGTGAACCCTAGGCGTGAAAAGCGTGGTGTACAGGCTAAATCTAATGGCATGGAGTATCAACTAGGATGTCATTACCCCCAATTAATCGAACAGAACAAGTGGTCTGGCTGCACGCGCTCGTTGCTCGAACTGTAGTGCCGCCCGATGAGGTTGGTCTCGGGAAGCCAAAGGTCATCAAGGAAACGGTGAAATCTGCCCATCTAATCTTCTTTCTAGGTTAGCGTTATTTGTACCCCCCAGCGCCTGCTAGCCAGACCAGGGTGCGAGGAGCGCAACTCACTCTTGGAGGAAAGCAAAGCGATCTGCATCAACGAACGGACCACATACGGTTGACAATCACCAATGGGGTGCCTAAGACGAACACAGAGGGCAAAGGTTCGAGTTAGTGCTTAAAGCGTCGCATGTTTCAAGGAGACCACGCCGAACTAAGGATGAGAGTTACAACATCGGGGGCCAGCACCAAGGACAACTCGAGTGTGACGGTCCGAAATAGAGCATGAGTCAAAGTCGAGAATTACCCGACAACCAGGGTCGACAATCTGACCACCAGAAATGAGTTGCATGGTGTGTTTAGGAACATGAAAGGACAAAGCACTAAGAAGTCTTTGGCCATTAGCAAAGAGGGGAGGGGGTACCTGTTAGGAAATATGCAACTTGTATATTTAGGTGGCCATATGCCATTGTATACACGTGCAAGTGTTTTACAATAGGCACGAAAACCTTTATAAAGCGGGGAAAATACAAAGGGGTACACGACTAAAGGCACAAAAACCTTTATAAAGCGTGTGAAATCTTTGGGTGAAATCAACCGATGTGTGAAATCTTTACAATAAACCTTTATAAAGCGGGGAAAATACAAAGGGGTACACATTGAGCTCCATGGGAGTCTCAACAGTGCACTCATCAGTAAGAGCAACAGGAGCAAGAAGATTCTGGATATATTTTTCTTGGGAAATAAAAACGGCATCAGAGGTAGAAGAGACCTCTTATCCCAAGAAAGTAGGCCAAAATCAGACATAAGAAACTGCTCACTAAGACGTGCCTTCACAAAGGCAATATACCGAGGGTCGTCTCCATTTATGATCATGTCGTCAAAATACTTAGGGTCGGCGGAGACGCTCAGGGTCGTAGGGACGGTCATTAGGCTAGCGTCGGAGGGAGCATCGAGGCCTGAGCTCTAGGCGATGCATTCATCGCGGGTGGAGAGGTCAGCGTGGGCGCAAGGAGCAGCAGGTGCGGAACTGTGGGCCTTTATCTCCCCTTGTCTAGCACAGGCTGCTAAAGAAGATGAAGGGAAGCCAAGGCGCCTCAAACGGCAGCTGCTCCCCTCTGGCTCGGACCAGAACCCCGACAACCGCGTAAGTGCAGAGAAGCGAACAGTGCAAATGGCGCAGCCGCCTCCTCCCCTCGCTTGCTTCCTCCTCTTGGAGCCCATGTTCCAGTTCTCTCTCTCTCTCTAATATATATTACCCTGGGTGAAGAATAACTTATTCTTCATCCTGGTCGAACGACCCACCTTGCCGTACCCCCGTCGTATCCGCTCGGTCGCCCCACCAATGGAAAAAAAACAATTCCAACCATGACAATGTTTTTTTTATGTTAGCGAGGAAAAGAAAATTTGGTCGTGGGTATTGCGAGCTAGCCTCCCCGCAGTTTCTGGGAAATGCGGGCTCCATTACCATCAGCATCGAGGTCGGAGACGTGGGTCGAGCGGTTTCGGCCGCGAGCGGGCGCTTTCGCATTGGGCGTCCTCGTTGGCGATTGGCTTCAGACGCGGAGGAATCGGGGCCTCGGCTTCGCGGTGACAGATTACATCATCCCCACTGTTGTGCTTCTGCTCTCGGTTGATTTGGGGTGGGCATCAGCGTGTGAAATCGACTGCAGAGGATTCACGCATCGCATCTTCCTACCGGTGGAAGGCCTGCGTCCCCTCGAGGCTGGTACATATTCTGGCAAGGATAGAGTTTCTCATCCCTTTTTCATTGTGTGTGTATTCTCTAAAACCACGTATATTCTTCGGTAATGCTCCCAAATCTCTGCTCACTCCAGAAGTCCAGATACAGTGCATCGCGTAATTTTCTTGTTTAGTTGCCACTAGCCAACTTCACAGAATACAAGTTGGATTTATTTGAACGGCAATGTCTCGAGCTTTTGGGGAGCAACAGTAATTACAAGCTTAGCTAGTGCCATATTAACACTTTGCCATTGTGATGATTTGCATCCCACCTCTACCCCAATGTCA
The DNA here is from genome assembly GCA_902687465.1 of Secale cereale. Taxonomy (NCBI): domain Eukaryota; kingdom Viridiplantae; phylum Streptophyta; class Magnoliopsida; order Poales; family Poaceae; genus Secale; species Secale cereale. Next base: position 38,083,114 of record LR738716.1, read on the forward strand.
CAAGTAAAATTATTGTGATTATCCATCTGATGACATGAGTAATTTAACTTCTATTCTGTGCTTCATGTTGTCTGGAGCAATGCTTGGCTCCAAGCAGTTTCCAGATGGATTTATTTCCATTGCAATGGGAACGACTGTCAATATTTGCTGAATTTTTGGTCGACTCGACCCACAAACCAAGAGGACTTGACCCTCTTCTCCTTGATCTCCTTGATAGTCCAGCAATCAGCAAGTCGAAAAGATTTAAATCAAGGTTCCATGATAATTCTTTTGAATCTCCCTGTAAGGTAGGATTTTCAGATTCCATTTCAAACTAAAGGTGCATTCCTTTTACTTCCGGTAATATATACTATGTAGTTTTAATTGTCTAACCTTGTGTGCATAGGGTTTCTTTCACACGAGAGGTAAAGATGTTCTTTGTACAATATTTAGGTTCTGCAGTAAAAATATTGTTTTAATTGGTTGTTGTTTTACCTGTTAGTCACACAAGCCTTTATTTATATTAGGCCTTAGACGCTACGCACTAAGTACTAACTGTTATCCCTTTGTAATAGAAGAGCATAATTTCCACTCCCTAGTTGATCATATTTCTGTGTGTCACATTCTAGTTCCGAAAATGCATATTGATGGTCCCACCTTGTTGATTGCCTGGTGATATTGTGAGATATTTGATTATGCTTGATAATATTAGTAGCAAAGAGTACCTCATTAAAAATCTTAGTTGGAGAGTGAAATTTGCGTTAGTAGTATGTACTGAATTTTATGGCAGTCATAAGATGAAATTGTTCCTGTGAAACCGAGGACTGAAATAGCTGATTCTGGTGCTCAACAGTATGATATTTTAGCCCCTGCATAAATTGTGGGAAATCCCACGTGCATGGAAAATGTAGGACTCAAAGGTTAACATAATCCATTTTATAAATCATCACACATGCATCTTCATTATGTATGAGATTATTCTGGGATACCGCCTACATTAATTAATTATGTATTAAAGAGGGAATTTATCTCTTGCGATAAACTGAGGTGGGGAGCAGTTATGTTTGTCCCTACAATGTGTATTTCTACATCTGACATACAGCAAAACTATTTCAGGGCTTGATAGACCAGTTTTTATCTGGAAGAAAGGCCTTTAGCATGCATTTGGATTTGACGAAACAAAGCAAGATATGGCTGTCATTCCTCCTAACTTGGCTAGCTCCTAGTATCTCCTTGATCCTTTGATAAGGTAGTCTTGGCGAGTGTTTGGGCAATAGAGAACATAACTTGGCAATTTCTATACATGTTTACTGTATTCATTTATTCAGGATTAGAAGCTTAAATTCTGAATTTTATAGTTCAGGAGTAGCTACCTCCTGATGTACCGGCGTAATTAATCCCTCCGTAAAGAAATATAACAGCGTTTAGATTACTAAAGTAGTGATCTAAATGCTCTTATATTTTTTTTATGGAGGGAGTAATAGTTTCATTGAATGTGAATCGGAATATATGTTGTTAACATAGTTGGGTATACATATCATGTCATCTTTCTTTTCTAAGGTGTTTGATGAGTTCAATGCAATGAAACAGATGAGCTGAACATATTCAAGGTTTCTAGCGGGAATCACTTCGTGGCCATTCTGGTGATAATGGTTGTACTCCTGGTAAAAATAACAAATAGTATAATTCTACCCCACATATGTAGTACTTTCGGTTATTGCTATATGTTGTTTCCTTTTTATATATGCAATCTCTTGTCATCGAGTTTCCTTGGAAACTTAACTTCATCAATCATGTTAAGCTGGCAGCTATGGTTGGTACTGATGGGAGTTATTCGTTTAGGTGCTGATGGTCCAAGAATTGTAAAGATAAGGCAGGGGAACCTTATTTGTGTGGTGGATGTAATTGTGTTATGAGGTCAATTTGTAACTTATTATACTACAGTTATGGACCAAGCCATGAATCAGTACCAAAATTCAGGATTGGTGATAAGAAACATGAACTTATAATGTTTTAGTACCCTAATCTTGACTTGTCGCTGATGGAGCACAACGTTCAAGCTCAGCAGATACTGTTGAACGGCGAAAATTATTGGATCTCAAGACACCTGCAAATTAAGCCGCTGGAAGAAAGTTCAGAGATGTGTGAGTCTTGGCATTCCCGAAGTAATCATTGGTGTTCATTTTTTTTTTGAGAATGACATTGGTGTTCATTTTTGAAATACTGCTTTGCACTCCCTCCGTATCAAATTGTAAGACCTTCCAAAAAACGTCTTACATTTTGGTACAAAGGTTGTAGTTTTATTTTCCTGTAGCTGGTTAGTGAGTGGCATGCAGTAGATTGAGATGAAGGATGTGAGTGAAGATTTGACATGTAAGCGGCAATCAACGATGCAAGTCGTGAGAGTAGTCGATGTAAAGTGACATTTCATCGTGTTTGGAGGTCACGAGAGGAGTTGTTAAAGAGCGACCATCACGGGCCAGAAGACAAGCACCAAGCACTGCAAAAAGGTGTATGAGAGACGGGGCCTAAGAGCAACTACAACGCGCTGATACAAACAGACACATATTTTTTCTGTTTTTTTATCCGTTTAGATCGGCCGCCCGCTCGCCGTTCGTCCTTTTTTTTTGTCTGAGCCCAATGTGCAGAGCCATTTTTGCCCTTGCGGTCAGCTTGCCATGTTTTCTCAAACATAATACATATATTTTAGGCCACTGATAGGCGCCCATGCGCCAGCCGAAATTTCGGCCGGTCGCATCGCGCACATGTGATTTGACTATTTTAATCCTGTCTAATTGAAGTGGTGAGATAAAAAATTGTTTGGGTTGTTGCTTTCTTAGCTTATATACGCTCGTCGCGTCATTCTATGCGTGCTGCATGTTGTTACATGCGTGGAGTCCACCCCAATGATGCTAAATTTCTCACACAGGGAGTCTGTACTTCTTGTTAAAGTGTATCGCCTACGTTGACAATACTTCGTAACAAAACCTACAAATCAAAGGAAAAGAAGTTGTATGTAGCAAAAAAAACGACGGGCGCTGCAAAAATCATCCTCGGCATCGTCCTGGTCAAACCTCCGCCATGAATGGATGTAGCAAAAAACATATCCAGTAATAGCAAAAAATAATTACAGGCGCAACAAAAATCATCGTTGCCGCCGTCCCGGGTCACATCTCCACCATGAATTGATGTAGCAAAAAACTTCGCCAGTAGTAACACAAAACAATTATGGGTGCAACAAAAATCGCTGTCGCTGCCATCCCGGGTTGCATCTCCGCCATGTATGAATGCAGCAAAAAACCTCGTCGGCAGTAGCACTTACAGGTGCAGCAAAAATCCTCGTTGCCGCCGTCCCTGGTCGCATCTCCACCATGAATGGATGTAGCAAAACATCCTTGCCGGTTGTAGCAAAAAAAGGGTCCAGCAAAAATCATCCTCGCCGCCATCTCGGGTCGCATCTCTGCCATGAATGGATGTAGCAAATTTTCTCGCCCATTGTAACAAAAACTAACGATGATTGCAACAACGTCTCGGGTCGCATCTCTGCCATGAATGGATGTAGCAAATTTTCTCGTCGATTGTAACAAAAACTAACGATGATTGCAACAACGTCTCGAGTCGCATCTCTACCATGAATGGATGTAGCAAATTTTCTCGCCGATTGTAACAAAAACTAACGATGATTGCAACAAAAGGTCGTCTTCGCCATCGCGGTCGTAGCTCTATTTTGAATGGATGTAGCAAAAAAATCGCTGGTTCCAGCATGCGGCCGCCACGACGTAGCTTGTCGTTGGCAATACAACTTAGGGTAAGCTCCTCATATGGGAAAAAAGATAACAGAAAGTAGAGGTGATTTGGGGTGGGCATCAGCGTGTGAAATCGACTGCAGAGGATTCACGCATCTCATCTTCCTACCGGTGGAAGGCCTGCGTCCCCTCGAGGCTGGTACATATTCTGGCAAGGATAGAGTTTCTCAGCCCTTTTTCATTGTGTGTGTATTCTCTAAAACCGCGTATATTCTTCGGTAATGCTCCCAAATCTCTGGTCACTCCAGAAGTCCAGATACAGTGCGTCACGTAATTTTCTTGTTTAGTTGCCACTAGCCAACTTCACAGAATTCAAGTTGGATTTATTTGAACGGCAATGTCTCGAGCTTTTGGGGAGCAACAGTAATTACAAGCTTAGCTAGTGCCATATTAACACTTTGCCATTGTGATGATTTGCATCCCACCTCTACCCCAATGTCACAAGTAAAATTATTGTGATTATCCATCTGATGACATGAGTAATTTAACTTATTTAACTTCTGTTTTGTGTTCTGTGCTTCATGTTGTCTGGAGCAATGCTTGGCTCCTAGCAGTTTCCAGATGGATTTATTTCCATTGCAATGGGAACAACTGTCAATATTTGCTGAATTTTTGGTCTGACTCGACCCACAAACCAAGAGGACTTGACCCTCTTCTCCTTGATCTCCTTGATAGTCCAGCAATCAGCAAGTCGAAAAGATTTAAATCAAGGTTCCATGATAATTCTTTTGAATCTCCCTGTAAGGTAGGATTTTCAGATTCCATTTCAAACTAAAGGTGCATTCCTTTTACTTCCGGTAATAAAAACTATGTAGTTTTAATTGTCTAACCTTGTGTGCATAGGGTTTCTTTCACACGAGAGGTAAAGATGTTCTTTGTACAATATTTAGGTTCTGCAGTAAAAATATTGTTTTAATTGGTTGTTGTTTTACCTGTTAGTCACACAAGCCTTTATTTATATTAGGCCTTAGATGCTACGCACTAAGTACTAACTGTTATCCCTTTGTAATAGAAGAGCATAATTTCCACTCCCTAGTTGATCATATTTCTGTGTGTCACATTCTAGTTCCAAAAATGCATGTTGATGGTCCCACCATGTTGATTGCCTGGTGATATTGTGAGATATTTGATTATGCTTGATAATATTAGTAGCGAAGAGTACCTCATTAAAAATCTTAGTTGGAGAGTGAAATTTGCGTTAGTAGTATGTACTGAATTTTACGACAGTCATAAGATGAAATTGTTCCTGTGAAACTGAGGACTGAAATAGCTGATTCTGGTGCTCAACAGTATGATATTTAAGCCCCTGCATAAATTGTGGGAAATCCCACGTGCATGGAAAATGTAGGACTCAAAGGTTAACATAATCCATTTTATAAATCATCACACATGCATCTTCATTATGTATGAGATTATTCTGGGATACCGTATGCATTAATTAATTATGTATTAAAGAGGGAATTTATCTCTTGCCATAAACTGAGGTGGGGAGCAGTTATATTTGTCCCTGCAATGTGTATTTCTACATCTGACATACAGCGTAACTATTTCAGGGCTTGATAGACCAGTTTTTATCCGGAAGAAAGGCCTTTAGCATGCGTTTGGATCTGACGAAACAAAGCAAGATATGGCTGTCATTCCTCCTAACTTGGCTAGCTCCTAGTATCTCCTTGATCCTTTGATAAGGTAGTCTTGGCGAGTGTTTGGGCAATAGAGAACATAACTTGGCAATTTCTGTACATGTTTACTGTATTCATTTATTCAGGATTAGAAGCTTAAATTCTGAATTTTATAGTTCAGGAGTAGCTACCTCCTGATGTACCGGCGTAATTTACTCCCTCCGTAAAGAAATATAACAGCGTTTAGATTACTAAAGTAGTGATCTAAATGCTCTTATATTTTTTTTATGGAGGGAGTAATAGTTTCATCGAATGTGAATCGGAATATATGTTGTTAACATAGTTGGGTATACATATCATGTCATCTTTCTTTTCTAAGGTGTTTGATGAGTTCAATGCAATGAAACAGATGAGCTGAACATATTCAAGGTTTCTAGCGGGAATCACTTCGTGGCCATTCTGGTGATAATGGTTGTACTCCAGGTAAAAATAACAAATAGTATAATTCTACCCCACATTTGTAGTACTTTCGGTTATTGCTATATGTTGTTTCCTTTTTATATATGCAATCTCTTGTCATCGAGTTTCCTTGGCAAGTTAACTTCATCAATCATGTTAAGCTGGCAGCTATGGTTGGTACTGATGGGAGTTATTCGTTTAGGTGCTGATGGTTCAAGAATTGTAAAGATAAGGCAGGGGAACCTTATTTGTGTGGTGGATGTTATTGTGTTATGAGGTCAATTTGTAACTTATTATACTACAGTTATGGACCAAGCCATGAATCAGTACCAAAATTCAGGATTGGTGATAAGAAACATGAACTTATAATGTTTTAGTACCCTAATATTGACTTGTCGCTGATGGAGCACAACGTTCAAGCTCAGCAGATACTGTTGAACGGCTAAAATTATTGGATCTCAAGACACCTGCAAATTAAGCCGCTGGAAGAAAGTTCAGAGATGTGTGAGTCTTGGCATTCCCGAAGTAATCATTGGTGTTCATTTTTTTTTTGAGAATGACATTGGTGTTCATTTTTGAAATACTGCTTTGCACTCCCTCCGTATCAAATTGTAAGACCTTCCAAAAAACGTCTTACATTTTGGTACAAAGGTTGTAGTTTTATTTTCCTGTAGCTGGTTAGTGAGTGGCATGCAGTAGATTGAGATGAAGGATGTGAGTGAAGATTTGACATGTAAGCGGCAATCAACGATGCAAGTCGTGAGAGTAGTCGATGTAAAGCGACATTTCATCGTGTCTGGAGGTCACGAGAGGTGTTGTTAAAGAGCGACCATCACGGGCCAGAAGACAAGCACCAAGCACTGCAAAAAGGTGTATGAGAGACGGGGCCTAAGAGGAACTACAACGCGCTGACACAAACAGACACATATTTTCTCTGTTTTTTTATCCATTTAGATCGGCTGCCAGCTCACCGTTCGTCCTTTTTTTTTTGTCTTGGCCCAATGTGCAGAGCCATTTTTGCCCTTGCGGTCAGCTTGCCATGTTTTTTCAAACATAATACATATATTTTAGGCCACTGATAGGCGGCGGTGCCGGCCGAAATTTCGGCCGGTCGCATCGCGCACATGTGATTTGACTATTTTAATCCTGTCTGATTGAAGTGATGAGATAAAAAATTGTCTGGGTTGTTGCTTTCTTTGCTTATATACGCTCGTCGCGTCATCAGCGTCATTCTATGCATGTTGCATGTTGTTACATGCGTGGAGCCCACCCCAATGATGCTACATTTCTCACTGCTATCTACACAGGGAGTCTGTACTTCTTGTTAAAGTGTATCGCCTACGTCGACAATACTTCGTAACAAAACCTCCAAATCAAAGGGAAAAAAGTTGTATGTAGCAAAAAAAAAAACAACGACGGGCGCTGCAAAAATCATCCTTGCCATCGTCCTGGTCAAATCTCCGCCATGAATGGATGTAGCAAAAAACGTATCCAGTAATAGCAAAAAATAATTACAGGCGCAACAAAAATCATCGTTGCCGCCGTCCCGGGTCGCATCTCCGTCATCAATTGATGTAGCAAAAAACCTCGCCAGTAATAACACAAAACAATTATGGGTGCAACAAAAATCGCTGTCGCTGCCGTCTCGGGTTGCATCTCTGCCATGTATGAATGCAGCAAAAAACCTCGTCGGTAGTAGCAATTACAGGTGCAGCAAAAATCCTCGTTGTCGCCGTCCCTGGTCGCATCTTGATGGCTTCTCGCCCCTCGTTAGTTACCCCAAGTGGAAGGTTTGAGATGCAGTGTAGCGGTAGTTTTCCCTTGGCAAAGATACCAAGGATCGATTTCCCCTGAGACTCCCAGTTTCAACAAGAAGGTGTCAACTGCTAACGGCGCCAGATATTAGCAATCAACGTGGACCTGCACACACATACAAATAACTTTGCTCCCAACGAGTACAGAGAGGTTGTCAATCCCTCCGGCCTTGTCGTTTACAAAGGATCAAACACAAGTGATAATAGTGATAGGTATTGCTGCAAATAGTAAATAAAAGCGGAAAGTAAATAGCGGATGTGATCAATGATGGTAATATGGACCAGAGTCTCATGATGTTCACTAGTGATGTCTCTCTCTCAAAAGACGATAAAACAGCTATGTGAGGTAAACGAATTACAGCTGGGCAATTGACAGGACCATGTGCGCAAACCAATGCTGACTAAGTTGCAAGAAAGGTAGAGGTTCAAAGCATGGGCGGTACGCCAAGGCAAGTAGACCAAAATCCATCTGCATCTACTACTAATCATCCACCTTGAGATATCTATCCAGAACATCTCGCTGGTATTAAGTTGCGAGTCCCACCCATAGTGTAAACTCAAAGCAACAGACAACTGCATTAAAAGAACTTTGCGTAAAGTAAACAATCCTTGCACCCGCGGGCACAAGCACCGTTGTTTTCCTCCTTGTGGCAACAGCACATCCCCTAGACTCATGTTTCTGTCACTCAAGCTAGTCATCGAGGGGCATGAACCCACAATCAAGCATAACGTTCCCTCTTGGAGTCACTACCTACTACTTGGCCAAAGCAATAAATAACAACGGAGAACATGCAAGAATTACTTACGAACATAAATATAAAAGAGGTGAATCAAATATATTACTCAAACACAATCTGAACATAATCTCACAATCCATCGGATCCCAGCAAACTCATCATAGCAACAGCATAAGGATTACATATGTGCCTCGATCATGTAGGGCAGCTCACGAGGACTAATTAGTGAAGCACAAGAACGGGAGGAGAACATCACATAGCTACTGGTCATGGACCCATGGTCCAAGGGAGACTACTCACAACTCATCCGGGAGGCGTCCATGGTGGTGGAGAAGCTCCCGGTGGTGATCCTCCCCTCCGGCAGGGTGCAGGGAAGAGTTCTCCTGGTGCTCCCGATCTTGGAAGCGCGGCGGCGGCGGAACAGAGATGAGATCGCGAAAAAGGGTTCCCGTCTCGAGGGTTTCGGGAGACGATATAAATATATGCCAAAGGGGGGCATCAGACGAGGCCTAGGGGGCCCAAGCGCCCCCCTCGGCGCGGCCATGAGGGGGGCCGCGCCACCAGGGCGCCTGGAGCCCTGGTGGCCCCCCTCCGGCTGTACTTCGGGTGCCGGGAAGCTTCTGGAACGCTGATTTTTTATATAATTTTTCCGGGATTTTTCTGGCAGTTCTCATAATGGGAAAACCTGAAATACAAAAACAGCCGAAAACAGAAACTGGCACTGGGGTGCACTGAGTTAATAGGTTAGTCCAAATATGATCAAAAGTGTATGGAAGTGTATAAATAACATAGCAATATCACCCAAAAGAGGCATAGAGCAAGCAGAAATTATAGATACGTTTTGGACGTATCACATCTCCACCATGAATGGATGTAGCAAAACAACCTCGCCGGTTGTAGCAAAAAAAGGGTCCAGCAAAAATCATCCTCGCCGCCGTCTCGGGTGGCATCTTTGCCATGAATGGATGTAGCAAATTTTTTCGCCGATTGTAACAAAAACTAACGATGATTGCAACAACGTCTCGGGTCACATTTCTGCCATGAATGGATGTAGCAAATTTTCTCCTCAATTGTAACAAAAACTAACGATGATTGCAACAACGTCTCGGGTCGCATCTTTGCCATGAATGGATGTAGCAAATTTTCTCGCCGATTGTAACAAAAACTAACAATGATTGCAAAAAAAGGTCGTCTTCGCCATCGCGGTCGTAGCTCCATTTTGAATGGATGTAGCAAAAAAATCGCTGGTTCCAGCATGCGGCCGCCACGACGTAGCTCGCCGTTGGCAATACAACTTAGGGTAAGCTCCTCATATGGGAAAAAATATAACAGAAAGTAGAGGACGACTCATTGAAGGATGAGTGAAAAAAACAGCCGTGATGGGCCAAGGGCATGTGGTGGGCCGAGGAGGAAAATCCAACAACGAAAAGAGTGAATATGTAGACGTGTTAGGCATATAGATCGCTGGGCGATCGAGCGGTACGCGAGCGATCGGCCGAAGCTTCGGCCGGTCCGCCGGCACATATCGTTTCCCTATATTTTACATAGTTTCATGAGCAAACAAATATAGCATAGTTCACAAGTCAAATAAATATATCTTAGTTTACAAGCTAAATAAAAATTAGATTGTCTCGACTATATTTAAAAAAGATATATCTATTGGTTGCCTGTCAGGACCCCGATCCTAAGTCACACAGGTCTAGCCTGTAACACACCATATCACTTTGCGGCCTCACGCACGGTATCCCCACGGGTGCCACCTTACCTGGCTCGGGACCGTTTGCGCATTTTGGCACACGTATATGATAGTGTCGCTAGCATCCATATGACAGAGAACCCGGGCCGACATGACAAGTTATAAACCAAAAGTGGCACTAAATTACAGAGACATGCATACATGACCCAGCAACGAACGTGTCGGTCATCAACGTATGAACCCAAGTCGTAGCAAGCTACAAGGACTTAAAGGAACAACGCGTGACATTTCCCCTAAGGGACAGACACAGGAACGAAGAAGGACACATGCCAGCCAGCCTAAGTGTTCCGGAGCAGCAGCAAGCTACCAAGGCTCAGTGGAAGCACTAGGAGACATTTCCCTGTAAGATAGGCTACCAAAGGTAAACAACTAGGTGTCGGATCCCACACATAACAATACACATTACACGTACGCATAACAGGCAAGTATGTGCTGTACAACATGGCATCACAACATAACTCAACAACTCATATAGATAAGGCACAGAAGAGCCATCATAGCATTTATTACAAACAGAGGTCACATGACCCAACATACAGAGCATACAGGCAACGGAAGCATAACATGTCTGAGTACAGACAACTACAAATGAAGAAGGCTGAGAAAGCTTGACTATCTACAAGACCCTCCCAAGGGTACAAGATCGTAGCTGAGGTAAGAAGCTAAACGTCGAAGTCCATGCGGAACCACTAGCGAGACTGAAGTCTCTCTGCAAAAACATAAATTAAGCAAACGTGAGTACAAAGGTACTCACCAAGACTTACATAAGAACTAGCTACATATGCATCAGTATCAACAAAGGGGGTGGTGGAGTTTGACTGCAGCAAGCCAGCTTTGACTCGGTGGCTATCCTAAACTACGACTGCAAGTAACTCTTTTGAGGTGGCGCACACGAGTCCACATATTCACCAATCAATACACCACTATGGATCCGCTCCCGTCTCCCTACGAGAAGGCCATCCATAGCACTCACGCTTATCTTGCGTGTTTTAGAGTTTCCACTTTCACTTGTCTATGAACTGTTATAGGCAACCCAGAAGTCCATTTCAGCGGACACGGCTACTCGAATAGATTATATATAACCCTGCAGGGGTGTACTTCTTCACACACGCTCTCACCACTTACCGCCGTTTACACGACATGTACTCCGCAACCTTCAAGCGGAGGCCCAGCGAGGGTGTCGGCCACGACCTGACTAACCACACAAGTCTCTCGTCCAGGTTTATCGCCTATTTGGGTTCCATCCGTGGGGAGATCTGGCCGGGGTGTCGCTCACGGCCCCAAACGATGTGTACAGGGTTCCCGCATCACCAAACGGGCGATCGGTACACCGTGCCACGTACCTGCCGCGTCACAACCCACCCCGAGGGTCAGCGCTGCGCACGACCTCCAGTAAACTACAAACACCAGAAACTAGTTGCAACTCCTGGACAGAGATCATGCTGATTAATAAGTCGAGAGAGTCAATTAAGGATCCCAATGTGTGGTAGTAGCTATTTCATGGACCAACCAACACAGAACTCAGTTCCTGAGAATGGCTGCAATGAGACAACCCACCATGTACTCCTACATGGCCTCTCATTGCTAGCTTTACCAAATCGTGTTCACACACTTAGCTCTCAACAGTAGGACATGTTCACCACATTCCAATTCATCCCCGATGAATCAGACCTGACACAACTCTAAGCAATAGCAGGCATAACCGGAAAGAATAAATGGGTAGGCACAACATGGCTCAAACAACTCCTACTCATACTAGTGGGTTTCAACTATTTACTGTGGCAATGACGGGTCATGCAGTGGAAAGGGGGTTCATCTACCGCAGCAGGTAACAGTTGAAGCGTTGTTGTCCTAATGCAGTAAAAGAGAGCAAGAGCGAGAGAGTGGGATTGTATCGGAATGCTCAATGAGGTTTTGCTTGCCTGGCACTTCTGAAGATAACATTGAGTCTTCATCGGTGTCATCGAACTCATCGTCGGAACGTCGTCTACTGAGAGGGGACAAAACCGACAAACAGAGAAAGAACACAATCAATGCAATGCAACAATATGATGCATGAACATGACATGGCAACATGCTGTGGATTGAGCTAATGCAACTAGCAACACGATTAAATGAAGTTGGTTTGAACCCAAGATTCAAATTCAAACTCCATATGTGATTATTTAAATGCCATTTAATTGATTTGACATGATCAGCAGGTTTAACTTGTTCAAACATTCATGAAAATGCCATAAACAGATTCCTTGGATTTTTCTGAACATTTTTCATATATAAATTATTTTCATCTGAGCTAAGGTTGATTTTATATGATTTTTAAAAGTTTTAAATAATTCCAGAAAACACTTATTGCGTCAGCACTAGGTCATGCTGACATCAGCAAGTCAACAGGGGCTGGTCCAGTCAAACCTGACCAGTGGGGCCCACTGGTCAGTGACACAACTAACTAAACTAACTTATTTAATACTAACCTAGTTTAATTAGCCGGGAGGGTCCCACATGTCAGTGAGTCACAGGGTTAACTAATTATAAATTAGCACTAACCTAAAATTAGCAGGGCACTGGGCCCACCTGTCACTGACGAACCGAACTAACTAGATTAATTAGCAATTAACTTAATTATCTTATGTAATTAGAGGCGGAGGGGGCCCACGCGTCAGTGACCCAGGGGGTCAACTGGGTCAGCCCGGGTCAAACTCGCCGGAGTTGACCTGTGGCTCGTCGCCGGCGGAGCCAGAGACGGCGGAGGACGTCGGAAACGCAGCTCCGGCGACCATTTGGACGGCGGCTTGGTGCTACGCGTAGCTGGGGAGCTCGCGCATCTAATGGAGGCAACGGGGGAACACGGGGACGGCGGAGCTCGTCGGAACGGAGCTCGCGGCGGCGCCGGAGTTCTGGCTGCGGAGAAAGCAGCGTTGCAGCGCACGGTAAGGGCAACCGGTGGCCTCAATCAACGCGCAGGGGTGCACTGAGTGCAGTGGTGAGCTCGGACACGAGCGGCGATGGCGAGAACGACGACGGCGACATGGCCGACGGCGAGGGGTTCTCGGCTCTAGTGGCTGACGTGGTTAGGCGTCGAAATCGACGGAGGGGAGAGAGGGGATCGACGGAGGGGCTCACAGGGGGTCGGTCGGAGGTCTCAGCAGGCTCAACGGGGGCCGGACGGCGTCGGAATCCCGACGGCGATCTCCTGTGGCCGAGGAAGAAGACGAGGTCGACGACGGCGCTCCAAGGGCTTCTGGCGTCGGGCAGCTCGGCGAGGAGGAAGAGAGGAACGAGGCGGAGCTACTGGGCACTCCGGCGAGGCGAGAGGTGGACGGTGGCCGCGGTGGTGACGAGCGGCGGCGACGGCTCCGTTCGGTCGCATTCGAGGGAAGCGGGGGAGAGAGACAGAGGAGGGGAAAGAAACGCGGGGAGAGGTCGAGGGGGTTCCAGGGTGTGCGTGGCGTCCGTCCAGGCGTCGGGGAGGAAGCAGGCAGGGAGGAGGTGGCCGGAGTGCAGCGACCACGCGCCGGCACGCGCGCTCGTCCTCCTGGCAAGGAGGAAGACGACAGGGAGGCGGCGGTGGCGGGCTGGGCCGCCAGCTGGGCCGCAGGTAAGGCCACGTAGTGGCTCAGGTGGGCTTCCTCTCTCTTTGTTTTCTATTTTAATTTCTGTTTCTGTTTATTTCTTTCTTTGTTTATTTTCTTTTGCCACTGTTTTGAAATTAAACAATTTCAAACAATGCCAAAAACTCCTCTGAATATTTTTATTTTGCTAGATGGACTTTTCCAGAAGCTCATAAAACATTTCAGGGGTATTTGAAATTATATTCTAATTATATGAATATAATTCAAATTCAAATAGCTAATGATTTAAATTCAAAGTCCCAAAAATAAATCCTTAAAAATGTTCCTAAATTTTGGTTTGGTCTCAAAGCCTTGCCAAAATTATCAAACATTGATGAAGGCATTTTGGGTTTATTGAATGCAAATTTTTAAAGCTGGACCTATTTGGATTTCAAGGTGCTAGGGTTTGAACATCCCCAATTCAAGTTTAACAAAATTTAAACATGATGCTCAAGCAAGACCAACCCAAGTGCAAGACAGAGCTAGGGATGTGACAACTCACCCCCACTAAAACCAGAATGTCGTCCCGAGATTCAGGATGTGAGATAAGAAATCAGAGGGGACACTAACTAACTCAATCTTCTTGATTCAACTGTCCTCCTCGAAGTTGCTGATTCATTGCATCATGTTCATCCTGACATCCTTGATTACCAGATCTTTGTCCAACACAGTGATAACAGAAGAAACTCTACAGTAATCTATCTTGCCAAAGATCGAGCTACTCAGATCAACTCATGGAGTGAGACGTTGAACATCTCTTGAGCTGAGACACAGAGTACACCTCCAGGGGGATGGAGTGAAACAAATGATGAAAGTTCACTTGGTAGGCAATAATTCCACACCTAAGAAGATGGTGATCGAGGTCACCAGACAGGGCACCTTAGTGAAGGTGACTCATAGAGTTATTCCCTTAAGTGGCAAAAAGAATTACTTTTGATATAGAGATCATTGAAACTCTCTATACCAGCCGGAGGCAAATCACATCCGATCGTTTGACGGAATTCGAAAGAATGACATTCTCCATCTTGAATGGATGATGTGGACTGCCTTATTAAAGACAACACAAGGGATGATTTGCTTATCATCGGAAATGGATGGGACCCATGGTAGGACCACTTTTGAAGATAATCCTGAACAGCAGATGCTGAGAAGGGCAACCCTTGGAAAAAATTGGCACATTGGCGGTGCAAGCTGGAAACAAAATGCAAATACTGGGAATGACTCTGGTAACTGGGAAGAAACCCAACAGTAGAGAGTGAAACTAGTCCTTGAGAGGTTATAACATAACCAAGAACACTGGGAGCAATCCCGGTTAGTGCCAGTGATAACACCTGGTGCTTGTGCGTGCTCTCAAGAACTTGAGCATTCCCATATTCACCAAGGTTTTACCAATATCCGTGTCAAGGATCCTGGCAACACCACATACTACCATGATGAATAATGATGGACGATGCAGATGCAAAGGAAGATAACGCTTTCTCAGATTTCACCTTGGCGAGGCCAAGGGGACGAAATCTGGATGATCAACCGAGAGACATTTAGCACTCCGCTTCTAACATTCTCCTTGATGTGCTAGCGTAACCCATTTATTAAAATGGTTTTGTACCTAGAACGTCAAGTAAAAGGTCGGACTTCAGGAGCACAAAAATCCATAAGGAACAACTAGGGAGTAAATCCTACGAAGTCCTTATGGGGAGGTGGCCAACTTCTTCAATCAAGATTCTACAACAACAGGTCTTCCGGCCGGGTGTGTTGGTCACGGCATCCACTTTACCGGTTATCGAGAGACCAATATTATAGTTCTTGGGAAAGGCTCCAACCAACACATCTGCCTGAGATTCAGTTCTGGTTAGTGTCAGGATATTCCAGACTCATCGAGTCTAGAAGGAAAAATGAAAGTTTACAACACAAATCGACGAGATTGCGTTGCGAGATTCTCGGGGAGTGAACTACGATAGCAAGCTCCACAACATGAGCTGGTTCTGCTACATACATGTGAACACGTTGTCCAAGACAAACATGACCACGTTGTAGCCTTACAATGAAACACTACCAAGTTCGGGTTGGGGAACCATCATCGAGGATAACGAAGTCCTTGCATAAGTCATGATTCTTAAGAAGGAACCTCTTCTCCTTGAACAAATCTATCAGTGTCTTGGTGTGCTAGGAATACATATAGAGTGAAGGTTGCAAGTCTCCAAACCACAGAATACTTCGCACGTATGCATAACTGACTTGGAATGATTCCACAGGAAGCAAAACAAACTTTCTTGAACTCACGGCAGCAACTTGCACCAAATGCACATGAATTGGAGGAAGTCACTTCTTGCACCAACATATACCTCATGAACGGGACACGAAGGCAATGCTTACAAAGTTTCCAACACTAGCTTAATGTCCTACAAAATCATGGAGGAGATAACAGTGTTGCTGATGGGCTCAACAACAATTCATCCAGGTTTCCATGGAGATGGAATTCCATAATTATGTGAACAAGTGATAGTATTGGTCAGACCCAGGAGATATAATGGTGTATGCTCGAGGGATCAACCACGAGTAAGACAACATTATGAACATCGTTGGTTCTGATTTGATTTGATGATAGCCCATACTCAAATCAAAGTTTTGATATGACAATAGGTCCAACAACTGATCACAGGGACCAACTGATGAAGATGTCATCTATCTTCAACACCCGCAAACATACCCCTTGAGATGAACTAAGCTGGCAAATTTTTATCTTCCAACTCTCCAAGTTGTTGTTTTAGCTTAACCAACCAGTTCAAGGTATCCAACACAGATTCTTGGAGAAGTGGTGGTTTATAAGAAACCAACTTGATCACGAACTCAACATAGCGGTCATGTGACAACCTGGTAATACTTCCGAGAAGATATTCAGAAAATCACGAACCACCGATATGTTGCTAGGTCCGAGAACAATCTTGCTTTTCAGGGCAAGGCGATATGATCAAATAAGCAAGGGACTGAATAATCCTAACTCATTGGTCAAGGAGTGCACCAGGAAAGATGGGCTAATAGCATGATCAATCTTAGGATGATGATTCGGTAACCATCATACTAAGAATGAGATTATCGTCCATTAACTACCAAGCAACGAAGTTGCTAGTAGTATTGATTTCACACATCACAATTCACTTGTCAGCATTCCGGTTACAATAACACGGAAACCGAGGGATGAACAATGATGGCAAGAAGTATTACTACATCAACAATTCATAAGAGATAGTGCAATTCTCACGACATTCTTGACATAAAGATGGTAATACTCCAGGATAGAACAGTTTAGAAGCTGCATTAGCATTCTTCATCTGCGAAGTACAACTTCGTTGACCAAATCCTGGATATGGATAAGGTACTGGAGTTTGGTTCTCCTAGTCATTCCAGTATAGAATGGCTTGACAGACCACAAGAGTAAAAGGCATCGATGAACACGAGTGCACAACTACTCCTGACTATCAACTGATAGACGAGGGTCATAATACAACTAAAAGGGGACAACTCAAGGAACATATAACTTCTGAGTTGTGGATGCATAGATTAACATGTCGAACGAGTTCAACATATTTTTTCGGGATAACCCATGCAGAAAGTAGAATTGGCAGAGTCACATATGAATGGAGTACTACTCAAGAGCACTCGGGTTGTGATCTTTTGGTTCAGAAGAACTTCTGCCATGATGGTTGATGGTATTTGGAAGAAGGATATACCACGGACCACGAGGACTATCACAAGGTTACTAATATCCTAAAGGAACGAGCAATACTATCAACATGAAGTAAGTAGAGTGAATCTTGGGTTCAAGAACCCAGAAATATAATGCCTACTAGCTAAATGGCATCACGGGATGCTTTCGAGAATAATGACCAGAATCATCACACTGGGAATATAAGGCATAGCTAGATTACTGGTGATCTTCTAAGACACCTAGGGTCATAATATTAAGTCCAACATATATGTCGAGGTAACAGAGTGCCTCAACACACCGACTAGTGTGGCTAATCTGGCCTAAAAGGACATTAAGAACAGTTAGGAATGATTTGCAAATGCATCAGACTATTTAGAAACCTGAGATGACTCGGACAGCATAACGGCTGCAAATGCTCGAAAATACTTTTGAGATCCAAGCAAAAGGGTAGCATATCCACTTAACATCATAATGTCAAGGTTTTGAGACCAACAGTTGAACAAACAGAAGTAGTAGAAACTGAACTGAGGGTTGAATCCACAATAACGTGATCCTGATAAATAGAATGAGAATCCTAGTTCTTAATCCCCGTAGAAAAAAGAAGGTGACTCAGATCAAAAGGCCATAAGGTAAAGGAGTAAAAAGAGCCTTACGTTCCCTTTCACAATCAATTCCCTTACATAACTAAAGAATTTCTAGACACGACTTCGACCAGTTTGGCTTGCTAATCCTACAGGCAATCAGGCTATGATACCAAAGCTGTCAGGACCCCGATCCTAAGTCACACAGGTCTAGCCTGTAACACACCATATCACTTTGCGGCCTCACGCACGGTATCCCCACGGGTGCCACATTACCTGGCCCGGGACCGTTTGCGCATTTTGGCACACGTATATGATAGTGTCGCTAGCATCCATATGACAGAGAACCCGGGCCGACATGACCAGTTATAAACCAAAAGTGGCACGAAATTACAGAGACAGGCATACATGACCCAGCAACGAACGTGTCGGTCATCAATGTATGAACCCAAGTCGTAGCAAGCTACAAGGACTTAAAGGAACAACGCGTGACATTTCCCCTAAGGGACAGACACAGGAACGAAGAAGGACACATGTCGGCCAGCCTAAGTGTTCCGGAGCAGCAGCAAGCTACCAAGGCTCAGTGGTAGCACTAGGAGACATTTCCCTGTAAGATAGGCTACCAAAGGTAAACAACTAGGTGTCGGATCCCACACATAGCAATACACATTACACGTACGCATAACATGCAAGTATGTGCTGTACAACATGGCATCACAACATAACTCAACAACTCATATAGATAAGGCCCAGAAGAGCCATCATAGCATTTATTACAAACAGAGGTCACATGACACAACATACAGAGCATACAGGCAACGGAAGCATAACATATCTGAGTACAGACAACTACAAATGAAGAAGGCTGAGAAAGCCTGACTATCTACAAGACCCTCCCAAGGGTACAAGATCGTAGCTGAGGTAACAAGCTAAACATCGAAGTCCACGCGGAACCACTAGCGAGACTGAAGTCTCTCTGCAAAAACATAAATTAAGCAAACGTGAGTACAGAGGTACTCAGCAAGACTTACATCAGAACTAGCTACATATGCATCAGTATCAACAAAGGGGGTGGTGGAGTTTGACTGCAGCAAGCCAGCTTTGACTCGGTGGCTATCCAAAACTACGACTGCAAGTAACTTTTTTGAGGTGGCGCACACGAGTCCACATATTCACCAATCAATACACCACTATGGATCCGCTCCCGTCTCCCTACGAGAAGGCCATCCATAGCACTCACGCTTATCTTGCGTGTTTTAGAGTATCCACTTTCACTTGTCTATGAACTGTTATAGGCAACCCAGAAGTCCATTTCCGCGGACACGGCTATTCGAATAGATTATATATAACCCTGCAGGGGTGTACTTCTTCACACACGCTCTCACCACTTACCGCCGTTTACACGACATGTACTCCGCAACCTTCAAGCGGAGGCCCAGCGAGGGTGTCGGCCACGACCTGACTAACCACACAAGTCTCTCGTCCAGGTTTATCGCCTATTAGGGTTCCATCCGTGGGGAGATCCGGCCGGGGTGTCGCTCACGGCCCCAAACGATGTGTACAGGGTTCCCGCATCACCAAACGGGCGATCGGTACACCGTGCCACGTACCTGCCGCGACACAGCCCACCCCGAGGGTCAGCGCTGTGCACGACCTCCAGTAAACTACAAACACCAGAAACTAGTTGCAACTCCTGGACAGAGATCATGCTGATTAATAAGTCGAGAGAGTCAATTAAGGATCCCAATGTGTGGTAGTAGCTGTTTCATGGACCAACCAACACAGAACTCAGTTCCTGAGGACGGCTGCAATGAGACAACCCACCATGTACTCCTACATGGCCTCTCATTGCTACCTTTACCAAATCGTGTTCACACACTTACCTCTCAACAGTAGGACATGTTCACCACATTCCAATTCATCCCCGATGAATCAGACCTGACACAACTCTAAGCAATAGCAGGCATATCCAGAAAGCATAAATGGGTACGCACAACATGGCTCGAACATCTCCTACTCATACTAGTGGGTTTCAACTATTTACTGTGGCAATGACGGGTCATGCAGTGGAAAGGGGGTTCATCTACCGCAGCAAGTAACAGTTGAAGCGTTGTTGTCCTAATGCAGTAAAAGAGAGCAAGAGCGAGAGAGTGGGATTGTATTGGAATGCTCAATGAGGTTTTGCTTGCCTGGCACTTCTGAAGATAACATTGAGTCTTCATCGGTGTCATCAAACTCATCGTCGGAACGTCGTCTACTGAGAGGGGACAAAACCGAAAAACTGAGAAAGAACACAATCAATGCAATGCAACAATATGATGCATGAACATGACATGGCAACATGCTGTGGATTGAGCTAATGCAACTAGCAACACGATTAAATGAAGTTGGTTTGAACCCAAGATTCAAATTCAAACTCCATATGTGATTATTTAAATGCCATTTAATTGATTTGACCTGATCAGCAGGTTTAACTTGTTCAAACATGCATGAAAATGCCATAAACAGTTTCCTTGGATTTTTCTGATCATTTTTCATATATAAATTATTTTCATCTGAGCTACGGTTGATTTTATATGATTTTTAGAAGTTTTGAATATTTTCTGAAATAAATAAATCATTTCTGATTTATTTAAAATTCCAGAAAACATTTATTGCGTCAGCACTAGGTCATGCTGACATCAGCAAGTCAACAGGGGCTGGTCCAGTCAAAGCTGACCAGTGGGGCCCACTGGTCAGTGATACAACTAACTAAACTAACTTATTTAATACTAACCTAGTTTAATTAGCCGGGCGGGGCCCACATGTGAGTGAGTCACAGGGTTAACTAATTATAAATTAGCACTAACCTAAAATTAGCAGGGCACTGGGCCCACCTGTCACTAACGAACCTAACTAACTAGATTAATTAGCAATTAACTTAATTATCTTAGCTAATTAGAGGCGGAGGGGGCCCACGCGTCAGTGACCCAGGGGGTCAACTGGGTCAGCCCGGGTCAAACTCGCCGGAGTTGACCCGTGGCTCGTCGCCGGCGGAGCCAGAGACGGCGGAGGGCGTCGGAAACGCAGCTCCGGCGACCATTTGGACGGCGGCTTGGTGCTACGCGTAGCTGGGGAGCTCGCGTATCTAATGGAGGCAACGGGGGAGCACGGGGACGGCGGAGCTCGTCGGAACAGAGCTCGCGGCGGCGCCGGAGTTCTGGCTGCGGTGAAAGCTGCGTTGCAGCGCACGTTAATGGCAACCGGTGGCCTCAATCGACGGGCAGGGGTGCACTGAGTGCAGTGGTGAGCTCGGACACGAGCGGCGATGGCTAGAACGACGGCGGCGACATGGCCGGCGGCGAGGGGTTCTCGTCTCTGGTGGCTGACGTGGTTAGGGGTCGAAATCGACGGAGGGGAGAGAGGGGATCGACGGAGGGGCTCACAGGGGGTCGGTCGGAGGTCTCAGCAGGCTCAACGGGGGCCGGACAGCGTCGAAATCCCGACGGCGATCTCCTATGGCCGAGGAAGAAGACGAGGTCGACGACGGCGCTCCAGGGGCTTCTGGCGTCGGGCAGCTCGGCGAGGAGGAAGAGAGGAACGAGGCGGAGCTACTGGGCACTCCGGCAAGGCGAGTGGTGGACGGTGGCCGCGGTGGTGACGAGCGGCGGCGACGGCTCCGTTCGGTCGCATTCGAGGGAAGCGGGGGAGAGAGACAGAGGAGGGGAATAAACGCGAGGAGAGGTCGAGGGGGTTCCAGGGTGTGCGTGGCGTCCGTCCAGGCGTCGGGGAGGAAGCAGGCAGGGAGGAGGTGGCCGGAGTGCGGCGACCACGCGCCGGCACTCGCGCTCGTCCTCTTGGCAAGGAGGAAGACGACAGGGAGGCGGCGGTGGCGGGCTGGGCCGCCAGCTAGGCCGCAGGTAAGGCCAGGTAGTGGCTCAGGTGGGCTTCCTCTCTCTCTGTTTTCTATTTTAATTTATGTTTCTGTTTTTTTCTTTGTTTGTTTATTTTCTTTTGCCACTGTTTTGAAATTAAACAATTTCAAACAATGCCAAAAACTCCTCTGAATATTTTTATTTTGCTAGATGGACTTTTCCAGAAGCTCATAAAACATTTCAGGTGTATTTGAAATTATATTCTAATTATATGAATATAATTCAAATTCAAATAGCTAATGATATAAATTCAAAGTCCCAAAAATAAATCCTTAAAAATGTTCCTAAATTTTGGTTTGGTCTCAAAGCCTTGCCAAAATTATCAAACATTGATGAAGGCATTTTGGGTTTATTGAATGCAAATTTTTAAAGCTGGACCTATTTGGAGTTCAAGGTGCTAGGGTTTGAACATCCCCAATTCAAGTTTAACAAAATTTAAACATGATGCTCAAGCAAGACCAACCCAAGTGCAAGACAGAGCTAGGGATGTGACATTGCCAATCGTGAGCCCACATATGCTCAACCAAATCATCTTGTAGTTGAATGTAAGTTTCCCAATCACGCATTTGACGGTGAAATTGGGTGAACTATGCAAATGTTGCCGCTCCTACATTGTCACCCTAAAACCGAAACCCTTGGTTGTAGAGATGTTTCGTGCACTCATCCTCTATGGTCATATTGTGCATGATTACACAAGCAGTCATCAGCTCCCACAACTTCTTGATGCCCCATTGAGATTGCAGAATACCAAAGGCACGCTCCACATCCTTCCTAGCATTCTCTTGTTCTTGTGCAAATCTCCTCCTTTTCTCTCCTATAGGGTTGGATATTGTCTTCACAATAGTAGTTCACTAGGGATATATATCGTCAGCTAGGTAGTATCCTTTGTTGTAGTTGTGGCCGTTGATGTTAACCGAAGAGCGTTGAAGCACGTTGATATCATTGTGAGATCCGGCCATGTTGAAGAAAGAGTGTCAAATCCAGAGATCTCGTGAAGCCACGGCCTCGAGTATGACGGTGAAAGCTTTGTCATGGCGCCCATGCCAAGCAGAAGGCCACTTCTTCCACTCTCAGTGCATACAGTCTATGCTACCCAGCATCCCCAGGAAGCCCCTGATGGAATTCATCGCCAAGAAGCGGGATGTATCTTCATCATTTGGCTCTGTCAAGTACTCAAGGCCAAACACTTTAATCACAGCCTTGCAGAACTTGTACATTGAGACTCGGCACATAGACTCTGTCATACAGATGTACTTATCAATGAGATCACCGAGACCTCCGTATACAGACATACGAATAGCTGTAGTGCATTTCTGATAAGAGGAGAAGCCAATCTTTCCAAGGGCATCCTCTTTGCACTCAAAATAATTATCGTATTCGACCACCCCCTCCTGAATACAGTTGTTAAAATGCTTAGCCATATGGAAACGACACCGGAATTGGTGATGTTTGAAAAGCGGGTTGGGTGTCTCAAAGTAGTCCTTTCAAAGAAGGAAATGGCCACTCTCTCGGTTGCGATTCAACACCGGAGTGTGCCCCAGGATTGAGTCCCAAAACAATGGCCGCTGCCTACTATGGTGGTCATGGACGACCAACACAACAACCACCATCTCCTCATCGTCTGATGAAGAATCATCTGAGTCGCAAAGGAAATTGTGGAAAAAGAACTCGTCGGCGGAGTCCATTTGTACCTTGCGGGCAAATCATCGAACAACTTGCGGACGTCGTCAAAGAAGCTAGCCGACGAAGAGACGCATGCCTCTCCTGGACCAAGTAGATGCCCTGTCGTCGTCCGGGGAGTGTGGCAGCGTCGGACAAGCGTGCCAGCGTTGTCGAAGGAGCTAGCCGGGGGCACGAGGG
>LR738716.1:38115157-38151584 GCA_902687465.1 Secale cereale
GGGGGTAGGCCTATATAAACCCCCAGGTTCCTCCATGCAGAGGGGTTAGACATTGAGAGATACACAGAGAGAGGGAAGAAACCCTAGCCACCACTTGCATTCCTAGAAGGAGAGGAGAGAGCTAGCCTTGCCCTTCTTCCTCCTCGAGACGACATAGCTCAAGGAGCAATCTTGTAGCTACCATATTGATGATAGTCATGACGCGGAGTCCCCACAGAGCAGGACTAGGGGTGTTATCTCCACGGAGAGCCCCAAACCTGGGTAAGATTCGTAGGCGTCCTAAGTTTTGCCTTATCCCGCTTCCAGGGCCCGGCGACGTTCTCTTGTCCCCATGCATGATAAGCCATCCTTTGGCATATGTCGCACCAAACCCACGACATTTGGCTCTCACCGTGGGGCAAGGTGCACCGTCATCCGGCGACATGTTCTGGACGGGAACTTTGTTCCTCCCTGGCGAGCGCCGCCAGCCCGGCACGCCCGATGGCATGGATACCGGGGCACTTCGCGGCGCAGAAACCGCGTGCGCCGCAAGCAAGCTCGCTGATCTTCTCGATGAGACCCGCCTTCACGACGAGCCCGCTCCGGCCGCAGAAGCGGTCGGCTCGGAGAGCTGTCTCGTCGAGCTCCTCGACAATCTCCACATCGTCGATGAGCTCGCCTCTGACCTGAAGTCCGTTGGCTCCTCTGACCCACCCGTCAATATGCTCATAAACCCCGACACGGCATCCGCCGACATCTTCTCCAACCACGTGGTGGTCGTTGACGATCCACTCCTCCCTGCGATCTGCGACGCAAGTGTCAGCACCGTCACGGAGGTGCTGGCTGCCAGCCACAACGAGCCCTCCAACGGGTCTAGTCAGGACCCGCTGCAGGCGGCGATGCAGAGCCTCTCCACTCCCATCGCCGCGGGAGCAGACGGCGCGACGCTGGAAACGCTCTGCATCTCGCTCCTCGACAATGCCAACAAGTTGGCCGCCATGCGGTGGCTCACCGAAGCCTACCGTCGCGAAGTCGACGGCGCTGTAGGCGGCACGCCGACTGCTGGCGAGCCCAGCCGAGCCGGCGCAGTCCGGAACCGTGGCAGAGCCCTCGCCAGCATGCTGGGGGCCACACGTCTGGTTTACGCCACCCCCTTGGAGAACTTGCGTGCCGCCCAGATGGCCGCGGATGAGCTGGACCACCTGGAAGGAGACGAATTTCACTGCATGACGCACCGCGTCTAGCAACTCCTCGGTACTGCGGCCGAGCAGCAGGAGGCTCGTCGCCGGGCATTGGAGGCTAGCCTGCAGGCGGAGAACCGCCCTCCCCATCGAGAGAAAGGAGCTTCATCCCGATCTCCAATAGGCGGCACCCGCAGTCGGCACAACCTAGGGCCGGCTGCTAGCCGCAGTCGGCAGGACACGAAGCCGGCTGCCAGCCGTAGTCGGCAAACTCGCATCACCATCGAGCGCGACCAGAACGGCCGCCCGAGGGCGGTGGAACGACGGAGCAAGTGCTCAGCTCCCCCTCACAGGGACAGGCGCGCGTCCCCGCCGCCTGTCGAGCACCCAACTCTCGGAGGCCTCTTTGGCCGCCACGAGGGAGTTGGGGAGAATGACGCACGCCATCGGATCGACCGACTGGAGCGATCCCTGGCAGTCAAAGAAGAAGACGCGATCGGCCCGCCTTGTTTCGACCCCCGAATCCGTGACGAGCCTTTCCCCAAAGGTTTCTCGCTCCCAAGAGATACTCCCAAGTACAATGGCTCCGTGAAGCCGGAGGACTGGTTGGTGGATTACTCCACTGCAGTCAACATAGCAAACGGCAATAAACGCGTTGCCATGAAGTATGTTCCGCTCCTGTTCCAGGGCACGACCCAGACATGGTTAAACAGCCTCAAGCCCAACAGCATCAATAGCTGGCTGGACTTCACAGATGTGTTCACCCGCAACTTCACCAGCACCTACAAGCGGCCGCCCAAGCCATGACAACTCTCCCTGTGCGTCCAAGGGCCGAACGAGTCCGCCCGTGATTACTTGCCATGTTGGGCCGAGCTGGGCAACTCCTGCGAAGGGGTGCATGAGGTGCAAGCCATAGAATACTTCACGCCCGGGTGTAGAGAGGGCACCCTGCTTAAGCATAAGCTCCTCTGCGATGAGCCCTCCACGTTGGATGAGCTGTTAAGCATAGCAGATAAGTACGCCATGGCCGACTCCTCCATGAAGTCGGAACTGCACGTAGATGCCTCTAGAAAGATGGCTACACCGGCTCCTCGGACACTGGCTGGAGAGTCTAGTCGGCGCCAACAGCAAGCAGACAACAAGCGCAAGCCCCCCCCCCCAACCGGCTCCTCGGAGGGCCAAGCCGGACCCAAGCGCCAGAAGGGAGACAAGCCCACTTGGCAGCCCGCCTTATCCTTTGAGCAAGCCCTCGATGCCCCCTGCAAATTTCACAGTGGTGCAAAGCCGTCAAACCACGTCATGCAGAAGTGCCATTGGCTCACTCGGATTGTCCGGGGCGAGGCTCTGCCCCCTCCGCCTCCAAATCAGCCGGCGGCTCGCCCAGAGGAGAATGGGGCTTACGTCGTCTTCACCAGCCAGGCCAATGGGAGGCACAACCGGCGTCAACAGCACCGAGAAGTCAACGCCGTCGCCTTAGAGGTCCCAGAATTCATGTACTGGTCCGACAAGCCCATCAGCTGGAGCCGCGCTGACCACCCGGCCGTCATGCCATCACCGGGTGCTTATGCCATGGTTCTGGATGTAACTTTCTCCACCGACCGGCAGGCCCGTCGTTTCTCCTGAGTCCTGATAGACGGCGGCAGCAGTATCAACATCATGTACCGAGACACCATGGAGAAATTTGGCATCAAAGAGAAGCAGTTCTAGCCCACCCGGACCGTGTTCCACGTCATCGTCCTCGGCCTCTCATGCTCACCAATCGGCAAGGTCAAGATAGATGTCCTGTTTGGTGAAAAGAAGCATTTCCGCCGCGAGCCGATCTGGTTTGAGGTGGTGAATTTGGAGAGCCCTTATCATGCAATATTGGGCCGGCCTGCCCTCGCCAAATTCATGGTAGTACCCCATTATGCCTATCTCAATATGAAGATGCTGGGTCCCAAGGGTATAATCACCATCGCAGGCGACTATGAGAAGTCCGTTGCTTGTGCCGCCGCCAGCAGCCGGCTGGCCGAGGCCCTCGTCATAGCTGAAGAGAAGTGCCGTCTTGATCGCTTGGTGGCAATGGCCGGCGAGCAGCCGACCATACCATCTGACCCCAAGGAAGCGGAACCCCAAGGCTCCTTCCAACTAGCCAAGGAGACCAAGAAGATTACCTTGGACCCGACACACCCGGAGAGATTTGCTGTCATAGGGTCAAACCTAGACAGCAAATAGGAAAGCAAGCTCATCGATTTCCTCCGTGAGAATCGGGACATCTTCGCATGGTCTCCCAAGGACATGCCGGGTGTCCCGACGTATTTCGCCGAGCACAAACTACATGGGAGAGAAGACACGAAGCCAGTCAGACAGCCGCTTCATCCCATCCGAAGAAAAAAGAAGACTTGTCGGTGAAGAGGTCGCCCGCCTACTGGCAGCCTGCTTCATCATGGAGGTGTTCTATCCAGAGTGGCTCTCCAACCCTGTCCTTGTGTTGAAGAAGAACAAAAGTGACGCATGTGCATTGACTACACCAACCTCAACAAAGCCTGCCCCAAAGATCTGTTTTCTCTGCCGCGAATAGATCAAGTGATCGACTCCGCAGCCGGATGCGAGCTGCTGTCTTTCCTTGATGCTTAGTCAGGTTACCACCAGATCAAGCTGGATCCGGCTGATCACCTGAAGACCACATTCCTCATGCCATTCGGAGCCTTCTGTTTTTTTTTTTTGACTATGTACTGCAAGGCAACAGCCTCACAGTGTTTTATTATCTTAAAATCCCAGAGAGGGAAAAGAGTACAAAGGTCCTAAGTATATACAGAGAAAAGGGGGAAGGGACTTACAGCTAGTCTACTGGAGAGAGGCTATCCAGGAGAGGAGTCTATCTCTATATTTACATTTAATTCTATGTGCAAGTAAGGAGATATCATACACAAAGTTTCTTCTCCAGGATCTGAAGCTAGGTTGTTCATTCCTGAAAACTTTGCCATTTCTCTGGGTCCAGATATTCCAAGCAGCAGTGAAGACTACCTCAGTGAAGAATGGTTGTTCGAAGTCTTGACGTGCTGCTAGAGCCATGGAATACGTGGAGGAGTGTCCTGCAGATGTCCAAGAAATACCAAGAAAGTTCCAAACTCGCTGACTGAAATTGCAGACGAAGAAGAGGTGTGCCCGGTCTTCAAGATGTGGCAAAAGACATATAGAACAATTAGCATCTTCTACATGCCAATGTCTTCGCTGCATCATATCTCTGGTGTTGAGTCGATCCATTAGAAGAAGCCATCCGAAAACTTTGATCTTCAGTGTGCAAGAGCATTTCCATATCCATTTAAATATGGGGTCCACCGCAATATGAGAAAACCGAAAATCATAGTACACCTTGGAGATGAAGGTGCCAGATTTGGAGGGCCATTTCCAGCTGTCATGTGCTGAGGGATCAAGGTGTATAGGAACCAAAAGAGACTGCAGCAGCTGTAGTTCCTCAAAGGCTTCGATGGACAGGGGTAAATGGAAATTCTGTGCTTCATTTGGTTCCAGGAAGAAATCCTTGACAGTGATAAACTCATTGATTACAAATGAAAACAGATGCGGAAATCTGGTCTGTAGGGAAATCACCCTTCTGTTACCTGACCATGACGTTCGGCTTGAGGAATGCTGGCGCCACGTTTCAGTGTTGCATGCAGAAGTGTCTGCTCAAGCAACTTGGCAGGAACGCCCACGTTTATGTGGACGATATAGTGGTGAAGACGAAGAAGAGTGGTACTCTTCTAGAAGACCTCCAAGAGACCTTCGAAAACTTGCGCCGCTTTCAGATCAAGCTAAACCCGGAGAAATGCATATTCGGGGTGCCAGCAGGCCACCTCCTTGGTTTCCTGGTATCTGAACGCGGCATTGAGTGCAACTCGGTGAACATTGATGACCCTCAACCGTAAGGGATCTGTTGCATCGTTTTCGATAAGTAAGAGTGTCGAACCCAACGAGGAGCAGAAGGTATTGATAAGCGATTCTGAGCAAGAAATTACTGCAAGCACTGAAAGATAACTTTTAGGGGTTTTCTCGATATAAGCAACATGAATGTAAAGGCAAGTAATGTAAAAGGTACTGAGAGTAACAAGTGGCCCAATCCTTTCTTAGCAAAGGAGAGGCCTAGCAACTGAACTTATAAAGAGTAAAGCGTTCTTGAGGACACACGGGAGAGGTAGTCATGTGCTTTCGCCATATTCCGTATCGATACTATGTTATGTGTTGATAAGTGTTGGTGGGTGGATCTATGCTAGTGCACTCTCTAGACCAAGATGAATGCACTCTTATGATTAAACACCTTGCAAGCATCCGCAAATACAAGATAGAATTTAAGGCAAAAGCCTAACCATATCAATACGATCGAGGATCCATTATTCCCTTATGCAAAAGCGTGCGAACTGAGGTTCAGGTTTCTGTCACTTCGGCAACCCACCATAAGCATTCTTTATACACAATGCATTCCCCTAGGTCCTTAATAAGGCGGAGTGTTGGGTGTTCGACTCACACAACACCACTAGTTGAATGACAACACAACTTAAGTATCAAACAACACATATTACTTCAACAGCATATGACTACTAACAACAAGACTTTCCCCATGTCCTCAAGAACTAAAGTAACTACTCACAAGACATAAAAGAGATCATGATCAGTGGGGATAAATATGTGATAAACAATCTGGACATAATACTATTTCTCCAACAAAACTCAATAGCATTCACCACAAAGTAGTAATCAACACCGATGGAGTAGAGAGGATAGGTAGTATAAGTTACAACACGAGTTGCGATGGAAAGATGAGATTTGGATGAAGATGGAGATGGTGCTGGTGTTGGGGATGATGTTGATGATGATCTCGATGATGCCCGTGATGATGGTGATGACGATGGCGACGATCTCCCCTTCCGGGAGGTGATCTCCCCGGCGGAATCTGCCCGCCGGAGATGCCCTTTTCTTCTCTGTAGGTTTCCACCTCGAAGCGGTGGCGGAACTCCGTAAAAAGTCCCGTCCTAGGGTTTTCGGGAGACGGAGAGCATATATGCAAAAGGGGGCGGCCAGAGGTGGGCCAGGGGCTCCAGGCGCCACCCCGGCGCGGCCAGGGGGGCGCCCCCAGGCCGCCTGGGAACCCTGTGGCCCCCCCTCTGACTCCCCTTTTGCGTGTCTTCGTTATTCTTCTGAAAAACACGTCCCGTCAATTTTCAGGTAATTTGGAGGTGTTCTTCTTCAGCAACTCAGTATCCACTTTTTCTTGCTGAATCCTGCGTTTGCTGTTTCGGCATCGGAAAGTTGCAAACTGTGTAAAATAGACCAAAACAACATCATCATAACGTGGAATATATCAATGAATAAGGATAAATTATAATACAAAATAGTGATGCATTTTGGACGTATCAACACCCCCAAGCTTAGACCTCGCTTGTCCCCAAGCGAATATGAACTCGGTAAACCTGTCCACAAGTTTAGAGAGTGAAGTGTCGATAAATAGAATACGGACAAGAAGCATCATAGTCTCTTCACCAACTCAAATATCCTCAGCAACAATCTTCAACTCATAAGGCTCTTATGAAAGAGTGTCAACACTTATATTCGAAAGTAGGACCAATAGAAACTCATTATATCATGGCAAACATGTCCTTTGGTCAAGGAACAACAAATAATTTTAACTTTTGCTTTTGATGGGATTAATTGAAGCTTTTTGAAATAACAAGTTAATAAGCAAGAAGTGAAAGTGTTAACACAAAGGAAGATATTTGCCTTAGCTGGGCATGACAAACAACTTACTTATCAAATGATGATGTCAACAAGGATATGATATGACAAATCTTAATGCAGCTTTATATGAATGAATCCTTATCAACATCAAACGTCTGCTCTCTTTAAGAAATAGAGGGAAGTAGAAACAACTGACTCAACTTAAAAATAAAAGATAGGCCCTGCTCTAGGGTAGTAGGGAAAACTCATGTGCTATCCTCAAATCAAACAGAATGAAAACAGGTTTTTGAGAGGTGCATGATTCGTCAACGAATGCTAATAGATAACTCAATCACTTCTTGAACTGGACAAGTTTCGAGGAACGGCTCCCGTATGAGGACGATAACATCCTCTTATTCTCCTTTGTTTATCACTGCCAAAGTTTTCTGATTTCTCATGAACAAAGCGTGAAGGAGGGTTTGTTTGTTATATTACTTTTAAGCCGGGCGCACTCAATGCCAGTTCCTTTTCGTATTATGGGTTTGCACATTATACATGCAATCCCGGGGTGAAGCTTGTCCAACTCAAAAAGGTCATGAATTAGCTACTACTTCCTCATGAACTAAAGCAGAGGCACAAAATAAAAGATTTTGAACATTTAAGGATAACACATAAATTATATACTTTTTGGAGGTGGTAGTGCAGTACCACGGGTAGGTAGGTATGGTGGACTCATATGGAAGGTATTGGCTTAAGGGTATGGATGCACAAGCAGAATTCCGCTTAGTACAGAGTTAGGCTAGCAAAGGTTTTGAAAGAGCAGACAATTGATGATGACTAAGATGCAAAGCATTATAAAGCATGAACATTGAAATAAGCATAACACATCAAGTTGTCTTCCTTGTCAACATAACACTTCAAGCATAATGACATAAAGGTTTTGGCTATGTTGATACTTTAAGAAAATCATGCTTGTTGTTATGACCAAAGCTATATTTGCCAAGATAAATAAAGTTTCATAGCCATACCTGACATAAGGTCAATACTCCCCATAAGAATCATCATATAAGGTCGATTGCGTGAAGAGAATACCGAGTGCAGCAAAAAGGAACCGATAAACTTCTCATTAATATTCTATCATAGACAACTCCACACACACGGATACAATTGTTCACCAAGGGGGTGATAGACCTCAATGCACACACCTATCTCATATAATAACTTCCCTAGACATGATACGACTCTACTTGACTCCTGAAAGACAAAAGGTAAAAGATAAAGATACCGGGCACTCCCCCAAGCTTGGAACAAGCCAAGGGAATGCCATTACCCATGGAGGTTTCACCCATGCTTGTTGGCGTTAATCACGTAGTCCTTGGCGAAACGCTTCCATGGATATCTTGCTAAAGTCTCTCGTGAGAGGCTCATCTCCTGAATCCTGCATTCAGCACCCAAACTCATGCGCATAAATCTTTGTTCATACTCACAGTTCTGGTTATATAGATCGTTAATTTGCCCTTGGAGTTCTATAATTCTGTCTTCAGACGCGGCGATTCTTTCCCACATCTCCTTCATCTCCTTCAGGAAGTAGTTCTTCAGCTCGTTGGTGATGTCAAAGTTAGCTTCGACACCACGCTCGGTCATCTTCTTGTACTTGAAGACTTCCTGCTCCACTTCTTCCAGCCTGGCCTGGACGCTCCCCTCCTTGATAGGTCCCTTCAGATCTTCTTGATGAAGGACGCCTTCCTTCATCTGAACCACCTGAGGGTGCTTCTTCACCTCAGCGAGGTAAGGGTTGATGACGTTGACGACGAACGTGTCCTTGGGGGAACTTGGAGAAGCCATGGCACCTAAATTTAGCTGAAAGATTTCCTGGCAGAAACAGATCGAAGAGAAAACACGCGAAATCGCAAGATACGTTGCCGGAACAACCCGGGCAAATATATAGGAAAAATTTATGCACAGAAAGGAAGGTTACGGACCAAAGCGGGGTCGGAGACGGGCACCAGGGTGTCCAGGCGGCCTGCCGGCGCGGCCCAGGGGGGGGGCGCGCCAGGGGGGCGCCTGGACTCCCTGGTGGTCGTCTCCGGGTCCACTTCGACTCGGAATTTTACTAATTTTTCAAAAACTCGTAATACGGAACTTTTATGATGTTTTGCGGTGTTTTCTTACCGTACCACGTACCTTTTCTTTATTCTGCTTCTGCTGGCGTCTGAAACAGGGCTGCAACATGTTCTTCATGGGTTGTTGTGTATATTATATTCACATCAACATTGACAGGGTCTCCTGCTATGTAATGTTTAAGTCTTTGCCCATTCACAACTTGAGGTTTGGTGCCTTCAAAATTATTAATCTTAATTGCACCAGACCGATAAACTTCTTCAATATGAAATGGTCCTTCCCACCTGGAAAGTAGTTTACCTGGAGAAAACCTGAAACGGGATCTAAACAAGAAAACTTTATCACCAACATTAAATTCACATTTCAGAATCTTCCTATCATGCCACCTTTTTACCTTTTCCTTGAACATTTTAGCGCTCTCGTAAGCTTCACTCCTCCATTCATCTAGAGAAGTCAAGTTCATGAGACGCTTCTCACCAGCTAGTTTTGGGTCAGTGTTAAGCTCTCTAACAGCCCAGAAAGCTTTGTGCTCTAGCTCTAATGGCAAATGGCAAGCCTTGCCATACACCATCTTATAGGGAGACATGCCCATGGGGTTTTTGTAAGCAGTTCTATATGCCCACAAAGCATCTCCTAATTTATTTGACCAATCCTTCCTATTTCTATTCACTGTTTTCTGCAAGATCAACTTAATCTCTCTATTGGTGAGCTCAACTTGCCCACTAGTTTGAGGATGATAAGGTGAAGCAATTCTATGATTAACATCGTATTTAGCCAAAGCTTTTCTAAAAGCTCCGTGCGTGAAGTGTGATCCTCCATCGGTCATGAGGTACCTTGGTACACCAAACCTAGGAAATATTACATCCTTAAGCATTTTCAAGGATGTTTTGTGGTTAGCACTTTCAGTGGGGATTGCTTCAACCCACTTGGTCACATAATCAACAGCTACTAAAATGTGAGTGTACTTGTGCGAAGAAGGAAAAGGACCCATAAAATCAAAACCCCAACAATCGAAAGGTTCAATCACTAGTGAGTAATTCATAGGCATCTCATTCCTTCTACTAATGTTACCAACTCTCTGACATTTATCATAGGCTAAAACATAATTTCTAGCATCTTTAAAGAGAGTAGGCCAATAAAAACCTGATTGAAGAACCTTATGTGCAGTCCTCTCACCGGCATGATGTCCTCCATAGGGACTATCATGACACCGTCGGAGAACGTCCTTCTGCTCTTGTTCTGGAATGCATCTTCTCACGATCCCGTCGGGGCCTTCTTTGAAAAGATGTGGGTCATCCCAAAAGTAGTGCCTCAAATCATGAAAGAACTTCTTCCTTTGCTGAAATGTTAAACCTGGAGGCAAATACTTTGCAACAATAAAATTAGCATAATATGCATACCAAGGATCGGAGAGAGGTTGTACTTTCACAACGGCAAGTTGCTCGTCTGGAAAACTATCGTTAACTGGAATGGGGTCATGCGGTATATCTTCCATTCTTGAAAGATTGTCCGCCACCGGATTGTCTTCCCCTTTCCTATCAACAATCTGCAAATCAAATTCTTGAAGAAGGAGTACCCATCTGATAAGCCTTGGCTTAGCATCCTTCTTTGTCATAAGATATTTAATGGCAGCATGATCAGTATGGATAATAACTTTGGAATCAACAATATACTGCCTAAACTTATCACAAGCAAAAACTACAGCTAAGAATTCCTTCTCAGTAGTAACATAATTTCTTTGAGCACTATCAAGGGTCTTACTAGCATAATGTATAACATTCAATTTCTTATCAACCCTTTGTCCTAAAACAGCTCCAACAGCAAAATCACTTGCATCACACATAATTTCAAAAGGTAAGTTCCAGTCAGGTGGTTGTACTATAGGAGCAGTTATTAAAGCTTTCTTAAGGACTTCAAAAGCTTCCTTACAATTTTCATCAAACGCAAAAGGAACATCCTTCTGGAGAAGATTAGTGAGGGGTCTCGAGGTTTTAGAAAAGCCTTTAATAAATCTTCTATAAAAACCTGCATGACCGAGAAAACTGCGAATACCTTTGATGTCCTTTGGATAAGGCATCCTCTCAATAGCTTCGATCTTGGCTTTGTCCACTTCAATTCCCCTTTCGGAGATCTTGTGACCAAGAACAATTCCTTCATTAACCATAAAGTGGCACTTCTCCCAGTTGAGTACCAAATTTGTCTCCTCGCATCTCTGCAAAACTTTATTAAGGTTGTGAAGACAATGGTCAAATGAAGTTCCATAGACGGAGAAATCGTCCATGAAGACTTCCATAATATCCCCGCAGAAACCATGAAAGATAGCAGACATACACCTTTGAAAAGTAGCAGGGGCATTACATAAACCAAAAGGCATACGTCTGTAAGCATAAGTACCAAAAGGACAAGTAAAAGTGGTCTTCTCTTGATCGACAGTGTTAACATGAATTTGAGAGAAGCCAGAATAACCATCGAGGTAACAAAAGTGGGTATTTTTGGATAACCTTTTAAGCATTTGGTCGATGAACGGCAACGGGTAGTGATCCTTCCTGGTTGCCTTGTTCAACTTCCTGTAATCAATACACATTCTATATCCAATAATAATTCTCTGAGGTATTAGTTCATTTTTATCATTAGGAACCACAGTTGTACCTCCTTTCTTAGGAACACAGTGTACCGGACTTACCCACTTACTATCAGCTATAGGGTAGATAATACCTGCGGCTAGAAGCTTGAGAATCTCAGTTCTCACGACATCCATCATCATCGGGTTCAACCGTCGTTGATGATCAACAACTGGTTTAGCATCAGGCTCAAGGTTGATAGTATGTTGACAGATAGATGGACTAATCCCCTTAAGGTCATCAAGGGTGTAGCCAATTGCGCCTCGGTGTTTACGAAGTACTTCCAATAATCGCTCTTCTTCATATCCTGAAAGGTTAGAATTGATAATAACAGGATATACTTTCTTTTCATCTAAATAAGCATACTTGAGCGTATCGGGAAGAGGTTTAAGATCGAACACCGGGTCTTCTTTCGGTTTTGACAAAATTCCCAAAGGTTCAACCGGAAGGTTGTGCTTCAGGATAGCAGGCTGCCTCAAGAATATTTCATCTAATTCATTTCTTTCCTGCATACGTAAATCATTCTCGTGGTCCTCCATGTATTGCTGCAAAGGATCATCAGGGGGAATAGCAATAGAGGCAATACTTTCAATAATTTTATCATCACTAGGTAAATCAGTACCACGAGGCTGCTTAGAGAACTTAGAAAAATTAAATTCATATGGCTCACCATTGAATTCAATAGAAACTTTACCTTTCTTGCAATCTATTATAGCTCCACAAGTTCTAAGAAAAGGTCTACCAAAAATGATGGGACAAAAATTGTCCCTGGCTGAACCAAGTACCAAAAAGTCGGTAGGGTATTTTACCTTTCCACATAGGACCTCAACGTCCCTCACAATTCCGATAGGAGAGATAGTTGATCTATTTGCAAGATGAATAGTAACATCAACTTCTTCAAGTTCACAAGGGTAAATCTCACCGATGATTTCTTCATAGAGTGAATTAGGAATAGCACTTGCACTCGATCCCAAATCCCATAGCCCATAATAATTGTGATCTCCTATTTTAACAGATACCACCGGAGTACCTGAAATTGGGCCTTTGTTCTTGGCTGTGACAAGGTTAGTGGAAACAACACAAAAAGTTATATTGGAATCCAAAACATCATCAGTAACAAGGTCTTTAATCAATGCAACTCGAGGATCGACCCTAATCTGGTCCTCAGGTTCATCAACTCTTCACTCACTTTTATTTATTATGCCTGTCACAAGAGAGTGCTCCTTTATCCTCGTGGGGAAAGGAGGCTGTTCATATATAACTGCAGGCAAAATAGGCTCAGCAACATAAATATCAACAGGTTTTTCTTTAAAAGGTGCATGGTGCTGGTCTCTATTTCTTTTAAAAGAATCAACATGAGAGGCAAAGTTCTTACATAAATCAATCACTAGATGGGAATCAAGACCAATCTTAGAGCAAAAAGTATTGAAGTAATCAGTTTCCACATAGCTCTCAATATAATCATGTTCATAATTTATAGCGGGTTCAATACCTTTATCAATTTCCCAATCTTCAGTATTCCTCTGGATTCTTTCAAGGAGATCCCACCTTTCTTCAACACTCTTCTTCTGAAACACCCCACTAGAGGAGGCATCCAGCATCTCCTTATCCCAACGAGAAAGCCTGGCATAAAAATTTGTAAGTATAATTTCCTTGGGAAGCTTATGAATAGGGCATTTGAGCATTAGAGACATCAATCTCCCCCAAGCTTGAGCAATGCTTTCTCCGTCACGAGACCTAAAGTTATAGATATAATTCATGTCTCGATGAATTTCGTGAAGAGGATAAAATTTAGTATAAAAGAGAGACATAAGCTCCTGCCAGTCCAGCAAGTGTGGGTTATCAAGAAGCCCATACCAATCTGAAGCTTTATCTGTAAGGGATACGACAAACAATTTCCTGATGACAAACTCCCTCGATACACCTGCAAGCTTAAATAATGAACATAGTCGTGACAAATACAGCAAGTGTTCACCGGGATGTCTGTCTCCTCCATAACGATTAGTCAAAACATAATCGATAATGCCAGCTGGTATTTTATAAGGCACAATTTCAGTAGGGGGAGGATCAACCACCATAGCTGTGGGGTGTCTTCCCGCAAGCAACGCTCCAATAATAGGGTTATCCATAAGGACAAAGAGCAACAATAGTAAAAATAAAAACAGAATTATAAAAAAAACTTTCTTACCAGTTTCACTTTACCAATAGCGCTACGCTCCCCGGCAACGGCGCCAGAAAACGATACTTGATGACCCTCAACCGTAAGGGATCTGTTGCAGCGTTTTTGATAAGTAAGAGTGTCGAACCCAACGAGGAGCAGAAGGTATTGATAATCGATTCTGAGCAAGAAATTACTGCAAGCACTGAAAGATAACTTTTAGGGGTTTTCTCGATATAAGCAACAGGAATGTAAAGGCAAGTAATGTAAAAGGTACTGAGAGTAACAAGTGGCCCAATCCTTTCTTAGCAAAGGAGAGGCCTAGCAACTGAACTTATAAAGAGTAAAGCGTTCTTGAGGACACACGGGAGAGGTAGTCATGTGCTTTCGCCATATTCTGTATCGATACTATGTTATGTGTTGATAAGTGTTGGTGGGTGGATCTATGCTAGTGCACTCTCTAGACCAAGATGAATGCACTCTTATGATTAAACACCTTGCAAGCATCCGCAAATACAAGATAGAATTTAAGGCAAAAGCCTAACCATAGCAATACGATCGAGGATCCATTATTCCCTTATGCAAAAGCGTGCGAACTGGGGTTTAGGTTTCTGTCACTCCGGCAACCCACCATAAGCATTCTTTATACACAATGCATTCCCCTAGGTCCTTAATAAGGCGAAGTGTTGGGTGTTCGACTCACACAACACCACTAGTTGAATGACAACACAACTTAAGTATCAAACAACACATATTACTTCAACAGCATATGACTACTAACAACAAGACTTTCCCCATGTCCTCAAGAACTAAAGTAACTACTCACAAGACATAAAAGAGATCATGATCAGTGGGGATAAATATGTGATAAACAATCTGGACATAATAATATTTCTCCAACAAAACTCAATAGCATTCACCACAAAGTAGTAATCAACACCGATGGAGTAGAGAGGATAGGTAGTATAAGTTACAACACGAGTTGCGATGGAAAGATGAGATTTGGATGAAGATGGAGATGGTGCTGGTGTTGGGGATGATGTTGATGATGATCTCGATGATGCCCGTGATGATGGTGATGACGATGGCGACGATCTCCCCTTCCGGGAGGTGATCTCCCCGGCGGAATCTGCCCGCCGGAGATGCCCTTTTCTTCTCTGTAGGTTTTCGCCTCGAAGTGGCAGCGGAACTCCGTAAAAAGTCCCGTCCTAGGGCTTTCGGGAGACGGAGAGCATATATGCAAAAGGGGGCGGCCAGAGGTGGGCCAGGGGCTCCAGGCGCCCCCCCGGCGTGGCCAGGGGGGCGCGCCCCCAGGCCGCCTGGGCACCCTGTGTGCCCCCTCTGACTCCCCTTTTGCCTGTCTTCGTTATTCTTCTGAAAAACACGTCCCGTCAATTTTCATGTAATTTGGAGGTGTTCTTCTTCAGCAACTCAGTATCCACTTTTTCCTACTGAATCCTGCGTCTGCTGTTTCGGCATCGGACAGTTGCAAACTGTGTAAAATAGACCAAAACAACATAAGAACATCATCATAACGTGGAATATATCAATGAATAAGGATAAATTATAATACAAAATAGTGATGCATTTGGGACGTATCAAACATCAAGGCCATCGAGAGGATGGAGAGACCAACCCGCCTGCGAGACGTCCAGAAGTTCACCGGGTGTCTGGCATCGCGTTGCAGGCGGCGAATCATCCGGTGGGCCGGCTGCAAGCGCGCCTTCACGGCAAGAACCTGCTCGCTGAGGGTCCGGGGTGCGTTGAGCGCAATCTCCACGCCTGCTCAACGCCTTTCATCACGTCGGGCTTCGATGGCCTGGCTTACGGCAGTGGAGTGACCAGGGAAGAACTCTGCACCAAGAAAAAGACAAAAGAATAACAAGATGGGAGCCGACTCCTGCGGCAGTCGGCAACTGTGCAGAAGAGAAGAAACAACTTACCGTCAACCATGTCCTCGATCGCCTCATAGCCGTCATGCAGGGCCTTCTCCGTTCTGGCCCAGTTCGAGCGTTGAGTCTCGAACTCAGCCCAACGGAGCTCTTCATCGTCCGCGAGCTTCTTGACCTGTGCCTTTTGCTTCTCCGCCTGATCTGCCAACTCCTTGGCCAGGCAGTCGCGCTCTTGGATGGCTTGGCTGAGCTCCTGCCTTTGGTAAGGAGCTTGGCCTGGACCTCGCCCAGCTGGGCCTGGAGGTTAACCACAGTTGCTGACAAGAGAAGAAGGAGAAGGTGTCAGCACCACCCAAAGACAAATTAACATTGGAGCTCCGAGCCACCTGCTCAGCAGCTGGCCCGGAACTCGGGGACTACACCCAGCGGGTGCGTGCACGCGCCCCCGCAAGGAGAAGAAGAAGCACTTACTCCTACTCTTAGTCAAGGCGGCTATTCGCTTGATCAGCTCCTGATGCTGGGAGTTGTAGGCGGCCACCCGAAGATTCTGGTAGTCCTGCGACAAAGACGACAAGAAACATGTCAACCCATAAAATCCACCTTGGAGTTCCAAGCCGTCTGCTCAGCAGCCGGCCCGAAACTCGAGGACTACACCTAGTGGGTGCGCTGACGCGCCCCACGAGAGAAATTGAAGGAATAAAAAACAAAAGAAGAAGTCCTGCAAAGCTTTTTGTAGGGTGGCGCCTTGGGCGTTGAACCGGTCCAGAACATCGTGGGAGGCAACATTCAAAATGCCGCCGCCGCTGCCAGGCGTCCAACCTGGCGGTGCGGCGCTAGTGGCCTTGTTATCAGGCGACGATGAGCTGGCCGCGTTGGCCTCCACATGCCGCAGGGCTGAAGCCGCCCTCGCTAGGCGCGGGCGCGCAGGAATCCGAGTGATGGGAAGCGGGCCCACCACCAGCTCCCCCTCAGTCGACGGCGCGATCGGCCCCTCGGGCCGGCTGTCCTGTGCATCGACAGGCGGCGCGAGGAGAGCCGCCTTCGCATCCATGGCGGCACGGCCGTCCCCCTCCCTTTCCAAAACCGGCTGGTCACCACCAGCCGGTGCTTGACCAGACGGCTCCAACAGAGCCGTGTCCTGGGGGTCAGCGGGTTCCGACGACAGCCGGTGGGCCGTCTCCTGCTCCTGCACCCTGGCGGCTGCGACCGCCCGGGCCTTGGTTGCTACCTTAGCCACGACCTTGGCCGCCGCGTCGGCCTCTGCCCGCGCCGTCTGGGACGCCTTCGCTTCCTTGCGAGCCGCAGCATCCCGCTCCTCTCGTGCCTCCTGCGCATTCCTCTTCGTCGCCTCTCGGAGGGCGGCGGCCAGACCCACGCGGCGAGGGGTGGTGGAGGCCTTCGTCGCTCCGTCCACTGAGCCGACGGGAGCCCGCGAGAGGGAAAGAGGGGCTCTGCTTGGAAGGACGCAAGGAGACTGATGGATTACTCACGAGGAGAAGGAAAAGACAAAGGAAAAGGAAAGACGGGGCGCTTACGCGGACACAATCGGCCTTGGCTTAGGGGCCCTTTGGTAAAGGGCCGCCTTGGCTGCCGTCTCCTGGCGCTTGGTTGCGGCGGCCAAAGACTTGGGCTTCTTGGGCCGGCTACCATATAGCTCGGTGCCGGCCCGACACTTCGACCCGCCGCCTGCCGCTGGTGGCACCATCGAAGAGAGGCCTCCCGCCGGATCAGTCCCTTAAACATGACGCGACGCCTCATCGTCCTGATCGTCGCCTGGCCAGTCCCCAATGCCGCCTCCGGACGAGCCGCCTGTTGGCACGTCTCCGCCGCCAGTAATCTCATCCTCCTCCATGGCGGCCGCCCCCTGATCGGGGTCGCTCGTGTCGCTCTGAGAGCGATCCGACATAAGCGGGCGGCCCGAGCCTCCCAAACCCGGCTCCGGTTGGCCGGGGAAATGCCGCAACACGGCACAATGATCAGTCGGCAAGAACAGACTGAGACAGAAGAAAGAGGAAAGAAGAAGGGAACTCACTCTAGGAGATGGGTTGCTGCGGCTGTACGATGGCTTGACGAACTCCCAATCCATCTCTGAGAGTTTGCAATTGGAGATAGAGTTCACCAGTCGGACTATTTTCACGACCGACATCTGCTTGGTGCTCGTCCGGCTCGGGTCCCGGTGCCCGCTCATATCACTGATCAGGTGGGGCCAGGACTACAGCGGCAGCACACGGCGCTCCGCGAAGGCGGCCAGCAAGTCCAAGCCCACGAGGCCCTCCATTTCAGTCAGCTCCTGAAGGTGGACAAGGGTGGCGGAGGCGGCGCGCGAGAGAGTCCTTGGTCGCAACCTCCAGGAGGAGCGGGGGTCGGCAGGCGGACCAGCCGCATAGTCCGGCAGGTTGACATAGTCCAGCTCCGAGTGGACGTTCCGGATGTAGAAGTACGTCTTCTGCCATAGCTTCGCCAAGTGCACTAGGGCGATCTTCGGGAAGTAATTCCCGGCCCCGGTGTGTCGCACGGCGACGGAAGCACCGCACTGGGCCGCCTCACCCCTGAGGGCGGTGCCAAGCTTCAGATAAAAAAGTCCCCCCACAACTCGAGTGTGGGGAGCACTCCGAAATAACCCTCGCAAAGGGCGACGAAGGCGGCGAGAAGTACCACCGTATTTGGCGTAAGGTGGTGGGGCTGCATGCCGTAGAAGTCGAGGAACGAGCAGAAGAATCCGCTCGCCGGAAGACCAAAACCATGGAGGAAATGCGATCGGAAGACGACGCGCTCCCCGAGCCGCGGCGCCGGCCTGAGCTCTTTCACCGGCGCGAGGCACAGTCCCACGTTCTCGGCGGCGGGAAGCCGCCGCGACCGATGGAGGAAGTCGATATGGTTCTCATGGACCTTGCTGCCGTCCCATTCGCCGGAGCGGTGGACTGATGCTTCGGCGGCCATGGATCTGTACGAAGCCGAGCGATGTGGCGAGAGGGCAAGAGGGCCGGGCAAGCACGGGCTCCGGCGGGAGCTGCGGGCGCGGCGGTAGCAAGAAAGCAAGAGGGGCAAGGAAGAAGAATGAGATGGGGCGCCTGTGCGTTATGCCAGCCCCCTCCCGCGCCTACTTATAGGCTCGGGGCGACGAAGCCGAAGGGACGGGGCATAGGATTATATGTGTCATGCCTCGCACGACCCATGCTTTTTGTGCCTTAACCGCGTGCATTTAATGTGCGTGGAAAGGGCAACCGACCACCTCGGCCGCAGCGGATCCGCGCGCGCCGAGGCCCTGTAGTGGTGGGCCGAAGCCTGCAGCAACATCCCGTCGCAAGCGTGGGGTGGCAGGCCGGCTCGGCATGATGCGCCACATGGCGTGCGGCCAACGGGCGGCGGGCCCACCCCGCGGCCAACCGGCGGTCCGGCCACCTTGCTTCCGAAGATTCAAATCTAGTAGTCGGCCGCTAACAGCCGGTCCTTCCAGAAGTCGGACGGGAAAACCAATCACTCATCATACAGAGAGGGAAGCTGCTGAAGCCCCCGCAGTCCCGCTCGTGACCGCAGAGCTCCACTAGCTTCGGGGACTACTGTCGGAGATATTTACCATGGGTGTTCTCATCGACCACCCATGGCGTTTCAAGACATTGAGGTCTACTCCCATCCTTCGGCCGCCTACGCATCAGGTCGCCTCCTAGGGCCGCCAGGCCCCAGGAGCCGGCTACTAGCAGGCGGCGAATGATCAACAAGCGGCTGCGGAGCAGTCGGCATCTGGCAGACGGCCCCGCGCCTCCCCCTTAGAGAACATGCTGGGGGATTCTTGACAAGACTGGAGCATGGCCACAGTAGAGCCTGCTCCCCTATAATCCAGGGTGGCGTGGCTATAGTGTGGGTGTACCTTGTGGACACACCTTGGCCAGCTCGCCACTGTAGCCATGTTGCCTCTGACCTCGCCCTGGTCAGAAGAAGCCATGATCCCACGACCTGGAGGCGGTGCGACCTGCAGACGGCAGGTCCCACCCGTCAGCGAGCCACCAGGGTGCGGTTGGCCTTTGGCCAGCGGCGTAAGGAACGGGCCGCCTTATAGCAGGC
The DNA here is from genome assembly GCA_902687465.1 of Secale cereale. Taxonomy (NCBI): domain Eukaryota; kingdom Viridiplantae; phylum Streptophyta; class Magnoliopsida; order Poales; family Poaceae; genus Secale; species Secale cereale. The sequence goes on from LR738716.1 coordinate 38,134,863, forward strand.
GGCCTTACATTCCCTTCGAGTCTGGACTCCATTAAGATGACAAGATGGGGCGTGGCAACAGTGTACGACCACAAGGCAGCGGTACTGTAGCCACTACCTCCTGAGCGGTGCCTTCGTCAGTGGAAGGACGTCAACAGTAGAACACAATCACACTGGGCCACAGGCGGCGGGCCCACAGGACGGACATGTCCGCGACAGCCGGCGGGACCCACCAAGCGGCGAGACCCAGCAGCCGGCGAAGAAACTAGCGCCCAGAGATGCTGACGGCCGAGGCCCGCACCTGGCCGGATTACCATTGTAGCCCTGGGGGGTAGGCCTATATAAACCCCCAGGTTCCTCCATGAAGAGGGGTTAGACATTGAGAGATACACAGAGAGAGGGAAGAAACCCTAGCCACCACTTGCATTCCTAGAAGGAGATGAGAGAGCTAGCCTTTTCATTCTTCCTCCTCGAGATGACACAGAGCAAGGAGCAATCTTGTAGCTACCATATTGACGATAGTCATGACGCAGAGTCCCCGCAGAGCAGGACTAGGGGTGTTATCTCCACGGAGAGCCCCAAACCTGGGTAAGATTCGTAGGCGTCCTAAGTTTCTCCTTATCCTGCTTCCACGGCCCGACAACGTTCTCTTGTCCCCATGCGTGATAAGCCATCCTTTGGCATATGTCGCACCAAACCCCCGACATTCGGTGTTATTTATGCTCAATGTTTTCTTATGAGATTATTTGTTTCATGGTTGGTCGCTTCCCAGTCTTTTGCTAGCCTTCATTTTGCACTAAGTATGATCACTACTTGTGCATCCAAAATCCTTTATCCCGGTTTTGCCACATGAGTCCACCATACCTACCTATATGCAGTATTTCCTTGCTGTTCTAAGCAAATTTGTATGTGCCATCTCTAATTTTCAAAATAAATTTCCCTTTTGTGTGCCCGTACCGCTAGCGAGGCGGTGAGGGGTGGCCAATATTTTCCATGCTAGATGTGTTATTCTCACGATGAGTGTTTATTCACTTATCAATATGATATGCAGCATCCGACATCAAAAATTCCGTTTTTATCATTTACCTACTCTAAGACGAGCAGGAATTAAGCTTGGGGATGCTGATACGTCTCCAACGTATCTATAATTTTTTATTGTTCCATGCTGTTATATTATCATTCTTGGATGTTTTACAATAATTTTATATCATTATTTGGTACTAACCTATTGACATAGTGCCAAGTTCCAGTTGTTGTTTTCTGCATGTTTTTAACATCGCAGGAAATGAATATCAAACGGAGCCCAAACACCACAAAACTTTTAGGAGAATTTTAATGGGCCAGAAGACACCCAATGGGCCAGAGCTGCACCTGGGGGGGTGCCCCGAGGGGGGCACAACCCACGAGGGCGCGCCAGCCCCCCTGGCACGCCCAGGTGGGTTGTGCCCACCTCGGTGGCCTCCTGCACCGCCTCTTCGCTCTATAAATACTCAAATATTCCAGAAACCCCAGAGGAGTCGGCGAAATTCTATTCCAGCTGCCGCAAAGTCCAAAACCACCAGAACCAATCTAGACACCATCACGGAGGGGTTCACCACTGATACGTCCAAAACATATCTATAATTTCTGCTTGCTCCATGCTTCTTTTGTGTGATATTGATATGATATTGATGCACTTCCATACACTTTTGATCATATTTGGACTAACCTATTAACTCAGTGCACCACAGTGCCAGTTCCTGTTTTCTGTTGTTTTTCTATTTCAGGTTTCCCCCATATTAAAAGTGCACCAAAAATTCCGGGAAAAATACAGGAAAAATCAGCGTACAGGAAGCTTCGCGAAGAACCAAAGCGGGGCCAGAAGGGAGCCAGGGGTGGCCCAGGCGGCCACCTGGTGCGGCCCCACCCCTGGCCACGCCAGGGGGGTGCCTGGGGCCCCTGCTCCGCCTCTGGCTGCCCTCCTTCTCATATATATTCCTCTCGTCCCGAAACCCTCGAGGACGGAACCCTTTTTCGCGATCTCGCCTCTGTTCCGCCGCCGCAGCGCTTCCAAGATCGGGAGCATCAGGAGAACTCTTCCCGGCACCCTGCCGGAGGGGAGAACCACCACCGGGAGCTTCTCCACCACCATGGACGCTTCCCGGATGAGTCGTGAGTAGTCCACCTTAGACCATGGTTCCATGATCAGTAGCTATGTGATGTTCTCCTCCCATCTTTGCTCTTCATGGTTTAGACCTCGTGAGCTGCCCTACATGATCGAGGCACATATGTAATCTTTCTGTTGTTGCTTTGCTGAGTTTGCTGGGATCTGATGGATTATGAGACTATGTTCAGATTGTGTGTAAGTAATATATTTGATTCACCTCTTTTATATCTTTGTTCTTGAGTAATTCTTGCATGTTCTCCGTTGCTGTTTATTGCTTTGGCCAAGTAGTAGGTAGTAACTCCAAGAGGGAGCATTATGCTTGATTGTGGGTTCATGCCCCCTGATGACTAGCTTGAGTGACAGAAACATGAGTCTAGGGGATGAGCTGTTGCCACAAGGGGGAAAACAACGGTGCTTGTACTTGCGGGTGCAAGGATTGTTTACTTTACGCAAAGTTTTTTTAATGCAGTTGTCTGTTGCTTTGAGTTTACACTTTGGGTGGGATTCGCAACTTAATACCAGCGAGATGTTCTGGATAGATATCTCAAGGTGGATGATTAGTAGTAGATGCAGATGGATTTCGGTCTACTTGCCTTGGCGTACCGCCCATGCTTTTGAGCCTCTACCTTTCTTTGCAGCATAGTTAGCATTGGTTTGCGCACATAATCCTGTCAATTGCCCAGCTATAATTTGTTTACCTCGCTTTGCTGTTTTATCGTCTTTTGGGAGAGAGACATCACTAGTGAACATCATGGGACCCCGGTCCATATTACCACCGCTGATCACACCTTCTATTTACTTCCTGTTTTTATTTCCTAGTTGCAGTCATAGCTATCATTATTATCTCTTGTGTTTGATCCTTTGTAAACAACAAGGCCGGAGGGATTGACAACCTCTCTGTACTCGTTGGGAGCAAAGTTATTTGTATCTGTGTGTAGGTCCTGTCAACCGCTAAGTTTCTGGCGCCGTTGACCCCTACTTGTCGATCCTCGGAGTCTCACGGGATTCGATCCTTAGTATCTTTGCCAAGGGAATTTTGCCGCTACGCTGCATCTCAACCTTCCACTTGGGGTAACCAACAAGGGGCGAGAAGCCATCAAGCAAGTTTCTGGCGCCGTGCCGGGGACTCCACTCTTCAAGATAGGGGAGTTGCATGCTATCTTTTATCTTTGCTTTTTAGTATTGTTAGTTTACCTTGCAGTTTTTGCTTTAGTGTCCCTTACCAAAAATCACAAAAATAGTTATCTTGCTTGTTGCTGCTATGGGTTCCACCGAGAACACCAAGTTGTGTGACTTCACTAGTCATAACAACAATGACTTTATCTGCACGCCTATTGCTACACCTGCCACTTCAGCACCCTCTTATGAGATTAAACCTGCTTTACTGAACCTAGTTATGAAAGACCAGTTCTCCGATGCTGGAGATGATGCTGCTTTGCACTTAAATAATTTTGTTGAGCTCTGTGATATGCAAAAGTACAAAGAAGTAGATGGTGATATTGTTAAGCTTAAGCTTTTTCCTTTCTCCTTGAGAGGAGGAGCTAAAATATGGTTTCAATCCTTGCCTAGGAATAGTATAGATTCTTGGGACAAGTGCAAGGATGCCTTCATTGGGAAGTACTATCCCCCTGCTAAAATTATCCAATTAAGGAGTAACATAATGAATTTTAAACAATTGGATAACGAACATGTTGCCCAAGCTTGGGAACGCATGAAATCTCTTGTCAAGAACTGCCCTACTCATGGTTTGACTACTTGGAAGGTTATCCAAACTTTTTATGCAGGCTTGAACTTTACCTCGCGGAACTTGTTAGATTCGGCCGCGGGAGGAACCTTTATGACAACTACACTTGGTGCTGCCACGAAACTTCTCGACGAGATGATGACCAATTATTCCCAATGACACACTGAACGCGCTCCAACAGGTAGAAAGGTAAACTTTGTCGAGGAGATTTCCTCCCTAAATGAAAAAGTTGACTTGATCATGTCTCTACTTTCCAAGCAATCTTCTATTGATCCTCATGATGTTCCTTTAAATTCTTTGATTGCTCAAGATCAAGTAGATGTGAACTTTATCTCTAGAAACAATTTCTATAACAATGCTTATAGGAGTAATTTTGGTAGCAACCCTAGACCGTTCCCCTCTAATTCCTATGGAAACAACAATGCTTATCCTAGCACCAAGAACTCCACTTCTGAACTAGAGATTATGCTTAAAGACTTCATCACTACCCAAAAAGCCTTCAATAAGAGTGTAGAAGAAAAACTAGACAAACTAGATAATCTCTTTTCGAAGGTAGACAATTTAGCCCATGAGGTAGAGTTTCTTAAAATTAGAACTTCTCCTCTTGAGGAGAGGAAGACCACTCCTTTGAATGCTATTCAAGTGCAAATTAATGAAAACATTAGGATGATGGCTAAACTTGAAGAGAGATGGGCTAGCGAAAAGGAGGAAGAAGATAGGATTAAGAGCCTTCCTACCCACCACACTGTTGCTACTATTCAAATTGTTGAGGATATCCAAACTCTTAGCACCTAATGCACTCCTAGTCCCATTGGACCTATTAATGGTGATGCTATGACCTCAACCGTAGAAGAAGAAACTCCTATAACCATAGAAGCTACCAAACAAGTGAGCCTAAAGGACACCAGTACCACTTTACTTGATAGTAGTGACCTTGATTTTGATAATTGCACCCTTTCTGAAGTTATTGGTCTTCTTCACAAGATGTCTAGAGATCCCCACACTAGCACACTTAACCTTGCCTTCACGGAGCATATCACTAATGCTCTCATCAAAGCTAGGGAGGAGAAGCTTAGGGTAGAAGCCTCCATACCTAGAAAACTAGAAGATAGTTGGGATCCTATGATTAAAATTAAGTTGAATAACTTCTCTTGCTATGCTTTATGTGATGTTGGATCTAGTACCTCCGTTATGCCCAAAAGAATGTATGATATGCTTGAATTGAAACCTTTTGATCCTTGTTCTTTTGGTGTTCGTCTTGTTGATTCTTCCGTAAAGAAACCTTTGCGGAAGATCGACGATGTTCTTATCATTGTCAATGACAATTATGTTCCCGTTGATTTTACTATTATGGATATTGAATGTGAACCTTCTTGTCCAATTATTTTGGGACGTCCTTTTCTTCGCACCGTTGGTGCTATCATTGACATGAAAGAGGGGAATATAAAATTCCAATTCCCTCTCAAGAAAGGGATGGAACACTTCCCTAGAAAGAAGATTAAGTTGCCTTTTGAGTCCGTTACACGGGCTAGCTATTCTCTTACTTTTGATAAAACTTGATCTTCTCTTTTTGCATCATGCCTAGCTTAAAGGCATAAAAGAAAGCGCTTTTGGGAGGCAGCCCACAACGAATTAGGTTTTATTTTGCTTTTGTTGTGTCTTGATGTTTGTTACTACAGTAGCATCATCATTGTATCTTTTCTTTTCAGCTTTGTGCCAAGTTTAGCCTCCGATTGCAAGAAAGTTCAAAAGTTGTGACGTGCTGTCCAGAAAACAGATTCTGTCCTTGTACAGAAAAATTCGAATAAAATCACCAGATCATCTTTTTAATCTGAATTTTTTTTGAAAGCGTGCTCTATACAGTTGGCTTTCGAGCGTCTGTTCTGAGTTTTTTTATTTGAGTTGCAGAAGTTCCCCGAAAAAATTATTTACTACCTGCTGGTCTGTTTTTCACAGATTTTGTCATGTTTTGCCTTTTCTTCGTTTTGCAACCCTTGAGCTTGCTTTTTCTTTGCAAAATCCTTTTGGCAATCTTGAGAAACAGTAGATCTTCAAGATTATCTTTATTTCCAGTAGGGAAAAATTATTTTATTGTGGGTACTAACCTCGCTAATCAGATTATGATGAGTTATGTATGAAGGGAGTTTTCAAGTGTGCGAGGGAAGATGATAAAAGAAGATCCAGGATGGTCAAACACTCAAGCTTGGGGATGCCCCCGTGCACCCCCAAGAAATATTCAAGAAGACTCAAGTGTCTAAGCTTGGGGATGCCCCCATGCATCCCCTTCTCCATCAACAATTATCAGTTCGTCTTTCGTTCCACTATATTTTTATCACTTCCTGCGTTATGTGCTATGCTTGGAGCGTCTTGCTCTTAGTTTCCTTTTTTAGTTTTCTTTAGCTTTGCTTGCTGTTCATAACAAGTTAGAACCCAGCTTTCTTTGTGTGGGAGAGAAACACGCTCCACTTCAACCTAGAACACAACATAGGATTTTCATGCTTATCTTTGTTGTGTGCGTTCTTTGTCTTTCCATAGCTGCTGTCATGTTTAGCTCTTAGTTTTCGTGCTTTTCTTTTTAAAGAGCTTTTGTTTAGTTGGTTTCTGAACTCTCTTGAGTTTTCATGTTTATCTTGTTAAAAGAGTTTGCCTGTTGCACTGAGTTGTGTGTCTTAACTTAAAGTAGGTAATTGAGGTTTCTATTTAATTTTAGTAGTAACTTGCAATAGTTTTGAGGTATTGCCATGAGTAATGTCTGAACTTTTGGTGTCAAGAGCTTTAGCCTATTAGTGATAGATGTCGTATTTTGGGCAATCCGTGTTTATTTTCGAAAACCTACAAAATAGTTGAGAACTTTAGCTACTGGATGGATCACTAATCTTTGGAGGGATCGAATATTAGAGTACACTCACGTACCATGAGTCGAGGATGCGCAAGGATAACCAAACCCCCATACACTCCTCCTCGAGGTACTTGTCTCTATTTGAACCTCCTAATTAGATTGAGAGTTACCGATAATAAGTGCATGAGTTCTTCGGACTAATGTGAGTACTCGAAAGTTGACACTTCCACCTAGCCATATTTTTCTAGCCTCTTCGGTACCGTGCATTGCCCTTTCTCACCTCGAGAGTTGGCGCATACTTCGCCGATGCATCCAAATCCTTGGCACGATACGCTCTGTCATCATAAGCCTCATTATATCCTTCCTCAAAACAGCCACCATACCTACCTATCAAGGCATTTCCATAGCCTTTCCGAGATACATTGCCATGCAACATCCATCTTCTCATGACTTGATCTTCATGTCATACATGCTTTTTGCTTGATCGATGAGCCGCATGCTAGTTGGGCCTTGCCCTAATCATTGCTACATGACGCGCTAGTATCATTGCATATCCTGCTACACTGGCAGAGGCATACATTTGCATACATCATGATAGTTTCATTTTCTTTATATTGAGTACTTTTGTAAAGTGTGAAAGATCTTCTATACTTCTTGTAATATATAGAGTGTTGCCCCTAAAGTGAGGAAAAGATCCCAAAGAGGACAAAATCAAAAGATCCCAAAGAGGACAAAATCAAAAGATCCCAAAGAGGACAAATGAGAGTTAAATAGAAAGAGCCATTGAGGCCACAAAAAATTAAAAAAAGAGAAAAAAGAGAAAAAGAAATAAAAAGAGAGAAGGGGCACACTACTATTCCTTTTGAGAGATCCACACTCGTACTCCATCTTATACCTTGTACTCCATAGAGATTATCATGCATGCATATAGCTATGTGGGGACCTTCACGCTATAGAACTTGGCTTGTATATTCCAATGATGAGCCTCCTCAAAAGAGCTCTAGGTCTTCTTGAGCAAGCAAGTTGGATGCACCCCCACTAGTTCCATTGGAGAGCTTACCTTAGCTCATATGTGCATCCGTTGCATGGCAATCCCTACTCCTCACATCATATCTATCATTTGGCTTTCTCTCGCCTATGATTGTCCTCATTGATGTGAGCCTTTCACACCTTTTTTTGTCTTCCCCCTTCATCATTTTTCTCTCTTTGCCATCCTAAGTGTCAACTTTCTTGCTTACGCTCATCCATTGCATGAGTGCTCAAAATATCGAAAGGGAGTGGATCATTTTGACTTGTACCTGGCTAGTGGTCTAGGGATGAGTCAAGATAAGATTCCAAAGAAGACCAAGTGTGAAACTTTAGTAGATTAAGTTCTCAACAATATAAAAACTATGTTTTACTCTCTCGTATATCCCTATCCCCTTTCTTGCACGCAAACACCATTTGGAGACATTCGAGTCACGGACAGCGAGAGCTCTTGCACCTTTATGTTCTTATGTTACTTGTTACAATGCTAATATAGACTCTTGCTTATTATCACTTGAATTGAATTACATGCCTTGATTGCTTTACTTAAAAAGTTCTTATATGGTTGGTAGCATGTCACCACAGAAATTATGCTTGTTATCATTTACCTACTCGAGGACGAGAAGGAATTAAGCTTGGGGATGTTGATACGTCCAAAACGTATCTATAATTTTTGCTTGCTCCATGCTTCTTTTGTGTGATATTGCTATGATATTGATGCACTTACATACACTTATGATCATATTTGGACTAACCTATTAACTCAGTGCACCACAGTGCCAGTTCCTGTTTTATGCTGTTTTTCTATTTCAGGTTTCCCCCATATTAAAAGTGCTCCAAAAATTCCGGGAAAAATACAGGAAAAATCAGCGTACAGGAAGCTTCGCAAAGAACCAAAGCGGGGCCAGAGGGGAGCCAGGGGTGGCCCAGGCGGCCACCTGGCGCGGCCCCACCCCTGGTCGCGCCAAGGGGGCGCCTGGGGCCCCTGCTCCGCCTCTGGCTGCCCCCTTCGCATATATATTCCTCTCGTCCCGAAACCCTCGAGGACGGAACCCTTTTTCGCGATCTCGCCTCTGTTCCGCCGCCGCGGCGCTTCCAAGATCGGGAGCATCAGGAGAACTCTTCCCGGCACCCTGCCGGAGGGGAGAACCACCACCGGGAGCTTCTCCACCACCATGGACGCTTCCCGGATGAGTCGTGCGTAGTCCACCTTGGACCATGGGTCCATGATCAGTATCTATGTGATGTTCTCCTCCCCTCTTTGCTCTTCATGGTTTAGACCTCGTGAGCTGCCCTACATGATCGAGGCACATATGTAATCTTTATGTTGTTGCTTTGCTGAGTTTGCTGGGATCTGATGGATTATGAGACTATGTTCAGATTGTGTGTGAGTAATATATTTGATTCACCTCTTTTATATCTTTATTCTTGAGTAATTCTTGCATGTTCTCCGTTGCTGTTTATTGCTTTGGCCAAGTAGTAGGTAGTAACTCCAAGAGGGAGCGTTACGCTTGATTGTGGGTTCATGCCCCCTGATGACTAGCTTGAGTGACAGAAACATGAGTCTAGGGGATGTGCTGTTGCCACAAGGGGGAAAACAACGATGCTTGTACTTGCGGGTGCAAGGATTGTTTACTTTACGCAAAGTTCTTTTAATGCAGTTGTCTGTTGCTTTGAGTTTACACTTTGGGTGGGATTCGCAACTTAATACTAGCGAGATGTTCTGGATAGATATCTCAAGGTGGATGATTAGTAGTAGATGCAGATGGATTTCAGTCTACTTGCCTTGGCGTACCGCCCATGCTTTTGAGCCTCTACCTTTCTTTGCAGCATAGTTAGCATTGGTTTGCGCACATAATCCTGCCAATTGCCCAGCTGTAATTTATTTACCTCGCTTTGCTGTTTTATCGTCTTTTGGGAGAGAGACATCACTAGTGAACATCATGGGACCCCGGTCCATATTACCACCGCTGATCACACCTTCTATTTACTTCCTGTTTTTATTTCCTAGTTGCAGTCATAGCTATCATTATTATCTCTTGTGTTTGATCCTTTGTAAACAACAAGGCCGGAGGGATTGACAACCTCTTTGTACTCGTTGGGAGCAAAGTTATTTGTATTTGTGTGCAGGTCCTGTCAACCGCTAAGTTTCTGGCGCCGTTGACACCTACTTGTCGACCCTCGGAGTCTCACGGGATTCGATCCTTGGTATCTTTGCCAAGGGAAATTTGCCGCTACGCTACATCTCAACCTTCCACTTGGGGTAACCAACGAGGGGCGAGAAACCATCAACCACCTCCATTGGCGCCTCTACGATGATGTGTGAGTAGTTCCTTGTAGACCTACGGGTCCGTAGTTAGTTGCTAGATGGCTTCCTCTCTCTCTTTTGATTATCAATACAATGGTCTCTTGGAGATCCATATGATGTAACTCTTTTGCGGTGTGTTTGTTGGGATCCGATGAACTTTGAGTTTATGATCAGATCTATCTTTTTATATCCATGAAGGTTATTTGAGTCTTCTTTGATCTCTTATATGCATGATTTCTTATAACCTCGTATTTCTTCTCCAATATTTAGGTTTTGTTTGGCCAACTTGATCTATTTATCTTGCAATGGGAAGAGGTGCTTTGTAGTGGGTTCGATCTTACGGCGCTTGATCCCAGTGACAGAAAGGGAACCGACACGTATATATCGTTGCTACTAAGGATAAAATGATGGGGTCTATTTCTACATAAATAGATCTTGTCTACATCATGTCATCGTTCTTATTGCATTACAATGTTTCTCCATGAACTTAATACACTAGATGCATGCTAGATAGCGGTCGATGTGTGGAGCAATAGTAGTAGATGTAGGCGGGAGTCGGTCTACTAATCTTGGACGTGATGCCTATATAATGCTCATTGCTTGGATATCGTCATGATTATCTGAAGTTCTATCAATTGCCTAACAGTAATTGTTGCCCAACAGTAATTGTTTTCCCACCGTTTGCTATTTTCTCGAGAGAAGCCACTAGTGAAATCTACGGCCCCCGGGTCTCTTTCTCATGTTATTTGCCTTTGCGATCTATTTTCCTTTGCTTTTATTTTCAGATCTACTAAACAAAAAACCCTAAAATACCTTGCTGAAATTTATCTTATTTATCATTCAATCTATCAATATTTTCAACTCTATCACGCCCGTTACCCGAAAGGGATTGACAACCCCTTTTACACGTCGGGTTGCGAGTATTTGTTATTTGTTTGAAGGTGTTGTTTACGTTATGTTGCTTGGTTATCCTACCGATTCAATAACCTTGGTATCATCACTAAGGGGAATACCTACCGCTGCTATACTGCATCATCCCTTCCTCTTTGGGGAAATACCGACGTAGTTCTAGCAGACATCAGTGGGCTGCCGTGTTAAGATCAAACATTCGATGGACGGGATGGCTGCTTGCGACGATCCAGAAGACGGTGTCATTCATGAGCGGCTCAACTCAATCGAGGCTAGATCGTGAGCGGATTGGGCATAAACTGGGCGGGCGAGCCAGGCATTGACGAGAGCCAAACCAGTGGCAAGACTAGGCCAGCTTGGCGGGTGTTGACTGTGTGTCAATCCAGTGGAAGTCGAGAAGATGGGCAACGGTTGACTATGATATCCGATGGCCATCAAAGGAAACTGCGGTGGTTGTGTCAGCGGCGGCAACAGTTGGAACAACAACATTGGGAAAAGAGGAAGCAACGACAACCGACAAGAGATGACGGCGGCAAGAGGGCAGAATCAAGCACGAGTTGCATGTGCTAAAAATTACAGAAATGATAAGTATCGAACATCAGGGACGAGCACATGGCAACTTCGAACGTTTTCACGCCAAGTTTAGTGACACGAGAATGGGGAAATACCCCTTGGTTCCTAGGTGTATATACACCCAGAAATTGGAAAAACTAATAATAATTATAAAAAAGACAAAAAAAACTTCTGAAGTTTTTTAGAATGAACTTTACTTTCTTTTACACGAGTATGTAATTTTTCGTCAACCAAAACCAAGCGTTGACTTCAGGGCGCAAAAACAAAAAAAAACGTCAAAATAGTGTGAATAGTGTCTTGTACAACATATATGTCACTTGGATGAACTGTTTTCGAGGATCCATAAAAACACAAACGATTCGGCTTAACAAGATGTGTGTGATACCCGGCAAACATGTTAGTAATCATAATTGTGTGGGAACACCGATAATAACATAGGCGATTCCTGCTAATAAGCCATGTGTGTTGTCGGAAAACACTTGCTGGTAAACAATTGTCAGTGATTGATGAAAACAACACCGACGATTTCCGTAGTTTAATCCATATGCGATGTGATTTTCTCTGTCTGCACAACATCTATGCTCTGTCTACTAAAAAACAACATATATATATATATATATATATATATATATATATATATATATATATATATATATATATATATATATATATATATATATATATATATATATATATATACTTATAACAACATAATTGCATAACCAAAATAAATATCCAATCACATAAGTGACTACATATAACATTTGCGCCCCTAAGTGAACAGTTACATGCATAATAAACTAGGAGAAACGATCATCAAATCATCTACTACTTGTTGTGACGCTTGACATTGCTCTGCTTCTGGCTAGATCCATTGCCGTCTTGGGGAAGGAGGCACTTCCTCATGTCAACGATCCTAATGTACATCTCGTAGCTCATGTACGCCTCCTTGGTCCCATACATGATGTGATCTTCGTCCGGTTTGTCCATCCATACTGAGTTCCAGGCAAGCCCGTTCTTATTACAGGCATCCTTCATGTCTCTGTAGTAGGGGCAATGATGGCCTCGAGGAGGTGAACCGGTGAGTCCTTCTCCTTCTTCTTCCTGCCTCAGATCCTGTATTGGCCCTGGATGTGGACAAGATTCTGGCATGTGATGCCCGAATTCTTGAGCATCTTTAAATCATCGGTGGTGTCCACCGTAGCGAACCAGTAGTCGGAGTTGTTGACAAACTTGGCGAAACGCTCGGAAGGCCTTGTGGCCAGGTAGTAGTGGTGGACGAGGACGTGATTGTGTGCACACATTTGGGCGACGACGACCTTCTGATCATACCCGACATGAGTGCGGGTCTAGTCGATGTCAACCTCGTCCACTTTGTACCTGTCTGTGGCAAGTAACAGCTCCATAGTGTGGATGTAGTTCTCCACCCAGATTAGGTCTTTGGTGTACACCATTGAGAGCTCCGTGAACCTTCTGTGGGTGTCCACTACGACACGTGTGATGAACTGCCGCCCATCGTTGGCAGCCGCTGGGAACGCCATTGGAGCCGCGTAGGATACCCTGTCTGTATTTGTCGTTGTGGGTGTGCTTATTGCAATATTGGGCCACGATCAAAAGGTTTAAGACAAACAAGGGTTTTCCGCTGTAATAAATAGGGGCAGGCGACCTGTAATCCGCATGTCTTGTCACATCGTTCCCGACGGAGGATTCCAGTGCACTCTTGAGCATTCAACACGCGCTTCGTTTGGCCACACGTGGGCTCGAAGAGGCGCCAATGTATTGTTGGTGAGCATGTTCTCGTGCAACCATGCAAGCTTCCTGCCTAATGCATTTGGCACGCATCGTCTCAAAGAGGGGAAAATTGTGGGTGTTTATTGCAAAAGCTTTGCAATAACCAAGTGTGTGGAAGGACAAAAAGTAGCGCACATGTTTGGCAATAAGTTTACTCATGTGTGATGAGATAAAACTTACATAGGCGGGTAATGAGGGACACTCATGCGTCATAATTTTGTGCTCTACATGGCACACGGTTGAAGAAACTAATTGTGCAATAATGTCGAAGATCGTTGTCGAGTATGCAATATAGATGTTTTGCGATGAGATCGACATGGGAAACACATGCGAGAATGGTAAATATAATCAAGTCCATTACATATTAATGTCTAGATTATAACCATCCATTGCATATTAAGGTCAAAATAATACCACCAATATACATACGAGTCTCATACGATGCCATTTCAATGATTATATCACAAATGACAGAAATATTACAATGTTGAAACTCCATAATTACAAGGCTCAAATTCAAAGATTACAAGGTTTAAACTGATATTAGAAATGAAATTTGGCTTATGCAGAACGTTTGTCATGCAGCTGTAGACGCCCGCGTTGATCAGCTGAACTTGAACATATGAGAGGTTCAAACTAATATTACAACTAGTTTCGCCACTTCAATATTTTTGCAAAGGGACCAGCCACCAACAAGCCATGTATGGTCTTGACATAATGACTTTCAATTACTCTCTGAACTGAACTTCCATAATGAAATTCACCTTCTATGGAGCCTTTTCGATTCCGCCGTACTCGCCGTGCTGATCAGCAAACCATTCATTTTTTTGCGCCATAAATGTAGGGCAAACATAATTACCTTTAGCACACTTGCTCTCACAACAATGAACCTAGTGAATATAATCTCCGGTAAGGTCCCTCAATAGGAGTTCAATGTAATTTCTGACAGATGGAGATCAAGTCATTTTATGGGATTGTTATATTGCATCACATTATCAACTGTCGGTCCTAATCGTATATGCAAAAGAAGAGAACGTATTAGTGCCTACATGAAATTTTGAACACTACGTGCCTCTTTGATTTGCTGGATTTCTAAAATACACGAATAGAGTGACATGCTATCTTCGATCCAACATGTTTAACATGAGCGTTTGATTACACTCTAGGAAAACATAGGATTCCTCATGAAAGGTTGGAGTGGATGAAATTTTTCCTATGAAAACTAGTACAGATGAATCCAAAGGAGAAATCGCAGTAAATTCGTCATTTTAAACCTGGAAAAGGTACCAAAAATTGAACTCCCTTCTGGTTAAAATTTAAGAGAAAAGGAGCATCACATCCATATATAGCTTCTCCACGCAGAGAAAGTGTCTTAGGAATCTGACAACTTGGTCTAGGTCGGGGCTGATATATTCTTGTGCCAAGACCTTCACTGTGCGTAGATATGGGGTCAAGCTTGTCGGAATCATTTTCTGGATGACAGACGAACATACATCTTGAAAATTAGAAGAAAAAAATGTTATTTTCAAGAAGAAGGAGACTGTTGTACATGAATGGTTATGAATCCAATAACAAGTTCGGAGAATTTGACAGGCGAGTAGCCCAACACTGAAAATTTTGGGTCATAAATGACTTTGATTCTTGTTGCAACTTGTTGATCAACTATAAGTAATCTCTCAAGTAAAGATGTGTCCTCAATGACCATATCATGATACACCTTATGTGATCTCCTGTTGCAGCACCAGAAACACACATAAATTGTCCAGAAACTCATGCATGTGATGTAGAAGCTCTTAACCCATTGACCGCCTGAAGATGAATGTACTTGAGTGCACTACAGCCACGGAGCAGGTGCTCCATGTCCTCCTTGGGGATGCAGACGACAACGAGCTCGAGGTGCTTTAATCGAGGGAGAAAAAGAGCGGACGCAACATTAATCTAGGGGAAATGGTAGTTCATGAACCTAGCGAGGCACAACGTTGGCGTGAGGTGGAGCATGGACGGTGGAAGCGAGCACATATGTCCATCATTAAAACTGAGCTCCTCCAGCTGATCTAGGGCGGGGAATAAGAACCACTTGTCAATCTTGGCTTGGTCCTTGCCATTGGAACGGAACTTGCCCATCATAAGGCCTCTGATTGGGCCATGGTGCATGCCGAGGATCCGGTACAATGCGTCCAAGCGTTTGTGATAGCCAAGGAAGATCTTGTGGTCGTTGATGAGGTCGAGAGGGGTGGAGCGCCATAGGGGGCGCTCCTGCCAGGAGAGGATGATTATCCACATGCCATATTTGATTAGGAGGGGGAGATGATAACTATCAACATATAGCTGGGGAGGCTGCTGATGAAGTCTAGGCCCACTGGAGGCGCTTGTGGTTCTGGCTTGAACCGGCTTCGCTTAGCGGCAGCCTCGTCCTCCACCTCTGGAGTCTCCTCGGTGGTGGTGCTTTCTAATAGAAGTGGAGGAGTGGGACGATGGGGATTATTTAGTTAGAGCGGGGCAGAAGAATAGTGCATTGGTACTTAGAAGTTACTAGGTAGGAACAGACTTAACAAAGTCAGAAAATGAAATCCCAATTGGTTGCTTAAATAGTACTCCCTCCGTTCCTAAATATAAGGTGTATAAGTTTTTCAAAAAGTCAAACGTAACCTATGTTTGACCAACTTTATAGCAAAATATATAAAGATCTGCAACACTAAATATATAAAATATAAAAATATACTTCATGTGCAATCTAGTGATAATGGTTTGGTAGTCTAGACATTGATATTTTTGTCAATAAACTTGGTCAAAGTTAGACAAGTTTGACTTTTTGAAAAAATAATACACCTTATATTAAGGAACGGAGGGAGTACACAATTACTTGATATTGCTACATAAGTCAACATGAAGGTACTTGAAAGAACACTTACTTTGAACAAAGCCTAGACCAATGATGTTGTCGGGGAAGTTAGCATCTATCATATGATCTGGCTCTTTTAGATGTAGTGTAATTTTAGTGCCAGCTTCCATATAATGATTTTTTTTTGAAACTATGATAATTTTTTAGCAAATTCGGAAACTATACACCCTAATGCATAAAAATCAATATTGTGACCCCGTCGGCCTCTTGTTGGCCGAAGCGGGCCTTTTCGGTCTACGGTTGCTCGAAGTGGGCTCTTCAGCCTCCCGTTGGCCGAAGAGTGCCCCATCTGGGCCGAAGAGGAGGTGTCGGTGGTCAGGCAACAAAAGATGTGGGCATAAAAATCTATCAACATCAACTCCGAAAGCTGCAGTCTTCGGCATAACAGCGGCCAAAAAGGTCTTCGGCCTACTCGTGACCGAAGAGGCCGGGATAAGGCCGACATAGTCATCTCCTTACTCTCGCTTCTCTCTCTCTCTCTCTCTCTCTCTCTCTCTCTCTCTCT
>LR738716.1:38151674-38220100 GCA_902687465.1 Secale cereale
GCGCGTTGGTCTCTCTTCTCTCCCCACCCACGCCATCTCCTCCTTTTTGCATCCACTTTCGCATCCAAGCAATAGAAACAGTAGATCGTAGGAGGTGCGGCTTGGGAGGTGGTGAGGAGGAGACATGGTGGGGTGGAGGAGGTGAGGCTTGGGAGGTGGTGAGGAGGAGGTGCGGCTGGGGAAGAGGAGGTGCGGCTTGGGTGGTTTTCGGAGTTGAACTTCCGGTCGTCGTGGGGGCAGCGGTTGTGTTGTCCGGTGGTACAAGTACTCCGCGAGGTGGCCGGTGCCGCCGAGTTGAAGAGAGGATCAAGAAGCCGCAGACACACGCGTAGAAGGTATAAACATGTTGTCACAAATTTTCTCTAAGTTGTACAATTTAGTTAGTGTAGATAAATCCTATTGCGTACTTCTAGTGTTAATTTGTCTATGGTGGCATTTTAGTGGATTGTTTGTGTAGTGGTTAATAATTAATTTCGTTGAGATTAATGAGAAGAT
Organism: Secale cereale; assembly: GCA_902687465.1. Classification (NCBI taxonomy): domain Eukaryota; kingdom Viridiplantae; phylum Streptophyta; class Magnoliopsida; order Poales; family Poaceae; genus Secale; species Secale cereale. Next base: position 38,152,170 of record LR738716.1, read on the forward strand.
GGAATGTCTGACAGGTGAAAAATGTCTGAATCAGTAAATTTGACTGTTTATTACGGCCCTAGTAATGTTCGATATAATGAGCTGGGGTTGATCTTACTAGCGAGTTTAAAAATGGCGTCATGACACTTGCAGACTCGGACAGACTGGACATTAGACAGTTGATGAAGTACTGGTTGACTACTAGTTTTGGGTTGGATCCTAAAGTATGTTCCGTCAGTATTCATGCGCATTGTGGACCAAATCATGTGAAAATGTCAAGTGGGAGTTGATGCCGATAGATAGGATCCAACATTGGTTGACCCTATTAAGTCATTGTCGAGATCGAAGATTCCACCCATATTCCCTAGTGCAACCAGTGGCAAAGGAGGAGAATATCATACAAATCCACGTGGGGTATTAACCCGGCCAAGGCAGTCAAGTGTCTAACGAGATTGATTTATCCTAGTCACAGCCACCGGATGTGGATGCTAGACAACCCGAGAAAGAGTCGCACTACGTGCCACACAATGTTTCTGGTCAAGATACTAGGCAGAGTAGTCAGTCCATAATATTAGTTGGTTCTGGTTTTGCTGAGGGGGTGAGGAAGGGGAGGAAATGCAAAGGGTGATGGAGGAAGAGGACGAGGATGGATTCGCAGAGGATCTGGATTATGAAAATTCTGAGGATGAAGTGGCGGTACTGATTCCTTCTGCATGGGACCAGGACATATCCACTAGCCTTATGGTCAACGATGGCCATGAGACTCCATGGCAGTATAATCTGAACCAAGTCCAGATAGGAGCTATGTTTGATACAAAGAAAAAATTGAAGTATGCGGTGATAAAGTGGGCCATGTCTACACAGAGAGTTTTTTAGACACACATATCAAGTCCAACAAACTATACCATGAAGTGTATTGAAAGAGGTTGTCCTTGGAAGGTGCACATGCACGCGCCGAAGTACAACATCCACTGGGTTGTCATAGATGTTGTCCCACATAATTGTATGGGAAAAAACCTTCGCGTGAATCATCCAAACCTAACTTCAACTTCATTGCGCAACTCATGTATACCGAGATAGTGCAGAAGAAACACATGGAAGCAAAACACATCCATACATCAGTGAAGGTCAGATGGAATTATAACATTCCTTATGCAAAGGCTTGGAGGGCTAAGCAAAAGGCAATGGAGGAACCGTTTGGGATGTTCTTCGACTCATATGATAATGTTGTTCGTCTCCTGGACATACTAAGGAGAGGAATCCCGACACTTATGTTAACATACGAGACACGTGGTTGCCGAGTATACCAGATTTCAAGGTATTGAAACGAGTATTCTTCTCTTTTGCTGTGTGCATCGAAGCTTTCCAGCATTTTCCTCCTATGATGTTTGTGGATGGTACATTCCTGACTGGATAGTACAAAGGGCAAATCTTGATTGTTATTGGTGTGGACGTGAAAATTCAAATCATCCCACTTGCCATGGCAATTGTGGAGGGTGAGAACTTTTCGAGGTAGGTATGGTTCTTCCGACAAGGGAAAATTGTCATCGTGAAGGACCGACCAAACATGTGTGTCATTCATGACACACATGCTGGTATATTGAAGGTCGTGAAGACACTAAGGAATCCAACAGAAGATGAACCAACACCTTGGAAGCATAGCCAGTGGTATATGCGCCATCTTGGGGCTAATTGTTTTCTCATAGTTCAAGAACAAGCGGTTGATGAACTTGCAAAAACATTATGCAAGCAGAACCAGCAGCGCAAATACAATTTTATTTGGTCAAAACTAGATGAGTTTACTAAGAAGCAGGTTCATGCTAGGATGAAAATGGAAGAACATCAGGTTGCATTAGCAACAATCATCGCGGAGCTAGAGTAGCTAGTAGGACTTTGTGACTTGCCAGCAATTGACCCTCCTAGTACTAAGAGAAAGATGGGGAGGGCGATACAGAGTTTTTCTTAATGGATTGAAAAAGAGCCTCCCGTGAATTGGTCTTTGCTGCATGACACCCATGGAGCTAGGTATGGCCACATTTCATCCAACCTTGCAGAGGTGTATAACTTTGTTCTCCAAGGGAATAGATCATGGCCACTCACAACTATTGTGGAGGTTGTATTCCATGGCACTTTGAGATATTTCAGGAAAAGTCATGAGTTAGCAAAGAACCATATTGCAAATAATCACAACACACCTTATTGTAGCCATGTCATGGAGTACATGGCAAAGAAGATAGAGAAAGCAAAGAAGCACACTGTCAGACTCATAGGTAACTGAGAAAGGAGGTATGATGTTAAGCTTCCTACTAATGGTTTTAGTTCTGTAAATGAGGTGCACACGTATGAGGTAAAAATTGGAACGAAATCTTTTCCAATGTGTGAGTGTACATGCAACAAACCAAAGTTGTTGCAGCTGCCTTGCTCACATGTGTTGGCTGTCTGTGGCCAGATTGAGTTGGACGCCATTTCCTTTGTGTGCCCATACTATTTACAAGATGTTGTACTCAACACATGGACTAGTGAGATGACAGGGTTTAGAGTCGTGGCAATTTCAACAAGGTAAACGACTGTGAGAGAGTATACATCCCGGATCCAAAACTTTGGCGAACAAGTAGGGGTAGACGTATGGCCCGACACATCCAAAATGATATGGACCAATCAGAAGCTGGTGGAGCAACCAGACAATGTTTGCTATGCGCGGCTTATGGGCATAGGATGAAATATTGTCCCTACCAGTACAAAGACGGTGGTTCCACATCGATGAGTGCTTCCACGTCGACGACTGCGACAACAGGAGGAAGAGGCGGACGCGGTCATGGCAGTCGAGGCAAAAGGGGAGAACAAGGAAGAAATAGCTCACAAGCTATTGTTATTTGTAATATGCTGAACTATGTTTTAATTTGTAATATGTCTGGACTATGTTTTTCTTTATAATAGGTTGGACTATGTTTTACTTTGTAATATGTCTGAACTATGTTTTGATTTTTAATATGTATGGACTATGTCGGGGATATACCCCGCGGTATGACCCGGCCAGACTTGGCGCTTCATCATGACCCGCTGGAGGACTGGCGATTCACTAGCCTGGCGACTCACTGAAAGTGCAACTATCCCTAGGTGGTTTTCGTAATTACTAACAACATATAGCTCACTGAACTAATGCTATCTCAAGATAAATATTTCAGGAAAGTTCAATGATTGGCATGGCATGGATTAGAAACGTGGACCCCTCAAAATGCTAAGGACACATATTTCAAGCTCAAGACCTTACATTTTCTATTTTAATGATCCAAGATCACATTGAGTCCATAGGAAATCCGATACTATTAAAAGGGGATGAGGTGTTGCTTAATTGGTTTCTTGCTCAAAATGCTTAGTGATATGCTCCAAAACCCTCAACCACTTTCTCACATCCACATATGTCCCAAACCAAAAGTCAAACTCGGCCCCACCGAAACCTTCTATCCGGCGCCACCGAGTTCTCTTGAATAGCCATTGCCAAAAACCCTAGTCACTTCGGTCTCACTCATAGGGATCTCGGTCTCACCGAGATGGGATTGCAAACTCTCTATTTCCCTTCGTAACGTTTCGGTCTAACCAAGATGAGCAACCGGTTCCACCGAATTCGCAATGCAAACTCTCGGTTTCCCCTTCGTAACGTTTCGGTCCAACTGAAACGATTGAATCGGTCCCGCCGAGTTTGCCTGACCAACTCTCTGGTTAGCTTATTACCAAAATCGGTCCTGCCAAGTTTGTGTAATCGGTCTGACCAAGATTACGTTATGCCCTAACCCTAATGAAATCGGTCCTACCGAGTTGACATGTCGATCCCACCGAAATGCCTAACGGTCACATTATGAACTAAATCTGTCTGACCGAGTTCTCTGATTCGGTCCCACCGAGTTTGGTAAATTGTGTGTAACGGTTAGATTTTGTGTGGAGGCTATATATACCCCTCCATCCACTCTTCATTCATGGAGAGAGCTATCAGAACATGCCTACACTTCCAACATACATTTTCTGAGAGAGAACCACCTACACTTGTGTTGAGGTCAAGATATTCCATTCCAACCACAAAAATCTTGATCTCTAGCTTTCTCCAAGTTGCTTTCCACTCAAATCATCTTTCCACCAAATCCAATCCTATGAAAGAGAGTTGAGTGTTTGGGAGACTATCATTTGAAGCACAAGAGCAAGGAGTTCATCATCAACACACCGTCTATTACCTTTTGGAGAGTGGTGTCTCCTAGATTGGTTAGGTATCACTTGGGAGTCTCCGTCAAGATTGTGGAGTTGAACCAAGGAGTTTGTATGGGTAAGGAGGTCGCCTACTTCATGAAGATCTACCCTAGTGAGCCAAGTCCTTTGCGGGCAATGGCCATGGTGGGATAGACAAGGTTGCTTCTTCGTGGACCCTTCGTGGGTGGAGCCCTCCATGGACTCGCGCAACCATTACCCTTCGTGGGTTGAAGTCTCCATCAACATGGATGTACGATAGCACCACCTATCGGAACCACTACATTGTGTTTGCTCCCTCAAACTCCTCCCTTTACCTTCATATGCAATTTCTTTACATTCCGCTTCTATACTCTTAGAATTGCATGTGTAGGTTGATTGCCTGACTTGTGCATAATTGCTAAAATCTACCAAGACTTAAAATTGGGAAAAGGCTAGGTTTTTATTTGGTCAAGTAGTCTAATCACCCCCCTCAAGACATACTTTCGATCCTACAAGTGGTATCAGAGCTAAGGTCTCCATTTGCCTTGATCTCCATAGCTTTTGGTGATCATAGCCTTGGTTTCACAACCTATGAGAGCATGGTGTCTAGCGAGGGAAATTACCACCGTAGAGGTCCTTACTTTGATGGTACTAATTTTGCTAGTTGGAAGCATAAGATGAAAATGCATATTCTTGGACATAACCCCACCGTTTGGGCTATTGTGTGTGTTGGCTTGCAAGGTGAATTCTTTGATGGGAGAGAACCAAACCGTGAAGCTACCGCGGAAGAGTTGAAGATGCTGCAATATAATGCTCAAGCTTGTGATATCCTCTTCAACGGATTGTGCCCCGAATAATTCAACAAAATCAGCCGTCTTGAGAATGCAAAGGAAATTTGGGATACTTTGATTGATATGCACGAGGGTACTGACTCTGTCAAGGAATCCAAATTGGATGTGCTTCAAAGTCAACTTGACAAGTTCAAAATGAAGGATGGTGAAGGTGTCGCTGAAATGTACTCTAGGCTTGCTCTCATCACAAATGAGATTGCTGGCTTAGGAAGTGAGGAGATGACCGACATATTCATCATCAAGAAGATCATAAGATCCTTGGATATAAAATATGATACCATGTGCACATTGATCCAAATGATGCCCAATTATAATTATGTCAAGCCTACGGAAGTCATTGGGAGAATTGTTGCTCATGAGATGTCACTTAAGGATAAGGAAGAGCTCCACAACAAGTCAAGTGGTTCTTACAAAGCCTCATGTGATGCTCCCACATCATCAAGTGAGAAACAAACCTCCAATGAAGAATTGAGCCTAATGGTGAAGAACTTCAACAAGTTCTACAAGAGTAGAAGCAAGGAGAGAAGTTCCAGGTCAAGGTCCTACAATGACAAAAGATCTTCAAGTCGTGAACGAAATTGCTACAATTGTGGAAGACCCGGACACTATTCCAATGAGTGTACGGCTCCCTACAAAAGAAGAGAAGATTCTCCCAAAAGGAGTAGGAGAGAAGAATCACCACCAAGAGAGAAAAGGAGTAGAGATGATCGTTATGAACGAAGGCCCTCTCAGATAAGCAAGGTCTCGGGAAGGAAAGACAAGTCATCAAAGAGATACACAAAACGAAGACATCAAGCTCACGTTGGTGAATGGGTATCCGGCTCCGACTCCGGCCATCACTCTGAAAGAAGTTATCACTCCGACTCCGAATATACTCAAGATGAAGGTGTTGCCGGTCTAGCACTTGTGTCAACCAACTCCTACAACATATTTGACTCACCAAATGAAGGAATTGGAAGATTCTTCATGGCTAAAGGCCCAAAGGTATCACACCCCGAGTATGTTGATTTCAATAGTGATGAAGAAGATTTACTTGTTGACAACTCTAGTTATGAAAACTATGATGAACTTGCTATTAATCATGCTAATCAAGGTAAAACGAATGACGATGATAAGAAGGAGATTGAGAGTCTAACTAAAGAACTAAACACTCTTAAGTTAGCTCATGAAACTATCTTGGAAGATCATCGAGAACTTTTAAAGACTCATGAGAAGTTACGCTGTGAAAAGTTCAACCTTGAGCAAGAGCATGAGTTCTTAAAAGAAATCAATGATGATCTTCACAAGAAAAGTTCTTCTTACATTGACAAACGTTTACTCTTGTCTACTTGTATGCCACAAGTTAAATCTAGCAACAAGAACAAGAAAGATTCTTCATCTAGTAGTAACAATAATCATGCTAAATCAAATATTGTTGCTTCTAGTAGTACTCTTGATTCCAGTAATGATTCTCTTAGCCAAGTTACACTTCAGCAAGAAAATAGCCTATTGAAGGGAATTATAGAGGAAAGTGTTTACAAGAGCCTTGCCGGAAGTAAGCAATTTGAGGAGATTGTACGCAAGCAAGGAAGACACCGGAAGAATAAAGGTGTTGGTTTTGAATGAAAGTTCAATGCCAATGGAGTTGAGTGGGAATAAGATCAATACCCCAAGACAAAGTTTGCTCCTCAACAAGAGAACTATGATCCCACTTATTTCCAAGGAACACAAGGTCAAGATGATCTTCCACCACTAGACCACAAGCAAAAGGGCAAGGGCAAGCTTCAAGAGGATATTGATGCATTTGAAGAAGCTCCCAAGGCCTTGGTCAAGTGGGTTCCCAAGACTACATCAAGTTCTACTTCATAAAGTACGACTACAACTCCAAGGATTCCCATCAAGATGGTGTGGATCCCGAAGAAGAAGAACTAAAGAGTTCTTGAGGGTGACACTGTCAACATACTTCACTCTTATTCATATTGGCGAGCACAAGTGCAACAACTTCCACAGCTTGCACTAGTTCAAGGAGTCACAACCCCTCTTGTTAGTAAGTCAAGGGACAAGGTAACCTAATTCTTTCATGGACATGATCTTGTGTGCAATTCACTCTATGTCCATGGATATCTTTGTTTGTTCCTTGTGAGACTAACTCGTGTAGGTATTGAAAGTGCAACTCACTCCAATGGATTGCTCCAAATGATCTACATCAACATTGAGCATCCACATCTTCAACATCTACATGAAGTCATCATCGACAAAACCCAAGGTTAGTTCATCCCTCTTAGGGGGGTATCACATCTAGGGGGAGCTTGTACTCTAAAAATTGAGCTAAAGCAACTCTGATGGTGTGAACACAACAATGCTTTATGTAAAAGTGGTAACCCCACTTGTTCTTAAATGATGAGTATGACCTATGATCAAATGTTCTCATTTGACACCTAAGTCAATATACTCATATATAGATGACCTAGTCATCGCCAATTGCTTGATAGATGCTAGAATGGTTGTGCATCCTTTGCCACATGTTTCATTTGCTATCTTATTGTGTGAGCATGTTGGATGCATATTTTACTCATTCGAGGACATCCATTTGTTGCTTTGATTGTTTGGCTCTTTATCTTTTGTCAAATGGATGGACAAGAATGCCTAAGAACTCCCTCTAGCTATCTATGTTTTTCTCATCTCAAACTCTATTCATGCTACATCACAAAGTTTGATCAAGTCAGATTCGAACCACTCTGTGTGAGGAGCACTCGGAGTCCCCGATTCGTCATAGACTTAAACTTCCAAAACCTCTTTGTGCATTTCGGTATGACCGAGTCATCCACTTTGGTCACACCGAGTTCACTAAGTTGATCTAGGTTTTCAATCTCGGTGCAACCAATTTGAACTTTTCGGTCACACTGAGTTGTAGTAACCGCTTGCGATTTTGCATCTCGGTGCCACCGAGTTGTTCCACTCGGTCACACCGACAGGGTCGGGATATATATATTCACGGGTGAGATTTTGGAAATTTCTTCAAACTCCTCAGCCTACGCGTGTGTCCTGCTCTGCCTCCTCGGGTCTCCGGATCGTCTCCTCGCCGCCAGCGACCTCCCGCCGCTGGTTTCCTGTCACATCCCTAGTCAGTGCTTGCATTAGGACTAGCTACAGTGTGCATCATGTTTACTTTCCACAGAACTTGAAATGGGAATGACAGAAACCCCAGCACCCCTCTTCTAACAACTAGGGTTTAATAAAAACTTTTCCAATGTACCCAAAATGCCCTTCAAAAATGTTCATCATATTTGCCTTGGTCTTAAACCTCTGCCAAAAATGGTGCACAATTTTCTAGGACATCCAAAAAGGTCTCTGGATTAATTCATATTGTAATTGCATTTGGGCATTTAAATGCTATAAAATATTTTATGTGCCCAAATAATCATAAACTAAAATGTTCCATATTGTTCATATTATATACAGTGGGCATGACTAGTTTTATGAGATATAAAAATGTTCTAGCATTTTTACTAATTCAACAAAGTTGAAAAAGAAACAAAACAGAAATAAAATAGAAAGAGAGGAGAGAGAAGACTACCTGATGCCCACTAGCAAGCCCACCTGCCGGCCCAGCCCAGCCATCGCTCCAGCGAGCTGCTTGGCTCGGCCAGGTAGGCAGGCAGGTGCTCGACGGCGGCAGCAGCGCGCGCCACGCACCTGCCCGCCGCCCTGCTTCCTCCCCTCGCCGTTCTGGTGGCCTGGTTCGACCACCCACTCCTCCCCCGAGCTCGCAGACATGTTCCCTCCTCCCAGCTCCTCTCCCTCGCCTTCCCCGCGCCATGGCCAACGCAGCCGCCGCCGTCCTGCCGCCATAGCCGCAGCCACCGAGCTCCCCTCGCCTCGTTGTCGTGTCCCCGAGCTCCGCCACCGTCTGTTACGCCTCCCCGTCGAGCCACGCCTCGCCGGAAGCTTCAACGCATCGTCCCCGAGCACTTCTCCCCCGTTCGGCCATCGAGATCGCCGGCGACCTCACCGTCGCAGCAGCTCGTCCCCGACCTCGCCGTCAACTCCAACGTGACCATCGTGAGCCCAGCTACCTCCCCATCCTCTCCGTATTCCCCCTCTAGCCCTGTACCGACCGCATGAATCTCACCCGCACGCACCGCTGTGGAGCTCGTCGCCGACGAGGCTCCGGCCACCCAACGGCCGCGCCACCCTGTCCGTTAGCTTCACTGCATCCCCAGGAACCTAACGCGCCACTCCACGAGCCTCGCCGTGCTCTCTAACGACTAGCCCGAGCTCACCCGAGCTTCGGCAACCGCTGGACTCGTCGCCGGCGCCTTTTCCGGTGACCCAGAGGCCAGCCACCACCACCACTCGACGCGGCTCACTCCCAGCTGCCCGTAGATGTGCTCCGCCGTCTATTTGGCCGCCGGAGCACAAATCCCGCACCCCACCGCCGCGTTTGGCCTCGCCGGCGGCTAAACGCCAGCGAGTCAGCCCCGTTTGACCAAGGGTTTGACCCCCCCTGGGTCACTGACATGTGGGCCCTGTCTGTTAGTCAAACCTAGATTAGTGTGTAAACTAATCCTAATTAGTTAATTAACTAACTGTGACACTGACCAGTGTGTCCCACTGGTCAGGTTTGACTTGGACCAGGTCTGTTGACCTGCTGACGTCAGCATGATGTCATGCTGACGCAGTAAATGATTTTCTAGGATTATTTGATTTAAAACAATTCAGGAAATTCCAAAAAATGCTTTAAACTTCAAAAAATCATATAAATTCAACAGTAGCTCAGATGGAAAAGATTTATATCTGAAAATTGATCAGAAAAATCCAATCTTTCCAATGGCACTGGTTTCATGCGTGTTTGAGCAAGTTAACCTGGCTGTTCACTTTAAAACATGATAATGCACTTTAATAAATAATAGTTTGGGTTTCAATTTGAATCTTTGATTCAAATGGACTCAAACCCTTCTGTTTATAGATGCATTAGCCCAAAACACATGCATCTTGCCATATCATGAGCATGCTTCATATTGTTGCATTTGTTTGCTTATTGATTGTATCGCCGGTGTTCTCCGTGGTAGGTCCTGCTCCCGAGGATACTTCTGCGTATCCAGCTAAAGAGCAGTACCCGACAACCACTCTGTCAGGCAAGCAACCATTGATCATTCCGATACAAACCCATCTTCTCGCTCCTGCTCTCTTTTACTGCATTAAGGCAACAACATGTGAACTGCTACTTGCTGCGGTAGTTGAACCCTATTCCTTTGCATGACCTGTCATTGCCATAGTAAATAATTTAAACCCACTAGCGTGTGTAGGAGTTGATTGAGCCATGTGATGTGTGGTCCACCATGCTATTTGTTTATGTTGCCTGCTATGCTTAGAGTTGTGTCAGGTCTGGTTCATCTGGGTGATGGATCAGAGTGAAATGATCATACCGGTAAAGAGAGGGAAGTGTGGAACATGTTTGGTAAAGGTATCGATGAAAGGCCATGTAGGAGTACGTGGTGGGTTGTTTCATTGGAACCATCCATAGGACCTGAGATCTGTATGTGTGGTTCAAGTTACAGCTACTACCACACATTGGGCCCTGAAATATGACCCCGCTCGACTTATTGACTGCCCATGTTCTCTGTCCAGGAGTTGCAACTAGTTTCTGGTGTTTGTAGTTTACTGGTGGTCGTGCATAGCGCTGACCCTCGGGGTGGGCTGTGATGCGACAGATACATGGCCGGGTGTACCGAGCGCCCGTTTGGTGACTCAAGAACCCTGTACACATCGTTTGGGGCCGTGAGCGACACCCCGGCCGGATCTCCCCACGGATGGAACCCAAATAGGCGATAAACCTAGACGAGAGGCTTGAGTGGTTGGTTAGGTCGTGGTCTACACCCACGTCGGCTTTCGCTTGAAGTCTGCCGAGCACATGTCGTGTGCAGACGCTAAGTGGTGGAAACATGTGTGAGGAAGTACACCCCTGCAGGGTTATAAATCTATTCGAATAGCCGTTGTTCGCGGTACGGACTACTTGGTTACTCTTACAGTTCATAGACAAGTTGATGGATACTACTAAAAGCCTCAAGACAAGTGTGAGTGCCGTGAATGGCCCTTCCGTAGGATGACGGGAGAGGATCCACAGTGGTGTAATGTTGTGGTGAGTAGAGGACTCATGTACGTAGTCTTATCTTGCGATCTGCTAAGAGTCGTAGTATAGGTTAGCCAAGAGTCAAAGCTGGCTTGCTGCTATGAACTCCACTACCCTTGTTTATAATGATGCATGTAAGATAGGTTCTGTTGTAAGACTTGCTGAGTACCTTTGTACTCATGTTTGCTTAATAACTGTTGCAGAGGAAAACCCTGCCCCTTCAGATGGGTTCTATATAGACGTTAACGTCAACGAGTAGCTTGCTACCCAGACGGAGATCCTGAGCTTGTGAAGGGCCTTGTAGATAATCAGGCTACACCAAGCCTTTTTTATTTTCCAAGTTGTTTGTACTCAGACATGTTAGCTTCCGCTTGTGCTTGTATGATTGTATGACTTGAGTGTTGGGTCATGTGACCCCTACTTGTATGGATATGTTATGTATGGCTCTTCGGACCCTCTTAAATAAAGTAATTTGAGTCATAGAGTTCTGTTGTGATGCAATGTTGTATTTGCACATATTGAGCATATTGTGTTTATGATTGAAATTCTTGGTATGTGTGGGATCCGACACCTAGTTGTTTCCCTTTGGTAGCCTATCTTACAGGGAAATGCCTCCTAGTGCTTCCAATGAGCCTTGGTAGCTTGCTACTGCTCGGAACACGTAGGCTGGCCGGCATGTGTCCTTCTTCGTTCCTGTGTCTGTCCCTTAGGGGAAATGTCACGCGTTGTTCCTTTAAGTCCATGTAGCTCGCTACGACTTGGGTTCATACGTTGATGACCGACACGTTCGTTGCTGGGTCATGGATGCCTGTCTCTGTAATTTAGTGCCACTTTTGGTTTATAACTAGCCATGTCGGCCCGGGTTCTCTATCATATGGATGCTAGCGACACTGTCATATACGTGTGCCAAAATGCGCAAACGGTCCCGGGCCAGGTAAGGTGGTACCCGTGGGGATACCGTGCGTGAGGTCGCAAAGTGATATGACGTGTTACAAGCTAGATCGGTGTGATTTAGGATCGGGGTCCTGACAGCGTTGGCATCAGAGCCTGACTGCCTGTTGGTTTCTCAAGCCAATTTGGTCGATGTTGAGTCTAAAAAAATTCTTAGTTATATGTAGGGGAATTGATTGTGGAAGGGAACGTAAGGCTCTTTTTACTTCTTTACCTTATGCCCTTCTGATCTGAGTCAGCCTATTCTTTCTACGGGGGTTTAGGACTAGGCCTCTCATTCTTACTAGGTTCACGTGTTACTAATCCGCAGACTCTTAGGATTGTTGGTTCTAAGCCTTAGTTCAGTTTCTACCCTTATAGTATGATGATTAGTTGGACCCGGAACATTGATATGATATTGTTGAGTGGCTATGCTATCATTTGTATGATGTCTCAAAATCTTTTTGAGCATTTACGGTTGTTATGCTGCCTGATTTCTTCCAGAAATTCTAATGCCTTTGCATTATTTCGTGTTTGAGATGTCTGGACGCACACCTCACCAAGTGGTTCGTTTGACTCGGTGCATTAATGTGCCCGGTCACACGGCCATGCTAGTCCGTGTGTTGACTGAGACCGGCTACCGTTGGTATCCTGAGTACACCGTGGAGGAACAGTACCGGGATTTCAACCAGAGTCAGTATTTCTGCACAGTCCGGATATATCCCTCATATCCCGGAGCTAACGACCCCATCCATTGGTCTTATGGACTCGGGGTTACCATCGAGATGGCAGTGCAGGATGCCGCTTACTCGATGATGACCATCCTCCGGGCTAGGCATGCCCTGCTGCTGAACACTGAGCTCTGTTACATGCCAGCCTCACTTCCTGGAGAGGAAGGCTACTACACTGGTCTGCATACTGATGCTGCTCATGAGGAGCCACTGCTTCAGACTACTATCCAGATGCTGGAGTATAGGGACTGTGAGGTCCGTGCCCTCCGGATGGAGCTGTATAACACTCGAGTCGCCCACTCGACTACTTTGACACGGCTTGCACCTGTTGTGCACGCCGGATATCTGGATATGCGGGATTTGTACCCCGTGTGGACTCGTCTTCCTGATCGTATGGATTGGCGTGACATTGGGGGTGTTACACCTCCACGTGTGTCAGGGATATTACTAGCAGGTATAAACCGGCCAGGAAGATCCGGATTACACTGACATAGTTGTATTATCACAAGCCCAATAGAATATGTACAAGTGGATACAGCCCATAGAGGTTTAGGGCCCATGTGTAAGGCCTACGGTTTGTAAACCGTCATATCATGTAACTTGGGATGTAAGAAAGAAAGAGTAGAGACCGAGGTGGACACGTTTATGAGCCGGCCTCGGGACTCTATAAACCGGACCGGGCGTCGCCTCCTATATAAAGGGACGACCCGGCGATGGTTCGGGACAAGAAACAACAGCTCGAGAGATAGGCAAGCGATTTGCTCCCTGTTCATCGACGCACAAGCAATACCACACCAAACTAGACGTAGGCTTTTACCTTCATCGAAGGGGCCGAACTAGTATAAAACTCCCAGTGTCCCTTGTCCGCTTTAACCTCTTCAAGCTAACCCGCGCGACGGCCTCACACCTAAGTCCTCTAAACCGGACATATGCCATGCTAATTCCACGACGGTGGCGCCCGACGTGGGGCTATTACACGATGGTTTCGAGTTCTTGAAGGGAAGCTTTGAAGGACTAAAGGGTTACGTAGTTGGCCGGATGACCAGGAGTCGTCGCGGCCGGATCTACATCGACGATGCAGGCTGGGGCCCGGAGGCTGATTCAATCGAATACGGGTACTGGGTCCCCTTCGGCGGCATCCACGTCTTCATTGGCAAAATCGGCGAACCGGGACGTGGGCCGGACATCTTCCCCAACATCGTCGAGCCGGCTCAGCGCGCGAGATCGACCCAGATTCAGCCCGCCGTGAAGCGTGTTTTCGTTGGAGCAGTACATGGGTCCAAGCCGAGGGCGGATCGGATTCTGGTGGCGAGACAGTTGTCTACTCTGACGATGAATCTTCATCCGGAGAGACCGAATCTTTGTATCTGTTGCGGGACGGCCGATCTGAGGGTGTGTCCGATGGCGATAGTATTCCGGACCCCTTTGATCCGCCAAACCGGGTGGCCGTTTTCATTGCCGGATCACAGTCTGCGCAGCAGCCCTCGGTGACCGGGGCGTTCACGGCAGAGGCAGCGGGTGCTGGGGCAGGCAACCAAACCCCATCACCCTTTGACGTCCTATCCACCTTGGTCGGAGATTTGACGGTGCTCACAACAGCAGAAGTGGCCCCTGCCGACAAGGCGCAACATGATGCGGAGATCCTTCAGCTGAAGGGCCGGATTGAACAGGCTAAACGGGATCTGGATGCGGAGAAACCCAGGATGGCTACGAGGCAAGCAGAGCTAGACTCCCAAGCTTTCCGGCTCAGGGTGGATCAGAATTCTGCACAGGAGGTAATGTACAGAAGACAGCAAACTCGTCTATCGCCGGTTTACGAGGCGAGGAATCTCTTTGGCACACCAGGAGCGGGAACCAGCAATCGCCCAGAGGTAAACCGGGGAGGAGCCCCGGGGACTGGCGCGTCGGTTCAGCCGCTGGCCACAGAGCAAAACCGCCAAGTTGTGCCAACGCCGCACGTTCCCACCCCTCCCGGCCATTATTCTAACCCGTTGGACAACATTGTCGCCGCTGCTTCACGACTGGCCGCTTTACCCATTGAGGGGACATCCCCCGTGGCGATGGAAGCACGCCGGGCTAAGGAATTGCTGGACACGGCGCTGACGCAGCAGCAGGCGTACTCTTACACCAGGGAGAGGATTCATTCAACCCCCCGCCCGAGCCGGAGTTACACTAGGCACTGGGATGAACCGGCTGTGTCTAGCAGCGAGCAGAGACGTCACCGTCACAGGCAGGATAATCCGGCGGGAATAGAAGCACACGCCCAAGAGGCGATAAACCGGGCCAGACATACTGCCCGCGAGGACACCCGTCAAACAACGCCGGTTCACCCAACCACAGCAGAAACGGGAGTCATGGCTAGTTCCTTTGGAGTACAGTGTCTCATCCTCGCTTTACGAAGCGTGAAATTACCCAAAGACTTCAAAGGCCCGCGCAAGGTACCCAACTACACAGCGGATCTGGCTCCAGAGGCGTGGGTTGAAAGTTATGAGATGGCTATGGAGATGCTTGATGTGGACGAAGCGGCATGCCCCAAGTACTTCACCATGATGCTTGAGGGTACAGCCCGGACATGGTTAAAGGGCCTACCACCTAACTCCATCGGATCATGGGGTGAGTTGCGTCGCCAGTTTATCAAAAATTTCAAAGACACGTGCAAGCAGCCAATGTCGGTGGTAGACTTAGCAGCATGTGTTCAAGGAGAGCAGGAACCCACGAGCAGCTGGGTGCGGCGAGTATCAGAAATCCTGCACTCTTCCAATAGCATCAACCCTAGTACGGCGATAGTGACATTGGAAAACAATTGCCGGTTTGAGTCTCTGAAGTTGAAGTTAGGACGGCTCAAGCGCGATTGCAATGACATGGGAACGCTCATGAGCGCTCTGGTGAAATACGGGGATTCTGATAACACCAAGTACCCAGATGCAGACGAAGACAAGTCCGGAAAAGCGAACAAGGCTGGTAAACCGGCGCAAGCTAATCCGGTAGGAACGAGTTACAATGGTAAGCGAAAAGCGGAGGGCAGCTCTGATTTTGTGGCCAATACCAACGTTCAGGGAAACGGGCAGCGCCGCAAGGGTAGACCACCTCCGCGTGGCGAGGGGCTATCCTTCAATCTAGATCAACAGTTAAACGCGTCTTGCCCTAAACACAGTACGGAGGGAAACCCGGCTAAGCATTTATGGAAGGACTGCCACATCATGATAGAGGCCATGAAACAAGCCAGATATAATCACGGACCTCCTGGCGGCGGCTCAAGTTTCGGTTTTCAGGGTCCGGGTTACCAGGGCAATGGTTCCGGATCAGGATATCACGGCGGTAACAATAACTACAACAGCAACGGTCAGCATCAACATAACTAGCAGCATGGTCAGGGTGGTTACAACAACCAAGGCAATCAGCAGCGCCAGCAGCAGTAGCAATCCGGATATCAAAGTAATCCGAAGGAGCTAAAGCAGTGGACAGTATCATGCTTTCACCACAAGTTTGTGCAAGCGAGATCAAAAGGTTCTGAAGCGGGCAGTATATGCAGTTGAACCAGCGACGCCACGTTTTTTACGTTGGTCGGAACAACCTATTGTGTGGAGCAGAGAGGATCACCCGCCACGGGTTGATAATCCGGGCCAGTTGGCCCTGGTGGTGGCACCACGGGTGGGTGGCTACAAGTTCACAAAGGTACTCATGGACGGCGGCAGCAGTATCAACATCTTATACTATGAGACTTTCCGGCGTATGGGGTTGACAGATAAGAAGTTGAGACAGTCCAACACGGTATTCCATGGAGTGGTGCCAGGTAAATCGGCTTACCCAGTTGTGAAAATTGATCTGGAAGTCACCTTCGGGGATGAGCAGGATTCTAGGTCAGAGACAGTGACCTTTGAGGTCGTAAAGATTAGGAGCCCATATCATGCTCTGTTTGGGAGACTGGTTTACGCCAAGTTCATGGCTAGACCGTGCTATGTTTATCTACAGCTCAAGATGCCGGGTCACAAGGGAACCATCACGGTTCACGGAAGCCGAAAGATCGCATTGGAATGCGAGGAGGGAGACGCAGCTTATGCAGAGGCAGTGTGTGCTACGGAGGAGTTGAAATTCTACAAAGACAATGTTGTTCCGGCGGATATGTCCCTGTTAAAGAAGCCAACCACAGAGCATGATTCGGCATTGAAGTTTAAATCGGCAGAGGAAACCAAGCAGATCAACTTTGTGCCAGGAGACTCATCCAAGCAGTTCACTATCAGTGCTAACCTAGACCCCAAATAGGAAATCACGCTCATCGAGTTCATCCGTGAGAACCGGGATATCTTTGCATGGAAGCCTTCTGACATGCCAGGTATACCGAGGGAACTCGCTGAGCACAGTCTTAATATTGATCCAAAGTTTAAACAGGTCAAGCAGTATTTGCGCCGCTTCAATGAAGAAAGGCGCAAGGCTATAGGTGAAGAAGTGGCCAGGCTTTTGGCCGCAGGATTCATAGTCGAAGTGTTTCATCCGGAGTGGTTGGCTAATCCGGTACTGGTGTTAAAGAAAAATGGAACGTGGAGGATGTGTGTAGATTACACAGACCTAAACAAGGCTTGCCCAACTGATCCTTTTGCTCTCCCTCGTATTGATCAGATTATTGATGCTACGGCAGGATATGAGCGGCTAAGTTTTTTGGATGCATATTCAGGGTATCATCAAATCAAGATGGCAGTTAAGGACCAGGAGAAGACAGCTTTCATAACTCCCTTTGGAGCCTTCTGCTATGTATCCATGCCTTTTGGGCTCAAGAGTGCCCAAGCAACTTATCAGCGTTGCGTGTAGAACTGTTTCAGAGGACAGATCAGAAAAAATGTCCATGCTTATGTTGATGACATTGTGGTGAAGTCAAGGAAGGGGGAGACGCTGATAGAGGATTTAAAAGAAACCTTTGACAACCTCCGGGTTTATAATATGATGCTTAATCCGGAGAAGTGCGTTTTCGGTGTTCCAGCAGGCAAGCTCCTTGGATTCTTAGTATCAAACAGAGGAATAGAGGCTAATCCGGAGAAGATCAAGGCGATCACATCCTTGACTAAACCGGCTTGTATCAATGATGTCCAGCGCATAGCAGGCCGCATTACAGCATTAAGCCGATTCATCAGCCGTTTGGGAGAGAAGGCAATTCCGCTTTATCAGATGCTGAAAAAGACAGATCGGTTTATATGGAGCGAGGCTGCAAACGCTGCGTTCGAGGATTTGAAGCGGCAATTAGCAGAGCCGCCAGTTCTTGCTGCCCCGGTTGACAACGAGCCGCTGCTGTTATACGTGACTGCCAATGCCCGTGCAGTTAGCGTGGCAATTGTGGTAGAGCGCAAGGAAGCAGGCAAGGAATATCCGGTTCAGCGTCCGGTTTACTACATCTGTGAGGTTCTCATTGAGTCAAAGCAAAGGTATCCGCACTGGCAGAAGTTGGTGTACCGCGTGTTCATGGCAACCCGGAAGCTGAAACACTATTTCCAGGGCCACCCAATAACTGTTGTTAGTTCAGCTCCATTGGGGGATATAATCCAGAACAGAGAAGCCACTGGCAGAGTAGCAAAGTGGGCCATTGAGCTTAGCCCACACGGATTGAAGTATGTACCCCATACGGCTATAAAATCCCAAGCACTGGTATATTTCATCAATGATTGGACAGAATTGCAAGCACCAGAGGAAAAGCCGGATCATACATACTGGACTATTCACTTTGACGGTTCAAGGCAATTAGAAGGCTCGGGGGCTGGAGTCGTGTTAACTTCCCCACGAGGTGACAAGTTTTGTTATGTCCTCCGACTAATGTTCCCTTGCACTAACAATGCTGCTGAGTATGAAGCTCTCCATCATGGCCTACGGATGGCTAAGGAAATGAACTTGAGCCGGGTTAAGTGCTTGGGTGATTCAGATCTAGTGGCACAACAGGTGTCTGGCAAATGGGACTCTAAAGATCTGCTCATGGCAGCTTACAGTCGAGAAGTTGAAGCGGTTACAGGATATTTCAAAGGATATCAGGTGGACCACATAGACCGGCGGAAAAATGAAGAGGCCGATGCATTAAGCCGGCTGGGCTCTCATCGTAAACCGGTTCCACCAAATACCTTCTTGGATGAATTACACAGTCCATCGGTACAGATACCATCGGAGGAGGATTTGGCTGTTCCTGATCTGGAAGCACAGCTAGTTGCAGTACTTCATGTTATTCCGGATTGCACACTCCCTTACTTGGCATACCTGAGCCGAGGAGAGTTGACAGATGATGAGGTTGAGGCTAGGCAGATAATACGGCGATCCAAATCTATGACCATCGTCAACGGAGAACTTCATCACCGCAGCGTTTCTGGGGCATTTCAGCGATGTGTATCATCGGAAGAAGGCTGTGATATTCTTCGAGAGATACACAAAGGACATTGTGGTCATCACGCCGGTTCAAAGTCATTGGTGGCCAAGGCCTTTCGTCATGGGTTCTACTGGTTAACGGCTCATGCTGATGCGGAGGATCTAGTCCGGAGATGCGATGCTTGTCAGAAATTTTCACGGCGTGCTCATGTTCCGACGCAGGAGCTACGGATGATTCCAATTACTTGGCCGTTTGCAACTTGTGGCCTTGATATGGTTGGGCCCTTTAAACGATTCCAAGATCAGAAAACCCACCTGTTGGTAGCAGTGGACAAGTTTACAAAGTCGATTGAGGCAGAGCCTGTCAGTAAGTGTGATGCGGCAATAGCGGTTAAATTCATCAAAAAGGTAATTTTCCGGTTTGGCTTTCCACACAGCATCATTACTGATAATGGCACCAACCTATCTAAAGGAGAGATGGAAGAGTTTTGCCAAAGGGAACATATTCGTCTGGATGTATCTTCAGTAGCTCACCCTCAATCCAATGGTCAAGCTGAGAGGGCCAACCAAGAGATCTTGAGAGGCATCAAGCCCCGTCTTATGGTTCCTTTGCAAAGAACACCAGGTTGCTGGGTTGAGGAGTTACCTTCTGTCCTTTGGAGCATAACACTACACCTAACAGGTCTACAGGTTATACGCCCTTCTTCATGGTATATGGTGCTGAAGCGGTTCTCCCTAGTGACATCCGGCACGACTCACCACGGGTGGCAGCTTATGTTGAAGCGTTAATGAGCAAGCAAGACAAGACAGCTTAGACCGGCTGGATGAGGAACGGGACACAGCGGCAGCACGATCAGCAATTTATCAACAAGACCTGCGCCGATATCACAGCCGTCGGGTTAAGACCAGGACGTTCCAGGAGGGGGACCTGGTGCTCCGGCTCATCCAAGACCAGACAGATATGCACAAGTTATCCCCACCTTGGGAAGGAACCTTTGTGGTCAGCAAGAACCTACACAATGGTTCATACTACCTGGTTGACGTTCGAGAGCATAAAGATCCACGTACAGCAGAGGAAGAGACGAAGCGGCCGTGGAACATCGCTCTTCTGCGACCTTACTACACTTGAGCCATTGGCTCCGCTTTATGTATCCTGTACATATTATGATTAATAAATAAACCGGCGCCCCCAGTAATCCGGGGAATCAGCCATCTTCGAAAAGAGTATCATATGGGAGTTCACTCAGGTGACATCCATCTAAAGTTTATTTCTCTTGATGTAGATCATTTTCATCAAGAAAACAATTGTTGTGATCTATATATTTTGACATGCAGGGAATTATTTATTAAGGGACCAAAGAGGGTTTGTCGCATAGCACAACTCAAACATAGGTACCCGGCCTCCTAAACTGGCACCCTTGATACGTCAAAGATGGAGCCTGGCAGCTCGTAAAAAGCCATTGACAATCATCGAGTCGATCACCTAAAGACAAGATCCCTCAGAGGACTTGAAACATTGGGTAGTATTGATGACAACGTCAATTATAGAGCCTAAAGGCAACTCATAAAAAGCCTAGAGCTTAAAGGCCGCTCACAAAAAGCCTGGAGCCTAGCAGCTCGCAAAAAGCCAAGAGCCAAGGCAGCTCATAAAAAGCCTAGAGCTTAAAGGCCGCTCACAAAAAGCCTGGAGCCTGGCAGCTCGCAAAAAGCCAAGAGCCTAAAGGCAGCTCATAAAAATCCTAGAGCTTAAAGGCCGCTCACAAAAAGCCTGGAGCCTAGCAGCTCGCAAAAAGCCAAGAGCCTAAAGGCAGCTCATAAAAAGCCTAGGGCTTAAAGGCCGCTCACAAAAAGCCTGGAGCCTTGCAGCTCGCAAAAAGCCAAGAGCCTGGCAGCTCATAAAAAGCCTCGAATTTGGAGCCTGGCAGCTCGTAAAAAGCCTCGACTACACGGTCTTATTTACCAAAAATGCTTTGTTTCTGTGATTTTACAAATTTTGTTTTTAACCAAGTCTATTGATCCGGGATTGGCCAACTGCAAAGTTGACCATATATCTGCAAAATTAAAAGTCTGGGTCATGAACACCAGCATGAGTTAAAAGTCTGGGTCACGAACGCCAGCATGAGTTAAAAGTCTGGGTCATGAACACCAGCATGAGTTAAAAGTCTGGGTCATGAACACCAACATGAGTTAAACTGGTGTTCATTATAACCCGGATCAGTCATCACGCAAAAGCCAAGTAAAAGAGCCAAGAGCCTCATAAGCATCTACGCTTTCAGTTATGCCTACCGGATTAAGGACGGCATGCACACTTAATCAGAGGTATGATGTATCTTTGGTATAAAACAGTTATTCCTTTGATATATATATATATATATATATATATATATATATATATATATATATCTATTGGAGCAGGGTAATAGGTCCGGTGGTAAACCGCCAGGACATCTTTTCAGCTTCATTTATGCAGGCAAAGATAATATAAACGGATCAACCATGGCAAAATAAAGGATTAAACTGGCAGATGCCAAGTCAAGCTGTGACATTCAAATTGGGACAAAGACAATGTTTCAACTATCCTATTACAAGGCACCTGCAGGCCCGAATAGATTTAAGTTTTGGCAAAAGTGTTCAGCAACTACAAATTAAACCGGACGGTTTACGACTCTTCTTCATGCTGCGAAGGCTGAGGGTCGACTTGTTCCGGATCTTCTTCAGCTTCAAGAAGTGGTTGGAAATCAGGAACGCGCCAATCGATCTTGGAGAGTGCACGGAAATACATTTCCTCATTAATAAGATCTGACAGATCAATATCTGGAGTGAAAGTATGGCCACGAACTGGTGGGATCAGATTTTCGGTATCATAAACTGGCCAATCTACCCGCTCATTTTCTAAGTCATTGGTCGAATGATACCTTGTCAGATCCGCTTCATCATTAAGCTTACTGGCAAGTGGGCGCATGTCCTTAGTCAGAACACGAAGATCTTCGGCAGAAAAATCTGACCCGTCCTCTTTGTTGCTGGGATAGCCGTTCATAGCTTCAGCCGGATCAAAGTCAGGAACCCATGCTTTGGCCCGGGTCAGCGCCATAAGAGAACCAGCCTGTGCAGTAGACTTCTTCACCTCCACAGACGCATAGGCAGGACAGATAGCTTCTCCAAAGTGCCTTGGATGGTAGTTGGTGCTCGTTTGTTATGGGACATTGTGACGCCCCCGATTTGACCGTACACTAATCATGCACGCAAATGTGTACGACCAAGATCAGGGACTCAATGGAAGATATCACAACATAACTCTAGACACAAATTAAAATAATACAAGCTTTATATTACAAGCCAGGGGCCTCGAGGGCTCGAATACATAAGCTCGAATACACAAGAGTCAGCGGAAGCAATAATATCTGAGTACAGACATAAGTTAAGCAAGTTTGCCTTAAGAAGGCTAGCACAAATGTAGCAACGATCGAAGAGGCAAGGCCTCCTTCCTGGGACCTCCTAACTACTCCTCGAAGCCGAACTCCACGTAGAAACATCCTCGGGATCTTCTGGCTCCTGGACTCCATAAATCTGGTTGCATCATCCGAGAAGAAGGAACAAAAGGGGGAAAAGGGGGAGCAAGGCAACCGTGAGTACTCATCCAAAGTACTCGCAAGCAAGGATCAACACAACATATGCAATGATATCTGTGTAAAGGAGGTAATATCTGTGGGCTAAACTGCAGAATGCCAGAATAAGAGGGGGATAGCTAACCTAATCGAAGACTACGCTTCTCGTAACCTCCATCTTGCAGCAGTAGGAGAGAGTAGATGCAATAGTAACAAGTATCCTCGCTTCTGGCAGCCTCCGTCTTGAAGCAGTAGAAGGGAATAGATGGTAAGTTCACCAAGTAACATCGTATAGCATAATCCTACCCGGCGATCCTCCCCTCGTCGCCCTGTGGGGAAGCGATCACCGGGTTGTATCTAGAACTTGTCTGGGTGTGTTTTATTAAGTATCCAGTTCTAGTTGTCATGAGGTCAGATTACAACTCCGGGTCGTCCTTTTACCGAGGGACACGGCTATTCGAATAGATTAACTTCCCTGCAGGGGTGCACCACATAACCCAGCATGCTTGATCCCATTTGGCCGGACACACTTTCCAGGGTCATGCCCGGCCTCGGAAGATCAACACATCGCAACCCTACCTAAGCACAACAGAGAGGTCAGCACGCCGGTCTAAACCCTAAGCGCACGGGGGTCTGGGCCCATCGCCCAATGCACACCTGCACGTTGCGAGGGCGGCCGGTAAGCAGACCTAGCCTCTCCTAATACCAGAGTGGGCTTTCCAGTCCAATCCGGCGCGCGCCGCTAAGTCACTGACGTCAAGAAGGCTTCGGCTGATACCACGACGTCGAGTGCCCATAACTGTTCCCACGCAGCTGGTTAGTGCGTATAGACCAAATGGCCAGACTCAGATCAAATACCAAGATCTCGTTAAACGTGTTATTATGAAATAACCGCGGGCAACGATCAGGGCTAGGCCCACCTGTCACCTAGGTGGTCGCAACCCACCCTATCGCTCCGCCACAAAGTAACCATCAGGGGGCTGCCGGGAACCCAGGTCCACCACTACCTGGGTGGAACCACCTGCCCCTTCAGCTCCCATCTCCGAATCATCATCATGTGTATATAATAGTAAAGTATATACCCGTGATCACCACCCGGATGATCACGGCCCAATAGTATAGCATGGCAGACGGACAAGGATGTGGGGCCACTGATGGAAGTACTAGCATCCTATACTAAGCATTAGGATGGCAGGTACAGGTATCAACAGTTGTAGCAGCAATGACAGGCTATGCAACAGAATAGGAGTAACGGAATAGTAACATGCTACTCTACTCTAATGCAAGCAGTAGAAAGAAGAATAGGCGATATCTGGTGATCAAAGGGGGGGCTTGCCTGGAAGCTCGGCAGCCAAAGTGGGGTCGTCAACACCGTAGTCGAACACCGAAGCATCAATGGTCTCAGTCCCGAAGTCTATCGGAGAGAAGAGGGGGAAGAAACAATAAATATAAAGCAAACAATTGTAACACAAAGCATAACATGACAAAACGCGGTGCTACGTGTGACCTAACGCGGTAGGAGGTGATACCGACGAAGGGGGGAAACATCCGGGAAAGTATTCCCAGTGTTTCGCATTTTCAGACTAATGAAACGGAGGGGGAATGTTGTAGGTTCGGTATGATAGAGATGTGTGGCGGACGAACGGACCGCGTATTCGGATTCGTCTCGTCGTTCTGATCATTTTTCATATCTAAATTATTTTCATCCGAGTTACGGATTAATTTATATGATTTTTCAAAGTTTTTAAAGAAATTTTCTATTTAATTTTATGTTTAAATTCGAATTATCCAGAATAGTGATTGATGACGTCATCATGACAGCTGGATGACGTCAGCAGGTCAACTGACCAGTTGACTGGTCAAACCTGACAGGTGGGACCCGTCTGTCATAGGTACAGATTAACTAACATTATTAAATAGACTAATCAAGTTTATCCGGATAATTAAACTAATTAAGTTATTTAATTACCTAATTAATTAACATTATTTTATTTTATATATTTTTTTAAACATGCTTTTTTTTAAACAGGGGTTGGGCCCTATATGTCATTGGGCCTAGGGCCCCTAGTGGTTTTGGGCACCCGGGTTAACGGGTACGCCTGCACCCGAGCGGACTCTCGCCCGCAGGGAGGCGGGATGAGGCCGTAGGCGAGGCGCGGCGGGGCGAGGCCCGCCGGCCGGCCGCAAGAGTCGGCGACCGCAGTGGGGCGGCGGCGCGTAGGGGTGGCGGCCGCGGCGCGGCGTAGCGGCGGCGCAAGGCGGCTGCGCGGCGGCAGGGGCGCGGTGCAGCGGCGGCCGCACTTGCGGAGGGCGACGCCGGCGGAGGCCAGTGCACGGGCGCCGGCGGAGCAAGGCCACGACGGCGGCGGCGCTAGCTGCAGCCGCAGAGAGGCAGAAGCAGGCGAGTAGCAGTAGCAGTGGAAGCAGCGGGCAGGGGAGCAGCAAGCAGCTGCGGCTGCGGGCGTGAGAGTACGCGGAGCGCGCGACCTCCGGCCATGGCGGCCGAAACGCGGAACGTAGACAAACGGCGCGGATTTGAGGCTGGAAAAGGGAGAATAGATGCGGCTCACCGAGAGGAAAACGGTGGCGAGGTCGAGGTGGCCGGGGCGGTGCTGGAGCAGTGGTTCGAGGCGGCAGCCGAAACGCAGGGAGGAGCTCGATGATGACGGTGCACTGCCAATCCCATCCGATCCGTTGAAGTAGTCGATGCAGAGGGACGAAGCGCAGCTCCTGGACCTCCATGGGCGACGCGGGGTGGCTCCGGAGCACGGCTTCGACGGTGGCGCGACGACGATGGTCTCGGGCGACGGCTATAGCAAGTGAAGCGGTGCGCGGAGGGGAAAGATTGGGGATGCTAGGGTTTGAGGGGTGTCGGGGGCAACCTAGTAGGGTGCCGGTGGCCTCTGGATGGCTACCCCATGGCAGATCCATGCCGTGGATGCGGATGCGGCGTCCATCGCGCCATGGTGAACAGGGGGGAAGAAGACAGGGTGCTGGTGGGCTGGGCCTGGTGTTGTGCACTTGGGCCTCAAGTGCACAGTGCTAGGCTTGGCCCCTTTTCCTTTTCTTTTCTTTTGTCTAAACTTGTTGTTTTTCTTTTATCTTTTATTTCTTTTCGGTTTTCACTTTTAGTTTCTATTATCTTAGCTTTATAAAAATATGATGTTAGTACTAAATTAGTATTACTAATTATACCACCGCCACAATAACTTTGACACATAGATAAAATAGTTTAGTATTTTATAAAATATAATGGGGTATAATTATTTGTTTTTGCTGTTGTTTTAACCCCTCTAGGGTATTTAATTTTTTTTACAAAGACGTTATTTCTCCACAATTATTATCCATGATTTATTTGTCACATTAAGAACATTTTAGTTTTGGCTTTTGAAAACTTTAATTGTTTAACTTGATTTCAAATTTCAAATTTTGAGTTGGTTTTGAATCAACGCGAGATTAACAACCGTAATTTTGGTGACGTGGCATCATTTGCAGAGGGTTACTGTAGCTTAACTATCCGGGCGTCACAATTCTCCTCCACTACAAGAAATCTCGTCCCGAGATTTAAACGGTAGAGTAAGGGGGAAGTTCTGGTTGCGAAATTTTAACGGGTCTTCTTGGTCTTGGTTGCCCTTCTCGAAGCGGTTGACTCCTTGTGTTGATGTATTCCTTTCTTTGCTTCCGGTCATCGTGATCAATTCGTAATCCTTTCTCCGGGATCTCCATCGTCCTACGAACGCGACTAGGGGGGGAAACTTTGGAGAAACGTATCTCCACGAAGTCTGTGCATACGACGGCGAATTCAGAAAGTGATATACGAAGTACTCTACGAGTAGTATTTCAGTGAATGCATTGAGAACAATAAGCGATGGTACCACAGTTTCAATCGGGTAGGTAGTCATTCGATGCCTAACCAGAAGCTGGAATGGGGTCTTGACCAACGAGAATAATATGGTGTTTGATACTAGGATGAAACATGGTAGAATTTAGCTCATGAATGACACACGAAGCCAGGTGCAAAGGATACATTAGAATCCGGGTTGTAAAGAAGAGTTAGGTTTCGATCCAGTGGACCTGTGGGTTATGGGCCCACCATGTGGGTTGAAAATAGGAAGGGTGGTGACATCTTGCACAGCCACGACAGGGAGGCATGTTAGTGGATAGCTTGTCACCTATGTCGTCAACGATGTCGGTACCAAGGACGGGGAACGAAGAGAACCATTTTCCCGCTCGTTGAATCGAGGCGGTCCAATAGGCAAGGTTCTCGCCCACCGACAGTATCGGAATGTTATCAATAATAGAATCAAGGTCGTATTGACAGAGTTGTACAACGAGGTGTTTACATAAGCTGAGATTTATTACTGCTTACTTTATATGTAGATCAAAGAAAGGTTAAACAAACAAATGGAAAGGAAAATTGTGATTACACACAATTATTAGGAGTATATCCCTCCCATTGGCAAGAAGAACAAGTCATACAGGGTAGGAGCGCAAGTACCCAACCATTTAGATAACGGGGCAAGCATTAATCAAGATGTTACCCATACAACGGTGTTTGGATAACTGACCAAGAATAATCTAGCATTGGGCTTCAAAGGCTCTTGTTGAAAATTGGAGTACCACAGACATGCTTTGAGATAGCATTGGCATGGTCTTGAAGCAAAGGTCGGACTTGGATACTCAAAGGATTCATCAGGAACATCTTATAGAAAAAGTCTTATAATTTCCTCCTGGAAGAATGATTATCCTTGCAAAAGAGATTATAATAATAGGTCCTCCAGCAGGGGTGCTAGGCATGACATCATATTACTGAGTCATCGAAGGACTAATATTATAACCACTGGAAAGTTGTCCCAACCATCATATCTGACCGAGATTCAGATCCGATTGGTGTCATTTTACCTCAGACTCAGGATGTTCGAGAAGAAGAGGTGCATCACAAATCGACGAAATGAAATTTGCAAGAATCTCGGGGAATGAACTATGGGAGAGGTTTCCCAAAACAATAGTTCATCATTTAACCAAGGAGAGGATGAGTAGGTGGCTGATGGGCTCAGCGTCAATTTATCGAGAATTCCAAACGGATGGATTTCCACAATAATGTGAACAAGAAGATGACACTTGTCAATTCAAATGGTATAATGTTGTATGCTCGAGGAAAACATACACCATTAATCATTGGTTGCAAGGTGCACCTGAAATATGGGCTTAGGTAGCATGATCAATGTAGAATGCTGATTCGATAACCAGCAGGCTAAGAACAAACTGTTGATCGTTAACTTCAAAGCGATAGGGTTGCTAGAAGTACAGAACACAAGCAACCCCGTTAACATATTGGTATCCCGGTTAAAAACAACACGGGGACCAAGGAAGAATGGTGATGGTGAGAAGTATCATCATACCGAGAATTTCTAAGAGGTGGAGTAATCCCCACAACATTTCCGACCTAAAAGACAGTAATACTTCAAGGCAGAACACAACACTAGCTGGAGAGCAAGTCGTATTCATAATGTGGACAAGTTCGCGATGAAAGGAAGTCAAGGGTGTTGCCGATGATAATAAAAATAATCGAGGGCAAGGAGAGTATTTCTCATCATGAACACAATTGGCATCTTGAAAGAAGTCAAAGTGTTGAAGGTGATCCGACACATTTGTCGGGATGTTTCAAGAGGATGCAATCAAACAACAACGGCAACAAGCAAGGGAATGACGAAGTGGCAAGTTAACAGATCAATATATAAGATGAAAGCTCGGAACCAAAGTTGCCTCTCAAGACAAGCAACATGATGTTGAAAGCTCGACTTAAGTCGTGCCCACATTCTGAAGAATTCGTGCACCAAAGAAGGACGAGGTAGCACAGTCAAGGATAGCTAGACAAGGGATGTACTCGATAGTCTAGGAATAAACCAGATTGAGTTAAAAAAAATTCAGCAACATCTACTAGGGGTGTTGAATTTTTCGAGCGGAATTGGTTTACTAAACGGTGTCCTCGGTTGACGGCAACCTAGAACCCGTAGAGTGATTACGACAAGCAAAGGTATTACTTCATCAAAAGTTCAAAAGGTGTAGAGCAAAGTCATGATATCCTCGAGATATCAGAGGGTAAAACTCGAAGGTAGAACACGATAGGAGTTGAACTAGGTCATTGACCTACGGCAGTAGATGCTTTAACCTTGTCAAAAATTGACGAGGCCTGGAATGGATTTATTCCAGACATATAGAATAAGGACAGCATGGTCGGAACCATAACTGCAAGGGATCAATTTTATAGACACCGAAAGAATTATTTACATGTAAAATCATTTTGCAAGAAGCTCCCGAGACGGTCTACATCGTTTCCATGGGCATGAACAAAAGCTCAAGGTCGACTCCCATTTCTCCAATGCATACGTTTCATTTACCCCTCGCTTTGATAAAACTGTAGTGTTGGAATTTTATCTGGTAGAACACCGGAAGGTTATGACTTGTGAAAACTTTCGGGTTTTCACAATTAGGGGAAGGCATAGGTTCAACCCATCGGGCATCTTAGTAACATATACCACAAGTTTCAAAAGTAAAAAACACGAGCTCGAAAGCAGAGCATGGTTGGCCAAGCAGAGGATACAATTTACCAAAGGCATTATGTATCAGGGGAAGAACTCACAAGGTGATTGAATATGAAGGACACTGTCGGATAACAATCCAACAATGGATTGGGCGATCCACAACGGAGCTGATGTGAGTATCGATACTCACTCAGAGGAAGAAAGAATGCAGAGGCATCAGATTCAAGAATCACCTGATTAGTCTGATGCTTAATATAGAAATAAATTATGGTTTCCAAAAGGAAGGATCAAAAGCAGACGCTCTGATCAAGGATGGATAAGCTGAAAACACTTAGTTGGACAATCAATAAAGGTTTGAATTGCCAAGAACCAACTCATGTCCGGAATGACGTCTGAGTCGGAAAGATAATTTTATAAAGGATAACCTGATGACTGCGTGCATACGCACACATTGAATCAATAGGCTCAAAATGGTTAAGACAAGGGATGTTAACGAAGACTACTAGTAATATGGAATTAACCATAATGCAAGCAGGCAAGAATTTTAGGAGTAACAGGCTGCAGAGGATTTTCGAAGTTCAAAAGGCATTCCGATGAATTTTTTTTGTGAGACACATGAACAATCGAGAAGAACGGGTCCTCGATAAATGTGAGGTAATAACCGTAAGGGTTTTCATGTGACATAAAACTGCAAGACAGTAACTCAAAGGATTCTCGGGACAACAGAGAATATTTCGAGGCATCTCGTAACGACAAGAGCGACGAGGAATGATCATGAGAATGACGAGTACGAGCAGATATCCATAGGGATATATCATTGGCAGTGAATTGCAAAGGCGGTGAGCACAAGGGTCTCGGGAAAATATCGAGAGATATCCTTAGAATCTTCTGACGAAGCAGGTGATCTTCCGAAATGAGGGCTCTCCGGGAGAAATAGTTGCGAGAACCTAGAGTCAGAGTTAATAAAATCTTTTAACCTGAATAGAAGAGAGATCAGAGTCCCAGAGTATAGACGAGGAATAAAAGATCCTAATACCACCCATTAGTGTTGTGGGCCCGTAAGCCACACAACAAGTTAGTAAATTTGTTTCTCAAATACTAGACTCAACTTCGGCCAAGGAGTTGGAAAGGGGATTCCAACAGGCAGTCGACTCTGATACCAACTTGTGACGCCCCCGATTTGACCGTACACTAATCATGCACGCAAATGTGTACGACCAAGATCAGGGACTCACTGGAAGATATCACAACATAACTCTAGACACAAATTAAAATAATACACGCTTTATATTACAAGCCAGGGGCCTCAAGGGCTCGAATACATAAGCTCGAATACACAAGAGTCAGCGGAAGTAATAATATCTGAGTACAGACATAAGTTAAGCAAGTTTGCCTTAAGAAGGCTAGCACAAATGTAGCAACGATCGAAGAGGCAAGGCCTCTTGCCTGGGACCTCCTAACTACTCCTCGAAGCCGAACTCCACGTAGAAACATCCACGGGATCATCTGGCTCCTGGACTCCATAAATCTGGTTGCATCATCCGAGAAGAAGGAACAATAGGGGGAAAAGGGGGAGCAAGGCAACCGTGAGTACTCATCCAAAGTACTCGCAAGCAAGGATCTACAGTACATATGCAATGATATCTGTGTAAAGGAGGTAATATATGTGGGCTAAACTGCAGAATGCCAGAATAAGAGGGGGATAGCTAACCCAATCGAAGACTACGCTTCTCGTAACCTCCATCTTGCAGCAGTAGGAGAGAGTAGATGGAATAGTAACAAGTATCCTCGCTTCTGGCAGCCTCCGTCTTGAAGCAGTAGAAGGGAATAGATGGTAAGTTCACCAAGTAACATCGTATAGCATAATCCTACCCAGCGATCCTCCCCTCGTCGCCCTGTGGGAAAGCGATCACCCGGTTGTATCTGGAACTTATCTGGGTGTGTTTTATTAAGTATCCAGTTCTAGTTGTCATGAGGTCAGAGTACAACTCTGGGTCGTCCTTTTACCGAGGGACACGGCTATTCGAATAGATTAACTTCCCTGCAGGGGTGCACCACATAACCCAGCACGCTTGATCCCATTTGGCCGGACACACTTTCCAGGGTCATGCCCGGCCTCGGAAGATCAACACGTCGCAGCCCTACCTAAGCACAACAGAGAGGTCAGCACGCCGTTCTAAACCCTAAGCACACGGGGGTCTGGGCCCATCGCCCAATGCACACCTGCACGTTGCGAGGGTGGCCGATAAGCAGACCTAGCCTCTCCTAATACCAGAGTAGGCTTTCCAGTCCAATCCGGCGCGCGCCGCTAAGTCGCTGACGTCAAGAAGGCTTCGGCTGATACCACGACGTCGAGTGCCCATAACTGTTCCCACACAGCTGGTTAGTGCGTATAGACCAAATGGCCAGACTCAGATCAAATACCAAGATCCCGTTAAACGTGTTATTATGAAATAACCACAGATAACGACCAGGGCCAGGCCCACCTGTCACCTAGGTGGTCGCAACCCACGCTATCGCTCCGCCACAAAGTAACCATCAGGGGGCTGTCGGGAACCCAGGTCCACCACTACCTGGGTGGAACCACCTGCCCCTTCAGCCCCCATCTCCGAATCATCATCATGTGTATATAATAGTAAAGTATATACCCGTGATCACCACCTGGGTGATCACGGCCCGATAGTATAGCATGGCAGACGGACAAGGATGTGGGGCCACTAATGGAAGTACTAGCATCCTATACTAAGCATTAGGATGGAAGGTACAGGTATCAACAGTTGTAGCAGCAATGACAGGCTATGCAACAGAATAGGAGTAACTGAACAGTAACATGGTACTCTACTCTAATGCAAGCAGTAGAAAGAAGAATAGGCGATATCTGGTGATCAAAGGGGGGGCTTGCCTGGAAGCTCGGCAGCCAAAGTGGGGTCGTCAACACCGTAGTCGAACACCGAAGCATCAATGGTCTCAGTCTCGAAGTCTATCGGAGAGAAGAGGGGGAAGAAACAATAAATATAAAGCAAACAATTGTAACACAAAGCATAACATGACAAAACGCGGTGCTACGTGTGACCTAACGCGGTAGGAGGTGATACCGACGAAGGGGGGAAACATCCGGGAAAGTATTCCCGATGTTTCGTGTTTTCAGACTAATGAAACGGAGGGGGAAAGTTGCAGGTTCGGTATGATAGAGATGTGTGGCAGACGAACGGACCGCGTATTCGGATTCGTCTCGTCGTTCTGATCATTTTTCATATATAAATTATTTTCATCCGAGTTACGGATTAATTTATATGATTTTTCAAAGTTTTTAAAGTAAATTTGTATTTAATTTAATGTTTAAATTCGAATTATCCAGAATAGTGATTGATGACGTCATCATGACAGCTGGATGACGTCAGCAGGTCAACTGACCAGTTGACTGGTCAAACCTGACAGGTGGGACCCGTCTGTCATAGGTACAGATTAACTAACATTATTAAATAGACTAATCAAGTTTATCCGGTTAATTAAACTAATTAAGTGATTTAATTACCTAATTAATTAATTAATTAACATTATTTTATTTTATAATTTTTTTAAACATGCTTTTTTTTAAACAGGGGCTGGGCCCCATATGTCATTGGGCCTAGGGCCCCTAGTGGTTTTGGGCGCCCGGGTTAACGGGTACGCCTGCACCCGAGCGGGCTCTCGCCCGCAGGGAGGCGGGACGAGGCCGCATGCGAGGCGCGGCGGGGCGAGGCCCGCCGGCCGGCCGCAAGAGTCGGCGACCGCAGTGGGGTGGCGGCACGTAGGGGTGGCGGCCGCGGCGCGGCGTAGCGGCGGCGCAAGGCGGCTGCGCGGCGGCAGGGGCGCGGCGCAGCGGTGGCCGCACTTGCGGAGGGCGACGCCGGCGGAGGCCAGTGCACGGGCGCCGGCGGAGCAAGGCCACGACGGCGGCGGCGCTAGCTGCAGCCGCAGAGGAGCAGAAGCAGTCGAGTAGCAGTAGCAGTGGAAGCAGCGGGCAGGGGAGCAGCAAGCAGTTGCGGCTGCGTGCGTGAGAGTACGCGGAGCGCGCGACCTCCGGCTATGGCGGCCGAAACGCGGAACGTAGACAAACGGCGCGGATTCGAGGTGAGAAAAGGGAGAATAGATGCGTCTCACCGAGAGGAAAACGGTGGCGAGCTCGAGGTGGCCGGGGCGGTGCTGGAGCAGTGGTTCGAGGCGGCAGCCGAAACGCAGGGAGGAGCTCGATGACGATGGTGCACTGCCAATCCCATCCGATCCATTGAAGTAGTCGATGCAGAGGAACGGAGCGCAGCTCCTGGACCTCCATGGGCTACGCGGGGTGGCTCCGGAGCACGGCTTCGACGGTGGCGCGACGACGATGGTCTCGGGCGACGGCTATAGCAAGTGAAGCGGCGCACGGAGGGGAAATATTGGGGATGCTAGGGTTTGAGGGGTGTCGGGGGCGACCTAGTAGGGTGCCGGTGGCCTCTGGATGGCTGCCCCGTGGCAGATCCATGCCTTGGATGCGGATGCGGCGTCCACCGCGCCATTGTGAACAAGGGGGAAGAAGACAGGGTGCTGGTGGGCTGGGCCTGGTGCTGTGCACTTGGGCCTCAAGTGCACAGTGCTAGGCTTGGCCCCTTTTCCTTTTCTTTTCTTTTGTCTAAACTTGTTGTTTTTCTTTTATCTTTTATTTCTTTTCGGTTTTCACTTTTAGTTTCTATTATCTTAGCTTTATAAAAATATGATGTTAGTACTAAATTAGTATTACTAATTATACCACCGCCACAATAACTTTGACACATAGATAAAATAGTTTAGTATTTTATAAAATATAATGGGGTATAATTATTTGTTTTTGCTGCTGTTGTAACCCCTCTAGGGTATTTAATTTTTTTTAGAAAGACTTTGTTTCTCCACAATTATTATCCATGATTTATTTGTCACATTAAGAACATTTTAGTTTTGGCTTTTGAAAACTTTAATTGTTTGACTTGATTTCAAATTTCAAATTTTGAGTTGGTTTTGAATCAACACGAGATTAACAACCGTAATTTTGGTGACGTGGCATCATTTGCAGAGGCTTACTGTAGCTTAACTATCCGGGCGTCACAGACATCGCGCTAATAACCCTTTGACCGCTGGAATAAAGCTGCTCCACCAGGGTATAAGAGGCCTTGAGCTTCTTCCGGACATCATCTCCAAGATGAGTTATGCGCCTCCCTATAAATGTTTATCAAGTTAAATCGGAGCGGAATAAAGATGGCAAGGATGAAAAACATGTACAGATGAGTACTCACCGAAGATAGCAGAAGTCATGAGTTCTATTTGCTGTCTTAAACCGGTTAACTCCTGAGTAACCGGGTTAAGAGCATCTTCAGCATCCTTCGCTCTTTTTTCGAGAGCATTCCTTTGCACTTCCCATGTTGACCGCTCCGCTTCAAAGTTTTTTTTTCAATTTCTCCATGTTGGTCAAGGTAAGCACAAGTTCCTCCTTGGCTTTGGCGGAGGCAGTTTCATTAACAGCCAAGCTATTCCGGAGTTCAGTTACCTCTGAAGCCCTCCGGGTCAAGTCAGCCTGCAAGGAAATCAAACGGATTAGAAAAACAGATCAATCAAGTCTCAAGCATATAACAAGTTATACACTTGACACTTGGGGTCTAATGTGCAATTCAAATAACGTACGAGAATTTCAGACAAGTCCCAAGCGCATAAAACAAGTTATACCCCTGGCACTTGGGGGCTAATGTCAGTTCATTTTCAGATACAATGGAAGTCCCGATTCACCTACAATGAAGTTAAACCGGTACTTGGGGGCTACTATGGCCAGAAGACAGGATTGCAAGAACACAAAACAGAGACAAGCAAAAGGAAAGGAAATCACCTCATACTTATCCTTCATCATGTTAACCAATCTGGCTTCATATTCACGGCTGGTAAAGAGCCGGTTCAGAAAACGGAATGAAGTTCCTGGGCACTCAATTGGGCATAGCTGGATAAATCTATGCTCCACTTGCCTTTGTCTTTTTGAAATTTTTCCTCCTTGGCAGTATGCCTGGCCAAGGTGACAGGCTCGGTGGGAGCAGTGAAGCCTAGCCCGGTTGTCACAACATCTGCGGATGAGGCAGCAGTTGGTTGGAGGGGAACAACAGTAGGCGCCGGGCTAACAGGAGCCGGGCTAGCCCGAGGAGGGCTAACCCGGACAGGGCTCGCCGGTTCAGCCGCATTATCATCTCCCGGAGCGGCAATGTCGTCATGATCCATAGGAGTAGGGTCATCAAACTGAGCTTCAGGGTTATCTTCTGGAATGATAGCCGCTTCAGGGTCACCGGCCGGTTCAGCGACAGTAGTCTAAGCAGCCGTTTTGGTTGCTTTCGCCTTCTTGCTAGGCTTCGGTTTGCAGGTAAAGATCAAAGGAACAATGAGAATCATGAAACACGAAGGTAAACCGGATGTTTGAGAAAGGGACTTACCCAGGCACGGTCTTCAGCACGGGGACCTGCGTAGCAGTTGACTCGCCGGAAGAGGACAAAGGAGCCTCCTGATAGTTAGGATCAGACGGTTTAAGCAGTTTACATATGAGGCCGGCTTTTGGATGAATGAGAGTTGGAAAAAGTAAAACCTCGGAGCGACGCCTGCGAGCCGGCGTAAGAGGTATTTCGGATGACTCCACCACGTGGCCACTATGGCGCATGGTCCGGCGAGCTTCATGCTGCTGTTTCTTCAAAAGAAAGTTGGGATCCAATTGAGCGTAAGGATGAGAAAAGGGATATTTCCGGGACACCCGGCGGATTTTGGGGGGCAGCAGTTCTGAGCCAGAAGAGAGAGAAATTAGCCCAACTCCCGCCGCTTTACTTCCTTCCGCCAGATCCTGTGGAAAGGCACTGTTAACATAAATTTGGATAAAGGGAGGTTAAAGCATATAAGGTTTAATTCGTACCTCCGAATCCGGATCATCCTCCTCAGGATGTGAACCGGAGGCAGCAACAGCCTTCTTCTTCTTAATAGCATAAGTTTTCCGACGTGGTTGACTGGCCGGTTTATCTTGAGATTTCCTCTTCCAGAAGGGATCGTTGGCCTGTGCAGAAGATGGGAAATAAATGCAAGACAATTGATACGCCCAGATTAAAACAAACATGGAAAGATCGGGAAGGACTTACCGCTGGCTGTTTATTGGTTTCGCAGAACGGAGCTAAACCGGTCCGGCTGCACTCCTCCAAATGAATATTTAACATTTTCTTCACGGACTCAGTAACTTCGTTTTCAGGAAGTATTATGTCAATTTGGCGCTGAGGATCATCCGGTTTGCCGGAGTATTCACACATCAAACCTGAGCGCCGGCTTAATGGAAGGATGCTCCAAGAGAGCCAACAGCGAACAAAGTCGACTCCGGTTAAGCCGTTGGCTATGAAGGCTCGGAGCTTAGAAAGCTGAGGGGCAAATCGGGCACGATCCGGGACGCTGAGGCGTTGCGGCAAGGGGTGATCCGTCGCCAGGCGATAAGCGCGGTAACCCGGCAGCGGGTTCTCTCCTTCAGGTGAAGTGTCCCTACAATAGAACCATGTTTGGTTCCATTCTTTGGGGTGGCTGTGAAGGGCAGCATGAGGGAAACTTACATCCTTTCTCTTTTGGATACTGACGCCGCCCAATTCCGGATGCGGCCTGTCAGTAAACTCTGTCCGCCGGTTCAGATGAAAAAAGTCTCGAAAAAGGTCCACTGATGGTTCTTCTTGAAGATATGCTTCTGAGAAGACTTGAAAATTGCAGATGTTTGACATAGAATTTGGGCCTACATCCTGAGGGTGGAGTTGAAGGGCAGCTAGTACATCCCGGAAGAATTTTGAACCGGGAGGACTGAACCCCCAGGCCAGGTGATCAAAGAAAACTACAACTTCTCCCTCCTTAGGCGCAGGAGGGCATTCTCCTTCAGGAGCTCGCCAGTGTAAAGATTCCTTGGAGCCCAGGATGCCAATTGAGGCCGCTTTAACTAAGTCATCTTCCGTGATCCGAGAAGGAACCCAGTTGCAAGCGACGAACTGTTTGGCCATCGTTTGGAATAAGGGAGTGCTGAAAAGTGCAGTGCAAAACCCGATTTACCAATTACTAAAGCATAAGCCGGAGCATTGTATAAAGTTATAGACCTAATTGTCGGTTTAAGCAAGGGACTAATGGTATTACTAATCCGGAAGCAAATATGAGTGAAGCAGCTACCGGTTCGTGATGATGGAAAAGCAAAGGATAAACCGTCAATTACGGAATACGGGCTTACATCTAAACCGTCAGTAAAACATATGACGTGCAAGTATGGCTAAACCGAGGAGATGAGCTACAGATCTAAAGTATAAAGAAACAGTTTCCACAAAAGAGTTGAGGTAAACATGGATCTAAGGCATAAGGAAAAAATGGAATAAATACAAGTTATATTCAGGGAAGACCGCGGAGTTTCTCTACAGATTGAATCTAGTCTGATAAAGCTAGAGGAACTAGGGTTATAATGGCGGAGCGGAAATGCATGGATTCAGGTCAAAACTAAATAAATATGAGTCTATAGCAAGGTTAACCTACGGGGATGAACAACAAAGCTTAAAGGTTTCATGACGGAGCTACGGAAAAAACCCTAGATTGAGATCTACAGGGAAGAAGAAGGAGTACCTGACGAAGTCGAGGGCGGCGGTGAAGTGCTCTAGTAACGTTCAGGGTGATGCAGCGGCCTGGCTCGAGGACGACGATGAGCTCGAAGAGCGGCGGCGGAGCTTCGAGCGATGGAGATGGAGGAAGACGAAGGCAGAAGGGGAAAAGAGGCATGCCCCAGCGGTATTTATAAGCCGAAGAGGTGAAAACGGTAAGCGCGGGAATCGAGGAGGTCAGAGATTGGATAAAGATCGCGCTGTCGCCTCGATTTTCGGTGCGGCATTTAATAAAGGTAATAGACAGAGGCGAGCATTAAAGTGCGGAGATGACGTCACGACGGATTAAGGCGATTCCAGGAGATGACGTCATGGCCGGTTTATGAAGCAGATAAATTGCAGGGAGGAGATTTATGCAAGACTTAGAAGACTGACATGAACAAGTTCAAATCAATCTGGGCCCTAATGTCAGGGATATTACTAGCAGGTATAAACCGGCCAGGATGATCCGGATTACACTGACATAGTTGTATTATCACAAGCCCAGTAGAATATGTACAAGAGGATACAACCCATAGAGGTTTAGGGCCCATGTGTAAGGCCTACGGTTTGTAAACCGTCATATCATGTGACTTGGGATGTAAGAAAGAAAGAGTAGAGACCGAGGGGAACACGTTTATGAGCCGGCCTCGGGACTCTGTAAACCGGACCGGGTGTCGCCTCCTATATAAAGGGACGACCCGGCGACGGTTCAGGACAAGAAACAACAGCTCGAGAGACAGGCAAGCGATTCGCTCCCTGTTCATCGACGCACAAGCAATACCACACCAAACTAGACGTAGGCTTTTACCTTCATCGAAGGGGCCGAACTAGTATAAAACTCCCTGTGTCCCTTGTCCGCTTTAACCTCTTCAAGCTAACACGCGCGATGGCCTCACACCTAAGTCCTCTAAATCGGACATATGCCGTGCTAATTCCACGACAACGTGGGCGTCGGTTACCACCAGCATCGGGATCGAGGCCATATCCATGTCCCTATGGTCCACAGCCTTCGAGTGCTCAAGAGTTTCAAGATCCATCTGTTCCACTTCCAGGCTATGGTGGTAATCTTTACGAAGATTACTACGGGAGTGTCTGAGCTAGGCCGTGGCAGTAGTAGTATCGTAGTAGTTGTATTTCCACAGTCCTACGCGTCTTGTGGAATATAACTTAGTTGAACTGAGTTCCGGAGGTGTAGTTAAATAATGTATAGGAGCTTGGAATGCCTCTAATGAGATGTATCGTCTTTCACCGCAGTTGTACTTTAGCCTTGGCTTGTACTAAACTATGTATGGTGTGTATGACCACTGGTGTATATATGGCAGTTTCTATATTACCATGTCGTACGGATGAACATCTCTGCATTTCGTGTCATCCATTACATTATGCACTCCTATGTCAAGTTTTTGCCATCCTTGTCTAAACCGTTGTTTTGTTTTCCTAGGATGGTCAACACTCGCAGCACTCCTGCTACTCAGGAGCAGGGTGAGGCTAGTGGGGCTTGAGATGAGAATCTGCCCCAGCCACCCTCCTTGGCTGAAGTTATGCTCGAGGCAGAACGGAACAAGAGAGAGACCAACCGTCTGCTGGAACGCATAGAGCAGAACACTGGGTTCCGTCAGAGGAATGATGTGGTGTCAATAAATGATTTTATCAAGATGTGCCCACCAAAGTTCCATCATTCCGCTGAACCTCTGGATGCGGATGACTGGCTTCGTAGTATCACCCACAAGCTACACTCTGCCCGTGTGGCCGAAGCTGACAAGGTTACTTACGCCGCCTACCATCTTGAGGGCCCTGCCAGTCTCTGGTGGGAAAACTTTGAGGCTATGCGTCCTGCTGGCCAAGTCACTACTTGGGATGAGTTCAGTGAGGCATTCCGTGAACATCACATTCCGGAAGGTCTCATGGATCGCAAGCGGGAGGAATTCTGCAATTTCACCCAGGGCCGGTTAACCGTGGATGGTTATAGTCGCGAGTTTGGCAACTTGGCACGCTATGCACCCGAGGAAGTATCCACCGATGCCAAGAAGCAGGCGAGGTTCCGCAAGGGACTCAGCCCTGAACTCTGCCGAGATCTACGTCTGCACGAGTGCACCTCCTTCCAGAAGTTGGTGAACAAAGCTATCAGTGCAGAGATAGGCCAGACTGATTTCGAAGCCACACGCAAGCTTCCTCGTGACTTTGGTTCCTCATCCGGCTCTGGCTCTCATAAGCGCCGTGTGTGGGTTCCTAATACTGCTCTGCCACCCAAGTACACTCCGAGGCCATCCTACGAGGCGCCTCGCCCAACTCAATAGTATGCACCTGCCAAGACTTATGGAGGACCACCTACCAACTTTGCTCCACGCACTGGCACTGTGACATGCTTCAAGTGTGGAGAACCAGGGCACTACATGCGTGAGTGTCCTCAGAACCAGCCAGGAAAGCTCGTTGGCCGTGGTAAGCCAACAGGCAAGGTGAACTATGTCAAGCCAATCCCCACTTCACATGGTCATGTCAACTATGTCTCTGCTGAGGAAGCTTATGAGGATCCTAACGTCGTCCTTGGTATGCTTCTCGTTAACTGCCATCTGACATCTGTTCTTTTCGATACTGGAGCATCTCATTCATTCATATCTGAGAGCTATGCTCGAATGCACAACATGACTTTTTGTGACATGCCCACCACCATGGAAATTCAAACTCCCGGCTCTAGATGGCAAACCTCTAGAGTAAGCCATGGGAATGAAATTCTTGTCGATAGACTTGTTTTCCCTCCATCACTAATTGCTCTCAAGTCCTCAGACATAAACATCATCTTGGGTATGGACTGGATGACAGCTCATTACGCCAAGATTGATTGCTACACTAGGACCGTTCAACTTACACACCCATCCGGCAAGACAGTCAATGTCTTGACCCGAATGGCTGAGCGTCAGCTCTACTCTCTTAATGCCAGCCCTCTACCAGAACTCGAAGATATCTCGATAGTCCGTGATTTTCCGGATGTTTTCCCAGAAGAACTGCCAGGTGTTCCACCTGACAGAGATGTCGAGTTCGTGATAGATCTTATTCCAGGAACGGTCCCAATCTCTAGGAGACCCTATAAGATGGCACCCCTAGAATTAGCTGAGCTTAAGAAACAACTCGATGAGTCCTTGAAAAATGGTTTCATCCGTCCTAGTTCTTCCCCTTGGGCTTGTCCCGTCCTCTTCGTCAAGAAGAAGGATGGAACGGAATGGATGGTTGTAGATTATCGACCTGTCAATCTGGTCACCATAAAGAACAAGTATCCGCTCCCCAAGATCAACGACCTATATGATCAGCTTGTTGGATCCTCAGTCTTCTCCAAAATGGATTTGAGGTTGGGTTACCATCAAATCAAAATCAAGAACGGGGACATTCCTAAAACGGCTTTTGTTACTCGTTATGGCCAATACGAGTACACCGTCATGTCCTCCGGGTTAACCAATGCCCCAGCCACTTTCTCCCGGCTAATGAATTCTATATTCATGTTCTCGATCCTTTCACCATCTCGATCCATTCATCGTTGGGGAGTATTAGACGTAGAGTACCTATGCTTGATGGAGAGTACTTTCAGGAATGGAAAAATGAGATGCTTGAGATTTTGAATGAATATCATTTGAAGAAGTACATTGATAATCCTTGCATACCCCCCATTGATGCTTCAAATCCTACTCTCAATGAGAAACTTGACATGATTCGCAATCTTAGAACTATCAATCTTATTATTAGACGATTTCCCAAAAACTTGATTGCTGGCTTACCTGCTCTAGATTGTGCTTACACTATATGGAGATTTTTAGAGGAACGATTTCCAAATTATTCCTTGAAAAATCTTGATGAGATTCTCCATAAGTCTATTGCCTTAAATAGTATGAGTAATAGTGATCCTATGTTTGGTGATTGTCTGTTTGAGCATCCTGAACTCATGCTTGCCAAAGGAGACATTGGAATAATTAGCAATATCATTTCTGAAGTCATTAGAATTCATAGAGATGAACATTGTTATGGTCATACTTCCAATGAATCACTCTCTCTAGGTGTTGATCAATCACATGACGATGAGGAACATGGATACTACGATGAAGATGAACTTGATGAACAAGTGAGACATTTTGGTCTTATGGCAAATCTTCGTGGTTAGACAGGTGGAGGAAAGGAATGGGTGCTTGATAGTGGTTGCACGGATCACATGACCGGAGATAAGGACATGTTCGATGAGCTTGCTAGAAATGAAGGTCCACGAAAGTATGTCACCTTTGGTGACAACTCTAAGGGTAAAGTTGTTGGCCTTGGTAAG
The DNA here is from genome assembly GCA_902687465.1 of Secale cereale. Taxonomy (NCBI): domain Eukaryota; kingdom Viridiplantae; phylum Streptophyta; class Magnoliopsida; order Poales; family Poaceae; genus Secale; species Secale cereale. The sequence continues at coordinate 38,194,437 of LR738716.1, forward strand.
GTGGCCATATCCAATGATAACTCAATTAAGAATGCCATGCTTGTAGAATCCCTCGGATATAATCTTCTCTATGTGTCAAGATTAGCTGATTTTGGTTTAACTGTGTTATTTACTCATGTTGATTGCCAAGTCTTCCGTAGAGATAATCACAACATGTTCTTTACCGGCATACGTAGAGGTGACCTATACATTGTTGACTTCACTAAGAAAGCCCAACCCCGCACTTTCTTAATTGCTAAATCCTCTAAAGGTTGGCTGTGGCATAGAATGTTAGGTCATGTCGGTATGCAAAATCTTGATAAGCTAATTAAAGGTGATCATATCCTTGGTGTTAACGATGTTATATTTGACAAGGATAGACTTTGTAGTGCTTATCAAGCAGGAAAACAAGTTGGAGGAAGTCATCCCGTGAAGAACATCATGACAACTAGAAGACCACTTGAGCTACTTCATATGGATCTTTTTGGTCCCAACGCTTACAAAAGCCTCGGTGGTAACTCCTTTGGCTTAGTCATTGTTGATGATTTTTCAAGATTTATGTGGGTGTTCTTTCTTGATGATAAATCACAGGTCCAAAAGATCTTCATAAAATTTGCTAGGAAGGCCCAAAATCAATCTGAAGTGTAGATCAAGAAGGTTCACAGCGACAATGGAACGGAGTTCAAGAACGCAAATGTGGATACCTTTCTTGATGAAGAAGGGATTTCACATGAGTTCTCGGCTACGTACACGCCTCAAAAAATGGAGTTGTCGAGAGGAAGAACTAGACACTCATCGAGATGATAAGAATGATGCTTGATGAATACAAGACGCCAAGTCACTTTTGGGCGGAAGCGGTTGAGACAGCTTGTCATGCAACAAATCGCTAGTATCTTCACAAGCTTCTCGGCAAGACGGCATACGAGCTTCTCACCGGTAACAAATCCCAAGTTGGATACTTTCGAGTATTCGGCTCAAAGTGCTACATTCTTGATAAGCATCGTCGTTCTAAATTTGCTCCTAAATCTCATGAAGGTTTCCTACTTGGTTACGACTCAAACTCTCACACATACCGTGTCTACAACAATTTCAGCCGAAAGGTTGAAGAGACGGTAGATGTGAAGTTCGATGAATCTAACGGCTCGCAAGTAGAGCAATTGCCAATTGATGTAGGAGATAAAGATCCTTCGAAAGCAATCCAAGACTTGTCTATTGGCAAGATCCGTCCAACTGAGGTGAAAGAGAGTACTTCGTCCATCCATGTGGAAGCTCCTACCTCACGACAAGGTGAACCTCAAGTTTACTTGGAGGCATCCACAAGTGGTACACGTCATGATGAAGGAAATGAGGATGTGCATCAAGATGAACCTCATCAACCTCCTTATCCACCTCCACAAGGGGACAACAACACCAACAACAATGAAGAAGGACAAGAAGAGGAAGAAGACGATGAAGAAGATGTTCCAACCCGACCCAAGCAAAAGCTTTCACGAGTTAGAGCAAGAATTGCTAGAGATCATCCCGTAGAGCAAATCTACAATGATATCCAAACCGGGAGAATCACTCGCTCTAAATCTCATTTAGCTAATTTTTGTGAACATTACTCTTTCATATCTAACCTTGAACATATGAAGGTTGAGGATGCTCTTGATGATCCTGATTGGGTGAACGCCATGCACGAAGAGCTACACAACTTCGAGAGAAATCAAGTGTGGACATTGGTCGAAAAGCCCGACAACGAGCACAACATCATCGGTACCAAATGGGTGTTTCGCAACAAGCAAAATGAAGATGGTCATGTTGTCCGCAACAAACCACGTCTCGTCGCCCAAGGCTCCACTCAAGTAGAAGGTATGGACTACAGTGAGACATACGCCCCCGTTGGTGGACTTGAATCCATTCGCATCTTGCTTTCCTATGCTAATCACCATGATATCACCTTGTACCAAATGGACATTAAAAGTGCTTTTCTCAACGGTGAAATTGAGGAGGAAGTTTATGTTAAACAACCTCCCGGCTTTGTTAATCCCAAGAAACCTAATCATGTATACAAACTACACAAAGCCCTACATGGTCTTAAGCAAGCTCCTAGAGCATGGTATAAATGTTTGACCAAGTTCCTAATTGACAAAGGTTTTGAAATTGTAAAAATAGATTCCACTCTTTTTACTAAAAGGGTTAATGGTGAATTATTTGTGTGCCAAATTTATGTTGATGATATCATATTTGGTTCTACTAACCCTCATTTTAGTGAAAGGTTTCGAAAGCTAATGTCGGAAAAGTTTGAGATGTCTATGATGAGTGAACTCAAGTTCTTTCTTGGTTTGCAAATCAAGCAAACTAAGGAGGGTACCTTTGTTTCTCAAACAAAGTATACCAAGGACTTGTTCAAGAAGTTCAACATGCAAGAATGCAAAGGTATGACTACACCCATGCCTACTAGTGGACATATTGACTTAACTAAGGATGGCGAACTGGTTGATCAAAAGGTATATCGCTCTATGATTGGTTCATTGTTATATCTATGTGCTTCACGTCCCGATATTATGCTAAGTGTGTGCATGTGTGCACGATACCAAGCGGCTCCTAAAGAATGTCATCTTAAGGCCGCGAAACGGATACTGAGATACCTAATTCACACACCAAATTTTGGTATTTGGTATCCTAAGAGGTCCTCTTTTGATCTTGTTGGCTACTCCGACTCGGATTATGCCGGTGACAAGGTTGATCGAAAGTCTACTTCGGGTACTTGTCAATTCCTTGGTAGATCTCTTGTGTCTTGGTCCTCCAGGAAACAAAACTCAGTATCCTTATCCACCACCGAAGCAGAATACATTGATGTTGGTTCATGTTGTGCTCAGTTGCTTTGGATGACTCAAACTCTTAAATATTATGGGATATATGTGAAACATGTACCATTGCTTTGCGACAATGAAAGTGCCATTAAGATTGCTCATAATCCTGTGCAACACTCTCGAACTAAACATATTGAAGTTCGTCATCATTTCATTCAAGATCATGTTGCTAAGGGTGATATTAATCTTAAACATGTTCGCACCAATAAGCAATTAGCGGATATTTTTACTAAACCACTTGATGAGAAAGTCTTTTGCAGGTTGAGAGGTGAATTGAACATTATTGATGCCTCAAACTTGGAGTAGGAACTCCATTCGATACATGCAAGGCATAAGCCTTTGACTAATCCTTGACTTTTCCCTTATGAACTTATGTCTTGGATATATTTGTACCCTTGCATGCTATCTAACTCTTGTAGGCACTTGGATGAATCTAAATCCATGAGATTGCAACTCACTCATATATTGAGCAATCTCTACATCATCAAGCCCCTACACCTTGGTGGTTGAAGACAAGGATGCATGAAACCCCTCAACATATCCTTTGACAATTTTTATATATATCAAATTTCATTTGGTATCAAACTTTCATGATCTTCATTATGGATACATGATGTCTACACACGCTTCTACTCCTGTAGACTATGTTGGGCCTCCAAGCGCAGAGGTTTGTAGGACAGCAACAATTTTCCTCAAGTGGATGACCTAAGGTTTATCGAACTCAGAGAAGTAGAGGTTGAAGATGGTCTCTCTCAAGCAACCCTGCAACTGAGATACAAGAAGTCTCTTGTGTCCCCAACACACCTAATACACTTGTTAGATGTATAGGCGCACTAGTTCGGCGAAGAGATGTTAAATGGCAAATGATATGGATGGCAAAACCAAGTAATATAAATCTGTAATAAAAAGTGCAGCAAGCAAACAAGTGGTAAACGTGAGCACAAATGGTATTGCAATGGTGGAAACAAGGCCTAGGGATCATACTTTCACTAGTGGCAACTCCCAACAACATTAACATAATCGAATCACATGATATTTCCCATAAAACATGCAATGGGGACGCACCCGGAGGTCATTCTTTCGTGGTCAAGAGAGGACGAGAATTATGTAGGGCTACAAAAACACACCTCAAAGTTCGTAGTTCTCAATCTAAGGATTTCCCAATGTCACTGCGGCCATCCAAAGAGAGTCCCACAATCACCACAACATATCTAAAGGATAGTCAAAGACAAGCACCAAGAGACTCTCAATCTTCAATCAACACACAAGAGAGGAAATCACTCATGAAAATATTTTTCTAATCCATGTCCAATAGACCGCTGTCACCTTGGTCTTGGGGATTATACTACATAAAGACAAGTGAGTACATCAATCCAATACATAGAGGAAGAGGAAATATCATGAGATCACCCTAGATTAACATAGCCTATGATCACAACGAAGATCACATCATGGGAGAGGGAGATAACCACATAGCTACACGTACGAGCCCTCGGCCCCGGAGAAGACTACTCACACATGGACATGGTGAGGAGGAGGTTGATGATGGTGTTGATGGAGAGGTGCATCCCCGCGAGGAGGAGACGGCCGGCGGCAGCCATGGAGGCGGCGGCGGCGGCCCTTGGGGGCGGCGGCGGCGGCGGCGGCCCTCGGGGCGGCGGTGGCCCTAGGGGCAGCGGCTCCTTGGCCCCCCTTCTTCCTTGTGGATGGTGATGTAATGGTGTTGTTCCTCCCCTCCAAGACGGCGGCTTGGGAGGAGGAAAATTCGTGGCCCTTGGTGACCTAGGTTTCCTCTCTTTATGTAGACTCTCGGATTTCCGTCATCAGATTTTGGGCCTCAGTAAAACGGGCTTTACTCGGCCGTCCGGACTCTGATTTAGACAAATTTTATATCCAAGAGCATCGCCTCGAAATTCCCCACAACTTTCGCAACTAGACTTTTTCCGTTTGATGTCGTCTTCGGGCCGGAACGTGACCATCTTTAAAAAACGTTCTCAGACAGATTTCAGAAAAGTCAGAGTCCTACTCCAATACGACTCCTTTTGCGTTTTTGTCAATTTCCAAGTAATTCCTACACAATAAAGTGTAAAACAAGAATATTGTGCACTTTTGCAACCATTAGTAGATTAGTCCAAATATGATCAAAAGTGTATGGAAGTGCATAAATATCATAGCAATATCACACAAAAAGGGCATGGAGCAAGCAGAAATTATAGATACGTTTTGGACGTATCAACATCCCCAAGCTTAATTCCTGCTCGTCCTCGAGTAGGTAAATGATAATAAGCATAATTTCTGTGGTGACATGCTATTAACCATATAAGAACTTTTCACAGTCACATGACAAGTGCTTACTGAGACAATGAATCTGTAGTAATTAAGTTGCCTCATGAGAAAATCACAAAGAACTGAAAGTTTTACAATATGATACTGAAACACTCAATAGATTTGTAATGAGCATGGTGTGCAAATATGATAAAGTGATACCTCACTTTCCCCCTTTAGTGAAGCAAAACATAAATGCAGGGGCACCTCCAAGGTTTAAGTGACGACTAGATACAATGATTTCAGAATAAACGATATCATAATCATGCAAAAGACAATGGTACTTTGGGACAATGCACATTACACTCAGAATGACAATCATGCTCTCAATAGTTGGTGCTTTAAAAAAGGTGGAGACTCTCGAACCGTGGCTTTTGATGGCAAGGTTGAAAACCCGTGGTCAGAAACAAAAACTAAACATGTACCAGAGCTCTTGGTTTTGAAAACAGAGGTAATAATTATTATTTTTTAGAATATGCATATTTCGTCAACGAATGCTAGCAGATAACTCAATCACTTCTTGAGCTGGACAAGTTTCGAGGAACGGCTCCCGAATGAGGACGATCACATCCTCTTAATCTCCTTTGTTTATCACTGCCAAAGTTTTCTGATTTCTCATGAACAAAGCGTGAAGAAGGGTTTGTTTGTTGTATAATTTTTTAATGAGCCGGGCGCACTCTATGCCAGTTCCTTCTCGTATTATGGGTTTGCACATTAGACATGCAATCCCGGGGTGAAGCTTGTCCAACTTAAAAAGATCATGAATTAACTACTACTTCCTCATGAGCTAAAACAGAGGCACAAAAGAGAAATGCTTTTTTTGAATAATTTCGAGATGGTACATGAAAGTCTTCGTTAGGAATGGCAGGTAAATACCATGTATAGGAAGGTATGGTGGACTCATATGGCATAACTGGTTTAAAGGATTTTGGATGCACAAGCAGTCAGTCCGCTTAGTACAGGCGAAGGTTAGCAAAAGACTGGGAGCGACCAACTAAGAGAGCAATGACGGTCATAATCATGCAGAGCGACAAAGCAAAATTGAATCAGGCATGAAAGTTATATCGCTACTCAGAAATTAAAGATCATCAAGGCTTGATAGACTTTCTTTACAGTCTTAAATATGCGTGAGCATACGCCAAGTCAATCAAAATAAATTCTTGAAGGAAGATACCACTAAACCATACCACATCATAGGCAAACAAATCATGTTGGTAATCCAATAACACATTGAGAACCCCCCAGCTATTTGAGACTAACCATAAGAAAACATGAACTACTAAGCACCATTATGAACATAGCATTTTTATCATAGACATATCAACCAGTGCAACAGAAGCCAACTCTCTTAACAAGATAAGCATGATGACTAAAGAGAGTTCCAGCGACCAACTAAACAAAAGCTCTTTAAAAAGTAAAGCATGAAAACTAAGAGCTGAACATGATAGTAGCTATTGAAAGACAAAGAACACACACAGCAAGGATAGACATGAAAATTCTATGTTATGTTCTAGGTTGAAGTGGAGCGTGTTTCTCTCCCACACAAAGAAAGTTGAGTTCCAACTCGTTATGAACAGCAAGCAAAGCTAAAGAAACTAAAAAGGAAACTAAAAGCAAGACGCTCCAAGCATAGCACATAACACATTAGTGATAAAAATATAGTGGAACGAAAGACGAACTGATAATGTTGATGGAGAACGGGATGCACGGGGGCATCCCCAAGCTTAGACGCTTGAGTCCTCTTGAATATTTCTTGGGGTGCATGGGGGCATCCCCAAGCTTGAGCGTTTGACACTCCTGAATCTTTTTATCATCTTCCCTCGCACACTTGAAAACTCCCTTCATACATAACTCATCATAATCTGATTAGCGAGGTTAGTACCCATAATAAAATAATTTTTCCTTGCTGGTAATAAAGATATTCTTGAAGGTCTACTGTTTCTCAAGATTGCCAAAAGGTTTTTGCAAAGAAAAAGCAAGCTCAAGGTTTGCAAAATAAAGGAAAGGCAAAACAGGACAGAATCTGTGAAAAACTGACCAGCAGGTAGTAAATCATTTTTTCGGGGCACTTCTGCAACTCTAATCAAAAAACTCAGAACAGACGCCCGAAAGACAATTGTATAGAGCACGCTGTCGAAAAAATTCAGACCAAAAAGATGATCTGGTGATTTTATACGAATTTTTCTGTTCAAGGACAGAATCTGTTTCCTGGACAGCACGTCACAACTTTTGAACTTTCTTGCTATCAGAGGCTACACTTTGCACAAAGCTGAAAAGTAAAGATACAATGATGATGCTACTGTAGTAACAAACATCAAGAACACTAAAAACTGAAAGAACAAACTGAAAGCAAAGATAACAAGGGTTGTCTCCCTAGAGCTCTTTCTTTATAGCCATAAAGATGGGCTTAAGACTTTAATGATGCTCTCGTAGGAATAAGAGTTGAAGAACAAAAGAGAGCATCAAGAAGCATATATAAAACACATTTAAGCCTAACATGCTTCCTATGCAAAGGAATATTGCAATAGAATAATTCATTGAAGCACAAAGCAACTAGCATAGGAAGGCAAAACAAGCATAACTTCAAAATATTCACCATAAAGAGAAGAAACTTCTTATTATTAAGATATTTAGAACCAAGTCTCCCTCTCTCATTATAAATTTCAGTGGCATCATGGATGAACTCAACAATATAAGCATCACATAAAGCATTGTTACCATGATCCAAAAGCGTAAAAGTGTCATTACTCTTCATATAAGCAAAATCTTTCTTATTAGGAATAGTGAGAGTAAGACTATCATAACCATCATGGTAATCATCGTATTTAGGAGGCATATCATAATCATAATAAATTTTATCCTCAATAGTAGGTGGACTGAAAATATCATATTCACCATTGTAATCATCATATATAGGAGGCATAGTATCATCAAAGTAAATTTTCTCCTCAAAAGTTGGGGGACTAAAAATATCATGTTCATCAAACGTGTCATCCCCAAGCTTAGAGCTTTCCATGTCATTAGCAATATTGATATTAAAAAGAAACATACTAATAACATCACCACCATCATGATTGTTATGCAAATAATAAAGTTCCAAGGTTTTTTAATTTTCTCTTCGAACACATCATGTCCGAGTTCAAGGTAGAGCTTATAAAGTTCTTTCATATTTTTGTTGTTTTCCATTAAGCAAAACTAGTGAAAATAAAAACAAGAAACAAAAAGATTTAATTGCAAGATCTAAAGATATACCTTCAAGCACTCACTTCCCCGGCAATGGCGCCAGAAATATCTTGATGTCTACACACGCTTCTACTCCTGTAGACTATGTTGGGCCTCCAAGCGCAGAGGTTTGTAGGACAGCAACAATTTCCCTCAAGTGGATGACCTAAGGTTTATCGAACTCAGGGAAGTAGAGGTTGAAGATGGTCTCTCTCAAGCAACCCTGCAACTAAGATACAAGAAGTCTCTTGTGTCCCCAACACACCTAATACACTTGTTAGATGTATAGGCGCACTAGTTCGGCGAAGAGATGTTAAATGGCAAATGATATGGATGGCAAAACAAAATAATATAAATCTGTAATAAAAAGTGCAGCAAGCAAACAAGTGGTAAACGTGAGCACAAATGGTATTGCAATGGTGGAAACAAGGCCTAGGGATCATACTTTCACTAGTGGCAACTCCCAACAACATTAACATAATTGAATCACATGATATTTCCCATAAAACATGCAATGGAGACGCACCCGGAGGTCATTCCTTCGTGGTCAAGAGAGGACGAGAATTATGTAGGGCTACAAAAGCACACCTCAAAGTTCGTAGTTCTCAATCTAAGGATTTCCCAATGTCACCGTGGCCTTCCAAAGAGAGTCCCACAATCACCACAACATATCTAAAGGATAGTCAAAGACAAGCATCAAGAGACTCTCAATCTTCAATCAACACACAAGAGAGGAAATCACTCATGAAAATATTTTTCTAATCCATGTCCAATAGACCGCTGTCACCTTGGTCTCGGGGATTATACTACATAAAGACAAGTGAGTACATCAATCCAATACATAGAGGAAGAGGAAATATCATGGGATCACCCTAGATTAACATAGCCTATGATCACAACGAAGATCACATCATGGGAGAGAGAGATAACCACATAGCTACATGTACGAGCCCTCGGCCCCGGAGAAGACTACTCACACATGGACATGGTGAGGAGGAGGTTGATGATGGTGTTGATGGAGAGGTGCAGCCTCGCGAGGAGGAGACGGCCGGCGGCAGCCACGGAGGCGGCGGCGGCGGCCCTTGGGGGCGGCGGCGGCCCTAGGGGGCACCGGCTCCTTGGCCCCCCTTCTTCCTTGTGGATGTTGCTGCAATGGTGCTGGTCCTCCCCTCCAAGACGGCGGCTTGGGAGGAGGAAAATTCGTGGCCCTTGGTGACCTAGGTTTCCTCTCTTTATATAGACTCTCGAATTTCCGTCATCAGATTTTGGGCCTCAGTAAAAGGGGCTTTACTCAGCCGTCCGGACTCCGATTTGGACGAATTTTATATCCAGAAGCATCGCCTCGAAATTCCCCACAACTCTCGCAACTAGACTTTTTCCGTCTGATGTCGTCTTCGGTCCGGAACCTGACCATCTTTAAAAAACGTTCTCAGACAGATTTCAGGAAAGTCAGAGTCCTACTCCAATACGACTCCTTTTGCGTTTTTGTCAATTTCCAAGTAATTCCTACACAATAAAGTGTAAAACAAGAATATTGTGCACTTTTGCAACCATTAGTAGGTTAGTCCAAATATAATCAAAAGTGTATGGAAGTGCATAAATATCATAGCAATATCACACAAAAAGGGCATGGAGTAAGCAGAAATTATAGATACGTTTTGGACGTATCAATACACAAGTGCTTCCTTGCAAGAATAACTCATGTAGGTAGATGAACTCAAACTACAAGTGGTGCTCCTAATCCTTGATGAGCTCCATCAACCTTGAACAACCCACACAAGTTCGACTACATGATCAAGGCCAACACAACTACCCGAGGTATGATATTCCATCTTAGAAAAGCTTTGCCACAAGCTATGGGTCAAAGCAGCTCAACAAGATGTGAATACATCAAAAGGATTAAACAAAAAATGGCAACCCCATTTTGAGCTTAAATTATAAGTATGACCTATGATCAAGTGTCTTCACTTGACTCCTAAGTCAATATACTCTAACATAGGTGACTTTGTCCCCGACCAATTCTAGATGAAGTTCTCTAAGATTTTTTCTTGTATTTCTTGCATTTGACACTTGCATTTTGTTCCCCTCCCCTTATCAAAAAAAACTTCATCTAGATTTTTCTTTTCTCTGCTTTTCTTTGCATTTTCTACAACCAATTCATTGCAAATCTTTTAGTTAATTCCTTGCAAATCCTTGTGAGATCTTATTTGCCTAAGTGAGCTGGGATGGAAAATGGTCCTCTCAATGTTAAACTCGGATCCATCGATTTTGTTCTGTCCGTCGAACCGAATCATCTCGGTGCCACCGAAGCAAACAACTCGGAGCTTCCAATTTTAATACCGAGGAGATAGTTTGACATTTGCATCCTGCATATATGTTCGAGCTGCACTCAATAATACTTGTCATCTACCAGCATCTCATGCATATCCAGCTCTGCTTTGTGACTCAAGGATCAAACCTATTTTGACTTACACTCCAGAAGATCCCTTCTTGGAAATTGATGTCAAAGGGGGAGAGAGAGAGCTCACATCAAAGCTTTAGGGAGAGAAAGAGCTCAAAGCCTAGGGGAATAAAATCACTTGCCCCAGATGCCTGGTGTTCAAGAGGAGAGTGGTTACATGTCTCTATGAGGGGAAAGACAATCTCTATGTTATTGATCTGATCTGTTTTGCTCTGATTTTGTTTCCCTACTTTCTTCCATTATCCAATATAAGATTCAGGGGGAGAAAGACTCCTACGGAAGAAAGTATTTGAATTCTTTGCATATCTTTTACCCTTGGGAACATGTATGTATTCAAGAGTACCTAGTACTCACACTCTACATGTTATCCCAATCTTGGTACCCTTGTGGCTTCTTTGTTATTCTATCTAGTAGATGTACCTGTGTTATCTAACCTTGTTTACTCAGGTTCATCTCATCTTAAGTCAGCTCAAGATCACAAGGTAAGTATATGCATCACACTCATAAGCATGAAGATTTCTTGCTAATGTACATATTGTTTGCAAGAAGGAATCATGAACATGAGGATACACTTCATATATTCATATCATTTACTCTGATGCATATAGCCAAGATACATGTAACTCTTTGCTTGCTCTGTCATGCTCATGCTTTCATATGCTCTTATATTCATCATCCACATGACTGCATACATGTAGGGGGAGCCTATGCATGTTACATGTTCTTCCAAAGCTTTAACAGCTATTAGTCATATCTTTACCTGAAGCTTTGATGTATGTTGTCATCAATTACCAAAAATGGGGAGATTGAAAGCACAAGTGCTCCCTGGGTGATTTTGGTAGTTAATGTCAACATATCTCTTGTTGGACTAATGTTTCTATCTAGTATATTTCAGACAAGTTCAACAGATGGAGTGGCATGGACTAGAGGATGTGGAACCCCTTCAAGATGTTAAGGACGAAGGATTGGCTCAAGCTCAAAGCTAAGGACTCTACATTTTCCATTTTAGTGATCCAAGATCACATTGAGTCCATAGGAAGGCCAATACTATTAAAAGGGGATGAGGTGTTGCTTAATGGATTGCTTGCTCATGATGCTTAGTGATATGATCCAAAACCATCAACCACTTTCTCACATCCACATATGTCCCAAACCAAAAGTCAAACTCAGCCCCACCGAAAATATCTATCCGGCGCCACGGAGTTCATTTGACATAGCCACTACCAGAAACCCTAATCATTTCAGTCTCACCGAAAGGGATCTCGGTCTCACCGAGATGGGATTGCAAACTCTCTGATGCCTATTGCAATATTTTCGGTCTAACTGGGATGTGCAATTGGTCCCATCGAGTCAGTAATGCAAACTCACTGTTGCCTCTTCGTAACATTTCAGTCTCACCGAAATGAGCGAATCGGTCCCACCAAGTTTGCCTGACCAACTCTCTATGTGCTTATTACCAAAATCGGTCTCACCGAGTTTGTGTAATCGGTCCCACCGAGATTACGTTATGCCCTAACCCTAATAAAATCGGTCCCACCGAGTTGATCATATCGGTCCCACCGAAATACCTAACAGTCACATTATGAACTAAATCGGTCTAACCGAGTTCTTTGAATCGGTCCCACCAAGTTTGGTAAATTGTGTGTAATGGTTAGATTTTGTGTGGAGGCCATATATATACCCCTCCACCCATTCTTCACTCGTGGAGAGAGCCATCAGAACATATGTACACTTCCATCATTCATGTTCTGGGAGAGAACCACCTACTCAAGTGTTGAGATCAAGATATTCCATTCCTACCATATGAATCTCGTTCTCTAGTCTTTCCCAAGTTTCTTTACACTCAAATCCTTCCTCCACCATATCCAAATCTGTGAGGAGTTGTTTGAGTGTTGGGGAGACTATCACTTGAAGAATTTTATAAAGGAGTTCATCATCAACACATCGTTTATTACCTTTTGGAGAGTGGTGTCTCCTAGATTGGTTAGGTGTCACTTGGGAGCCTCCGACAAGATTGTGGAGTTGAACCAAGGAGTTTGTAAGGGCAAGGGGATCGCCTAATTCGTGAAGATCTACCGCTAGTGAGGCAAGTCCTTCGTGGGCGATGGCCATGGTGGGATAGACCAGGTTGCTTCTTCGTGGACCCTTCGTGGGTGGAGCCCTCCGTGGACTCGCGCAGCCGTTACCCTTCGTGAGTTGAAGCCTCCATCAACTTGGATGTACAATAGCACCACCTATTGGAACCAAGACAAAAAACATCGATCTTCACTTGCGTTTGATCCCTCTAAACTCCTCCCTTTACCTTCATATGCAATTGTTTACTTTCCGCCACTATACTCTTAGAATTGCATGTGTAGGTTGATTACTTGACTTGTGCTCAGTTGCTAAAATCTGCCAATAATTAAAATTGGGAAAAGGATAGATTTTTACTTTAGTCAAGTGGTCAAAGTTGCATGCTTTACTTCACATATATGCTTGTTGTGTATTGTGAAAGTTAACCATATGCTAAAACTCCACTCCAACATCAAGTATATTGAAAGCTGCCACTTTTCTTGCTAGAGCCTATTCAACCCCCCCCCCTCTAGACACACTCTCTTCTCGATCCTTTCACCTTCTCCTCTGGTTATGTTGAAGGAGAGAGCCCGGGGCCAAGCCCCGGGCTGTAGCTTGTGGTTGACAACGTCGAACGCTCGCGACGGGGATCAGGGAGTGAGTCTCCCTCCACATCTTCCCGCAAGCCTTGGGAGGCTGCGCGGACAGCGTGGCGGTAGCACCGGTTGTGGCAACTCCAGTGTGATCATCGTCGGGCCGTCCGTGGCTTTAGTGTTAGTGAGGGGCCAAGCAAACGATACCACGCCAAGGATAGCAACGGGCGCAAGGCGTGGTAGTCGATCGTTGCCTATTACTCTTCCTTTTGCGGCATCGGTGGAAGGTTATAGAACATGCCCGCCGTTGGCACGGGCGAACCTGACCTTCCCGGGTACTGCTTGCTCGGTGTACAGGGGAATTCCTTGTCCCTATACACATTCCTTCAAGGTGTAGTGGTTCTTGATCACTGGGCCATCGGAGACGACCATGCTCTCTGTGGAATCGCCCGGAGAGCATGGTGCCCGAGTCGGCTGCTGCAAAAGGGGCTTCGGGTGTCCGAGGTGTTGAAGGTGGCGGCAACCCACGACGCGTCAAGAACGGGGACGACCGTTCTGATGAGTCTTGCCAGTGACTCCGCCGCTCCCGCCTGGCTTCCGGCATCGCCACCATCCGCACCTGCCTTATGGTTCCTTCCTCCTAGCTCAGATACGGTGCTCCCTGGTCCTGGGGAGGCGCCGAATCCCAGTCGGGCCTTCCTTCCGCCTTCTTGTCCTCCCACCACAGTGCCTGTGGAAAAGAGGGACAGAGATAGGGATTATGGGGCACTTATTTTTTTCAATCATAAACTTGTAGGCACTTGCCAAACTTTAATTTGAATAAATGTGATCTCTTTTATCCATGCTTGTGTTCTGTAAGATTTGTACTTGTTGATCATCATATAAATGAAAAATATGAACCTTGCCGGGGACTTGTGCATGTAACGTGTCCATGCAGTGGTGGGATACCTCTATACTTCCAAGTAAACAAGTTCCCCCCGGCAGGCTACGTTGCCGGTACCCTCAGCCTTGTTGTCGTGGAGCTAGGCTTACCGGGCACAAGTCATGAAGAGGGACTAGCACCCCGCCAATCCTTTTTCATCAAAGGCCACTGTGACCATCCTGACTGAAGCAGCGCTCGGTCGAATGGTGGAGTACCTAGGCTTCGAAAGGCAGCAAGGTTTTCCTATGCATAAGTCCTTACAGAACACGTATGGATAAAGGAAAAAGACTTATCTATTGGGCTTGCCGGAGATTGCAATGTTTGCTTATCTTTTCACCTCTCCTTGGGGAACCAAGTTGGCGGCAGGAACATGTGGTTTATGTAGATGAAAATGATGCCAAATGCAATCTTATCTACATGAACATGAGATACTCATGATATGCTTGTGCATGCATGCATGCATCTTGTCGCCCCCCCCCCTCTTAGCGCTTCGTTTATTTCTCTGTTGCTCAGGGTCTGCGCCTGGCTTTGTACAAGGGGTTACATGCAACTGAGGCAAGGCATGTACAAAAGGGTGGCTGCCGGGCAGGGCCCGACAGCCGCGCCTTATGGGTAGTACTTGCGGAGATGCTCAATGTTCCATGAGTTTTGCAATTGAATGACATCTCCGGTCTCCAGACGGACTGCGCTAGGTCTGGTGACTCGTACCACCCAGTAAGGGCCTTCCCACTTTGGTGATAACTTGTTTGCACCCTTGGCAGACTGATCATGCCTAAGGACAAGGTTGCCTTCCTCAAAACAACAGCCATGAACCCTGTGGCTATGATAGCGACGCGGGGTTCGCCGATAGCGTGCGGCATGCGTAGCGGCCCAGAGATGGTTCTCCCCGAGAAGCACAACGTCAACACGTCGGTGCTGATCCTGCGCTACTTCATCGTAGGCAAGTACTCGAGAAGACCCGTAAATGAGTTCCGTGGGGATAACTGCTTCTGCCACATAGACAAGGGAGAAGGGAGTCTGCCTGTTAGCTTGGTTTGGTGTCCTTCTGAGGGACCAGAGAACCACCGGGAGCTCATCGATCCATCGCCTGCCGCACTTCTGCAGCTTATCAATTGTTCTTGTCTTGAGGCCCCACAATACTCAGTGTTAGCACTCTCAGCTTGTCCATTGTTTCTGGGATGTGCAACAGAGGAAAATGAGATCTTGCTTCTGAGGGCATAAACATATTGCATGAAGGCGTGACTTGTGAATTGGGTGCCATTGTCAATGATGATCCGGGCAGGGACCCCGAAGCGGCACACCAATCCTTTTAAGAACTTGATAGCTGACTGAGCAGGCACCTTTCTCACGGCATCAACTTCCTGCCACTTTGTAAACTTGTCGATGGCGACGAACAAGAATTCAAATCCCCCGGCAGCTCGGGGGAAAGGGCCGAGGATATCGAGGCCCCGGACCGAAAACGACCATAACAAAGGGATTGTCTGAAGAGCTTCAGCAGGTAGATGGATGTTCTTGGAATGGAACTGGCAGGATTCACACTTGGTGACTAGCTCGATCACATCTTGGAGGGTTGTGGGCCAATAGAATCCTTGCCGGAATGCTTTCCCAACTAATGCCCTCGATCCAATGTGGGAGCCGCACATGCCTTTGTGTATTTCTGCCAGCAGTTCCTTTCCTCCTTCCCGGCAAATGCGCTTCAATTTCACACCATTGGGCCTTCTCCTGTATAGAGTGTCGTCGACAAACTGATACATACTGGCCCTCCGGGCTACTCTTTCAACTTCTTCTTGATCTTTGGGAAGTTCTCTGGTTTGGAGGAAGCGGACTATGTGCCTTGCCCAAGTTGGAGCCTGACCCAAAGTTCTCTGGTTTGGAGGAAGCGGACTATGTGCCTTGCCCAAGTTGGAGCCTGGGGCTCGGCAACGAGGACTAGCGACATCTCTGCATTCGTGGTGGCGTGTTCCTCGACCGCGGGGACCTGAGGCCCGGCAGGAGGGTGCAACCCGGCAAGCAAATGGGAGTTTTTTCCTGCATGGTCCCTACCTGGTGCCCCAGAGGGCTCTACCGGGAGAGGCTTACTGGAGTCCAGTTTCCTCCTCTTTCGGGTTATTATTGCCGGGGATACAGAGGGCTGAGTAAGGTGGAGAACAAAAGTTCCTGGTCCCACGGGAAGCTGATGCGCATCACACTTTGACAGATGATCAGCAATGTTGTTTTCTGCACGGGGTACGTGCTTTGTTTGCAATCCATCAAAGTGTTCATCCAACCTTCTCACTTCCTCGACGTATGCCTCCATCAATGGGCTTTGGTAATCCTTGTTGACTTCTCTCACCACAAGTTGTGTATCTCCTATGATGATCAGCTTCTTGATTCCCAATTCTGTGGTGATCTTGAGCCCAGCAAGGAGCCCTTCATACCCTGCTATATTGTTGGTCGCCTCCTCCCGGGGAAAATGCATATGGACAACATACTTCAAGTGCTCCCCATAGGGAGCAATGAGAAGCACGCCAGCCCCTGCACCTTGTAGGGAAAAGGCACCATCAAAATACATGATCCATTCTTGTGGCGATTCCTTGCCAGGAACAACTGTCTCTAGCACTTCCTCATTAGGGGTTGGCGTCCGTTCTGCAATAAAATTTGCCAATGCCCTGCTTTGTATTGTTGAGGTGCTTTCAAACTTCAGGCCAAAGCTGGATAACTCCAATGCCCACTCCACTATCCTGCCGGTAGCCTCTGGGTTCTGGAGTATCCTTTGCAACGGGAAGCGTGTGCAACCGTGATCTCATGGGCTTGGAAGTAGTGGTATAGTTTTCTTGAGGCCATGACCAGGCCAAAAATCAATCTTTGCACGCCAGAGTACCTGGATCTAGCCCCCCGCAACAGGGAGCTAAGGAAGTACACTGGGCGCTGCACCACTTTCTTCCTTGCCATGTCCTTTGGGTTGTCTCTGTTGTTGTGCTCCTCTTTGTCCTGGCCCATATCTGACCTTGATGAGTTGTTCTCATCCTCTTCTCCAGAAGGGACATTAGCTGAGGCAGTTGCTTCCACTACTTCCCGCTGCACCACCAATGCTGCACTTACCACTTGATTAGTTGCCTCTAGGTACAGCAGCAACAACTCTTGTGGTTTGGGAGCAACCAAGGTAGGCACAAAGGACAAGTAGGTCTTCAAATCCCGTAGTGCCATATCTACTTCCGGGGTCCATTTCACGGGCCCTGCCTTCTTCAAGATCTTGAAGAACGGCAAGGCACACTCGGCAGACTTGGAAATGAATCTGCTAAGCGTGACAATGCACCCTATCAAACGCCTGACATCCTTAACTGTCTTTGGTGCCCGAATCTGCTCCCTTGATATTATTGGGGTTGGCCTCTATCCCATGGTGGGACACAAAGAAATCAAGTAGCTTGCCGGAGGGAACGCCAAACACGCACTTCTCCAGATTCATCTTCAAGTTGATCTTGCGCAGATTGGCAAATGCCTCTTCTAAATACTGGATGAGGGTTGATCTGTCTTTGGTCTTGACCACAATATCATCCATATAGGCTTCAATGTTCTTGTGCAGCTGTGACTCAAAACCAATCTAGACCGCCCTTGCAAAAGTAGACCCAGCACTCTTCAACCCGGAAGGCATACACACGAAGCAGTATGTGCCACATGGGGTGATGAATGAGGTCTTCTCTTCGTCTTCCTTGGACATAAAAATATGATGGTACCCAGAATATGCATCCAAGAAAGGGAGCAAGTCACAACATGAAGTGGAGTCCACGATCTGGTTGATGCGCGGCAAGGGAAATGGGTCCTCTGGCCTTGTTCAGATCAGTGAAATCTATGCATACCCTCCATTTTCCATTAGCCTTGCGTACGACCACTGTGTTTGCTAACTATGCGCGGCAAGGGATACAGCACTCCTCTGACCAAACTAGCTGCCTCAAGTTTCTTAATCTCCTCGGCAATGGACTGCTGCCACTCCAAAGCTTGCTTCCGGACCTTCTGCTTGACGGCCAGGCATGTGGGCAGACAACAAGGTGCTGCTCAATTACTTCCGTGGGAATACCGGGGATGTCAGATGGTTTCCAGGCAAACACATCAACATTCGCCTGTGGGAAGGCAATGAACGCGCTTTCCCATTTGTCGTCAAGGGTGGCACTAATAGTAAAGGTACCACCAGTGTCATCCAGCCCTGTCGGGACCTTCTTCACAGCAGGCGCAGCAACTTTGGATCTCTTGTGTTGGAGCTCTCCAGCAAGTCATCAACAAGCATAGCGCATTCCGGAGAGGCATGCTTCCCGGGCTCCTTACCAGGGCTCTTAACAGCTCTCTTCTTTTTCTTGCTCTCCTTGGTGAGACTAGTGATCTCCGTGGCCTCTGCTGCAACTGCATCCTTGTACATCTTATCCACGCAAATGATTGTGTCCTTCTCGTCTGATGGAATGGAAAGGACCCCCAATGGCCCTGGCATCTTCAAGGTGTTGTAGGCATAGTGGGATGCCGCCATGAATGTGGCCAGAGCTGGGCGCCCAAGGATTCCATTGTACGGCAGGGGGAGGTCAACCACATCAAACAAAACCTTCTCGGTCTGGTAGTTCATTTCTCCCCCAAACATTACCGGCAACGTGATATTTCCCTTAGGACGACTCCTACTGGGATTAACTCCTTGAACGTGTCGGTAACCTCAAGATCTTCCTCTGCTATCTGGAGTCTGTTGATGATCTTGGGGGAAATCGGATTCAACCCGGCTCCACCGTCAACCAACATCTTTGTGACCTTGAGGTTGCGGATTGTTGGTGGGACCAACAACGACAAGCACCCTACCGCGGTAGTGCGGCCAGGGTGGTTCTCTTCATCAAAGATGACGGGTGTGCGAGACCACTTGAGTGGCTTCCGAAATTCAGCTGTTGGCTCCACGACATTGACCTTACATGCCCACTGTTTAAGTTGGCGGTGAGAGGAATGCAGAGATGCACCCCGTCAATGCACATGGCGTCGGTGGCCTTTTGGAACTCCTACTCACTAGTTTCCTCTTGATCCCCTCCATCACTCTCTTCATTGCAATCATCCTTCTCACGGCCTCTGGCGGGTTTCCCTTGGTTCCTAGGAGCCTTACCGGGGCGATTTGCTTCATCACCCCGACTCTTTCCGCCAACGCCATTCTGACCTTTTTCCTTATCTCGCTTCTTGTACTCAGCCCTCTGCCTCTTAACGAGCTGCTCAACCTGATGACACTCCTAGAGATCGTGGCCCTTGGTCTGATGGATCTTGCAGTATAGGCCATCACTCTTCCCAGCCTTCTCGGCAGCTGAAGCTTCCCGTCAATCGTCGCACGTGGCAGCCTCCTTGCTGGGGGCCTCAGCCTTAGCCTTCTTGTCGGTACTAGGCATGCTCAATCCCTCAACTATCATCGCTGCCCTATCCTTGCGCTTCTTGCTGCGCTTCTTGTTCTTCTTCTTCTGACTGGTGGTGTCGTCATCATCATTCGAGTCGATGTCGACGCCATTCTCTTCTCCAGGGAGTTTCCTCACCTACTCCACCCGAGCACACTTGTCCACTAAAGTGTAAAGCTCCTTCACAGTCTTGGGCAATCGAACGTTCATCTTGGAACGTATTCGACGATTGCGCATGTTGGACTGGACACTGCTATCACTGCGGCTGGGTGGATGTCCGGAATATTTCTGTGGACTCGGCTAAACCTCTGCATGTACTTCCGCAGAGTCTCCCCTTCCTTCTGTGGGAGCAACTGCAAATCGCTGGGCCACCCTGGTTCTTGGTGGCCGCATGTGAAGGTGCCGACGAACTCATGGCACAGGTCAACCCATGTCAAAATGGAGTTGTCCGGCAGAAGCATCAGCCAAGACCTCACATTTGGCTTTACTGCCAAATGGAAGTAGTTGGTGAATACCTTCTCATCTCTTCCCCCGGCAGCTTGAACAATGATGGTGTAGATGCTCAAGAACTCTACCGGGTTCAATCTTCCATCATACTTCTCTGAAATCTCTGGCTTGAACGTGGGAGCGGACGGCAAACGGACTTGCCGCAGCTCACGGGTGAAGGCAAGGCATCCTGCCTTGAAAGGCAGGTACCCGCCCCTATTGAATCCAGGCTCGTCGACGTTTGGGCCATATCGCCCGTCTGGCTGGAAGTGGTCACCGCGGCGTTGCTCAGAGCCTCCTATCAGTGCAACAAACCCTGGGTCCATTGCCCCGGACTGTGCACAGGCCCAAGGACAAGTTTGCAACACACCAACATCAAATCAATGCTCGAAGGGATCAGCTCTTTGAGGAATCATAGAGCTGGTCAAGAGGATCAAGACAACCAAGACCACCCGAAGAGGCAAGATATCACCAGAAGAAGGGCCCTCCTTGCCGGTCAAGTGAGCCTGGCGGGGTTGGATCGCCTCAGAAGCAAGCCTCCAACATCGTCCCGGCAGGCCTGTTGGGGCTCGCGGAGGCAAACCTCCACCGCAAAACGATGCCCGTCGTCAATCCGTGTGTCAAGATCCAAGTGGCTTAATGGCAGCCCCTCGCCACATGACAGCCACTTCCTACAGCAAAAACCTCCAAGTGACACCCATCCTGAGATGTCGCGGGAAAACCACGGGTGTCACTTGGAGGTTTTTGCTGTAGGAAGTGGCTGCCATGTGGCGAGGGGCTAGCACTGAGCCACTTGGGAGCTTGGCACGACACTGATTAACGATGAGCATCATTGCGAGGTGGTGGTTTGCCTCCGCGAGCCCCGACAGGCCTGCTGGGACGATGTTGGAGGCTTGCTTCCGAGGCGATCCAACCCTGCCATGCTCGCATGCGGCAAGGAGGGCCCTTCTTCTGGTAATATCTTGCCTCTTCGGCTGGTCTTGGTTGTCTTGATCCTCTTGACCAGCTCTCTGATTCCTCAAAGAGATGATCCCTTTGAGCCTTGACTTTATGATGGTGTTGCAAACTTGTCCTTGGGATTGTGCATAGTCCGTGGCAACAGACCGAAGGTTTGTTTCACCGACAACTTATGTAATTGGATATTTATTTTAGTTATGTGGTTATGTTGTTATAAGTATATATGTTGTTGTTCAGTAGACAGAGCATAGATGTTGTGCAGACTGAGCAAATCACATCGCATACAGATTAAACTACGGAACCCATCGGCGTTGATTTCATCAACCACTGACAATTGTTTACCAGCAAGCATTTGCCGACAACACACACGGCTTATTAACAGGAATCGTCTATGTTATTATCGGTATTCCCACATAATTATGATTGCTGACTTGTTTGTCGGGTATCACACACATCTTGTTAAGCCGAACCGTTTGTGTTCTTATGGATCATCGCAAACAGTTCATCCGAGTGACATATATGTCGTACAAGACACTATTCACACTATTTTGACGATTTTTTGTTTTTTCGCCCTGAAGTCAACGCTTGGCTTTGGTTGACAAAAAATTACATTCTAATGCAAAAGAAAGTCAAGTTCATTCTAAAAAACTTCAGAAGTTTTTTTGACTCTTTTTTATAATTATTAATTATTTTTCCCAATTTCTGGGTGTATATACACCTAGGAACCAAGGGGTATTTCCCCATTCTCGTGTCACTAAAGTTGGCGCGAAAACGTTCGAAGTTGCCATGTGCTCGTCCCTGATGTTCGGTACTTATCATTTCTGTAATTTTTTAGCACATGCAACTTGTGCTTGATTCTGCCCTTGTGCCGCGTCATCTCTTGTCGGTTGTCGTTGCTTCCTCTTTTCCCACTGTTGTTGTTCCAATTGTTGCCGCCGACGACACAACCACCGCAGTTTCCTTTGACGGCCACTTGATCTCATAGTCAAGCGTTACCCATCTTCTCATCTTCCACTGGATTGGCACACGATCAACGCCTGCCAAGCTTGCCTAGTGTTGCCACTGGTTTGGCTCCCGTCAATGCCCGGCTCGCCCGCCCAGTTTCTGTCCCAATCTGCTCACGAACCAGCCTCGCTTGAGTTCAGTCGCTCATGCATGACATCATCTTCTGGGTCATCGCATGCAGCCATCCCATCCATCGAATGTTTGATCTTAACAGGGCAGCCCACATGCATGTCGTTGCAGGTATGCATTTGGTTACCTGCATCATTTGTAGGCACTTTGCATACTTGTCCCAGCTAGGCCTAGCTGAGCATATGCAGGCAAAAAACCAACATCTACATGTTGATTGGTTTCCTACATCACCTCTAGCATGCATTTGCCGAAATGGAAGACCTACTGTTTGGTTGCGGGCTTGTTTTAGTGGAAATACAAGTCCGGTTGTTTGGTTACATCCAGGACAGTTGTGTGGTAACCTCCTCCTCGATGTGGTCAGGTTACCAAAGGCACACTTAAACTAGTAAGAACTAAACTAGAGCAACATAACAAACTTAGGCACAAACACAAGTATTAACCACGCATCACAAGTTTTAAACCAACATAGTACGATAAGTTTTGAACGAAACCCAAGTCTTAAAGCAACAACCAACCAGGAATGGGCAACATGAGATCAGGCGGGCATGACCAAGGCGTTGTCGTGCTCCTTGCACTTGGTGACCACCTCCACACCCTCATCGCCAGATTGCAATCTCAATTTCTTGCTTGTTCTTTGTTTTCTTGCAGGAAATAGACCCTCAGGGTCAGGTTGATCATGCTCCGGCATGGTCAATAACCTCTTGGAGTTGGTTTAGCAATTGCTAAGGCGCGACGTCTTCGCACGTTCGCAGTCGGATCATCAAGTTCTATTCCTCCGAAAAAACGGTAATCACCATCTCATCGAAAGATGGGACACCTTTGCCTCTATCAAGTCGGACTAGGACTGGTGGTGGAGATGAATCTAGTGGAACTTGGACTGGTGGAGGATCGTCAAAGTCTACTCCTTCGAAAGGAATAATCACCATCTCATCGAAAGATGGGACACCGCCGTCGCGACACCACCTTCAGCGCTGCAATATATTGTCACCCCACCATATACATCGCCGCTGCCATATACCACCAACCTTCATGGTGTCGAAGGTCAGTAGCTTCAACGTCAGCATGTACCCGATCATGATCGGTGAACAACGGCGAAGGTGTCCCATCCCTGATTAAGGGTGACCCTACCGTTGTTCACCCTCGCCGTCACCCTCCATGCGCAGCTGGTGTTAGTCTTGAGCTTGAACTCCGGAGGGACGATGGAGAAGTTCTTGATGAATCCAGAGGCATTGGCAGACTTTCCAGCTTCGGACCAAGGATAACCTTGTAGAAGTAGCTTGGTATGGACTCTTCATGGTAGTGCCCATAGTTCCTCCACTTGGCGCTTGGGTGTTCTTTCACCGGCACTTCCACCAATGGTGGCACGACCTCCTTGCCATTCTCCAATGGTGGAATGACCTCCATGCCCTTGTCCATCTGCATTATGAACATGACGCGGTTGAATGGTCAACATTCATTCAAATCAGCCTATGCTCCCTATTAACCCACCGTACTAACCCAACACCACACTCAAACCCCCTCTGTTTCACCACCTCTCCCTCGCCATGAACTCCAACCCCAACCCTTTCCCCTGGGGCGTTGGATGGGGGTGCTCGCCCGGTGACCGCAAGAAATTTGAGCACATCATGGAAGTGTGCTCGAACTTCAATAGCATCGATGATATGCACAAGGAGGCCGGTGATGTGATGAAGAAGGCTATGTTGGACGAGCTGGAGATAGTAATTCCGGACCCAGCCAAGGGTGAAATGTGAGTGGACATCCTGCATTGGGCCATGAATCAGGCAGACTCCGGTGACGCTGGACAGAGGTCAAGATGGGCGAAGTACACTAAGTACAAATCGCCTCAAGACCAGCATGTCACGGCATACTGGAGTAGGACGTTCGGGTCGCTGGAGGCCAACAACGATGAGGTGCTGATGGTGTCCAGGGCACCGGTCATAGGCGACAATGCAAGCCTAATTGTTCTTCACGAACACAATGACGACGAAGATGATGAGGAAGAAAAGAAGATGGCTACGTCCCTCCAACGCTCGACGTGACTCCAAGGTCGCCACGGCTAGACAAGAAAGTTTGCACCGCAAATCCCACCCCTGGTGTAATCGAGAAATGACCTATGAACCCTAGAAGTCATCGGTGCAGAATTGATCGATGCCAGTGTTTTTAATCCAATCATCCACCCCCGATGTGTTCAATCCCCTCCCTAACTCTCAAACCGCGTGCTCAAATCTAATCTAGCCCAAGTCGAAAGCAATAAATCTACAGAGAGGGCGAGGACTTACCGCCATGGCCGATGCGCTCCGGTGGAGGTCTGTAGCCGCTCTGGTGGTAGCCGTTGTCTTGGATCGATTCACTGTCACTCTGATGGTTAGCGCCGCCAGTGTGAGTGGGGAAGAGGGGAGGGAGTGGTGAGGAAGGGTGGTGAGGGTAATTTATAACGACGCGTCAGGAAACAACGCGACTTCTCGGGACCGCATCCACGCGTGCAATTGCCGACACCCACGTGCCTAGGGTTGCACCGCTCGGGCCTGGCTTCAGAAAAAATGGCCTATTTGAGCATTCCTCTGGATGCAGTTCCAGGGGTGCTTTAATGTTCATGCTCTACAGGCCCAATAGTGAATGCAGGGAACCAAACAGGTCATTCTCTTCCCTCTCGGGCCTAGCTGAGGTATATGCGAGCTACCAAACGCATCCAAGGAGTTCACTCCTGCCATGTTGTGCATCTCCCACCCAACCTGCAGTTCGGCGCTAACTGCTGGATCTTGCCGTGAAGGTCGCTCGATCATGCCTCGCTCGTTGCTTTGGTCGCTTGGTGCTGGCTTTGCTGACTGCTTCTGATCTTCAAGTAATACAAAAATAAGCACAATGTTTTCGTCCCGTACACATCTCCCTTGCTGCCCACCAACGCTTGGCGGTGTCCCTTAGAGAAAGTCCAACACGTCGATCTATTTCGTCTATGCTTGTCTTTTTGGGTCAAAACGGACACAAAAGTCGGCCCAACACGTCGAAGCAAATTGACGCGCATCTACTTTTCGTCCGCTAGGAGACCCATTGTTGGCCCAAATTTGGGCCTCATTTGCGTCGGTGCGGACACAAGGTGAACGCAGGCGACACCCGCCTAGTCCCCCTGGTCCGCCAGTCGGTGGCACATATGGCATTCTTCTCCTCCCATCAACAGCAAGCACCATGTCGTCCCACCTGTCGTCACCGCCCCCGCCTAGTTTGGGTGCCCTCGCTAGCAGTCTGACCTCCGCCACACCATGCCACCTTAACACATCACCGCCGAGCCATCGCAGGTCC
>LR738716.1:38220175-38235356 GCA_902687465.1 Secale cereale
CGTGCCCCAGGCCAGCTCCTACGACAACGCGTTGCCACACTCGTCTGATGCTGCCATGCTCCCTGCATGCCGATAGGCCAGCTACCTGGTCCAGGGGAGGCATGCCTCTCTTCGCCGGCCAGCTTCTTCGAGGAGGCCCGCAAGTTGTTCGACGATTTGCCCGAATGGTGCAAATGGACTCCGCCGACGAGTTCTTTTTCCACAATTTCCTTTGCGGCTGAGATGATTCTTCATCGGACGATGAGGAGATGGTGGTTTTTGTGTTGGTCCTCCATGACCACCTTAGTAGGCAGCGGCCGTTGTTATGGGGCTCGATCCCGGGGCACACTCCAACGTTGAATCACAACTGAGAGAGCGGCCATTTCCTTCTTTGGAAGGACTACTTTGATATACCGAACTCGCTCTTCAAACATCACCAATTCCGGTGTCGTTTTTGTATGGCTAGGCATGTTTTGAACCATATTCGGGAGGGGGTGGTCGAATACGATAAGTATTTTGAGTGCAAGGAGAATGCCCTTGAAAAGATTGGCTTCTCCTCTTATCAGAAATGCACTACAGCTATTCGTATGCCTGTATACGGAGTTCCCGGTGATCTCACTAATGAGTACGTCCGTATGAGAGAGTCTATGTGCTGAGACTCAATGTACAAGTTCTGTAAGGCTGTGATTGCAGTACTTGGCCTTGAGTACTTGAGACAGCCAAATGTTTAAGATACATCCCGCTTGTTGATGATGAATGCCATCAAGGGCTTCCCGGGGATGCTTGGTATCATAGACTGTATGCACTGAGAGTGGAAGAACTGTCCTTCTGCTTGGCAGGGGCACCATGTCAAAGCTTGCACCGTCATACTCGAGGTCGTGGCTTCAAGAGATCTCTGGATGTGACACTATTTCTTTGACATGTCTGGATCTCACAATGATATCAACGTGCTTCAACGCTCTCTGGTTAACATCAACGTCCACAACTACAACAAAGGATACTACCTAGCTGGCGGTATCTATCCTCAGTGGACTAGTGAAGACAATATCCTACCCTATAGTGGAGAAAAGGAGGAGATTTGCACAAGAACAAGAGAATGTTAGGAAGGATGTGGAGCATACCTTTGGTGTTCTGCAATCTCGATTGGGCATCAAGAAGTTGTGGGAGGTGATGACTGCTTGTGTGATCATGCACAATATGATCATAGAGTATGAGCACCCGGAACGTATTTACGACCAAGGGTTTCAATTCTAGGATGACAATGTTGTGGCTGAGCATGGAGGAGCGGCAACATTTGCACAGTTCACCTAATTTCATCATCAAATGTGTGATTGGGAAACACATATTCAGCTGCAAGATGATTTGGTTGAGCATATGTGAGCTCACGTTGGCAACCAATAAATATATATTTTTTAAAATTTATTTGAGACAATCTAATTTTTATTTAGCTTGTAAACTAAGATATATTTATTTGACTTGTGAACTATGATATATCTGTTATCTCATGAAACAATGTAAAAATATATGTATTATGTTTGAAAAACCAAGGCAAGATGGTCGCGAGGGCAAAAATGGCTCTGCTTATTGGGCACACTGCGGACCTAGACAAAAAAAAGGACGGACGACGAGCAGGCGGCCGACCTAAACGAATAAAAAAAAGGGCAAAACATGCGTCTATTTATGTCGGCGCGTTGGAGTTGCTCTTAGGCCCCGTCTCTCATACACCTTTCTGCAGTGCTTGGTGCTTGTCTTCTGGGCCATGATGGTCACTCTTTAAGAACTCCTCTCGTGACGTCCAGACACGATGAAATGTCGCTTTACATCTAGAAACAAGAACGGAGCCCAGCCCTCTCGGGGTTTAGCGACTCTCGGCCGTCCGATCGGTTTCCTGATGTGTTTTCGGCCGTCGGATCTCAGGTTCAGCTCACGTGAGACGTAGGATATTTACCAGATCATCATGAGCCATTAGATAAAATTCCAATTGCAACTGCGCGCGACTGTAGCAATGAAGGCTTGCCACCGCGTGTAAAACTAGATGGCCGCGGAGGGCATTTTAGTCATTTCCCATGGTTGAAAAATATCCAATCGCCACATGGGTGTGACCTAGCCGTCACTCCTCCACATTCACTCGTCCCACCTATTCATCTCCCTCTCTCGATCCCCTCTGCCTCGCACGCCGCCACCGCTCGCCCTCGCGCTGCCTCTTTGCTCCCCACTTCCCTAACCCTAGCCCTTTTTTATGCCGCCGCCGCCCATTTCCCTATCCCTCCCCTGCCATCGTGTTGCCGCCTTTGCCGACTCGCCCTCCCCTCCCCTTCCCTCCTTCCCTCCTGCATAGCGGCGGGTCGAGGTGGTCGTGGCCGACCGCGCACTCACCGACGCTGCCCGTGAGTGCTCCATCGGCGAGTTCCACCTTCTCCCTCTCCCTCCCCCTACCGCCGGCCTCTCCCTTGGTGGCTGCCAGATCTACCATGGCTACGGCCACAGACATGGGAGGGCTTCTAGATCCGCGCTGCCGTCGAGCTAGGCCCCGACGGTCGCCTCCTTCCCCACAACTAGCGCCAGGCCCTTCGGTGGATCGATCCGGCACCAGGAATCGTGAGCACTAGGCCCTTCTACCCCACCGTCGGCGCCGCCTCCTCACGAGATCACGACCATGGTGAGCTCCCCCGCCCTCCCTTCCCACCCCTGCTCCTCCTACAAGATCCTATTCTGTTTCAAGTTAAATATCTAATGTGAGAGGCGAAAGAAGTTGCCTAGGAAAAAAATACATGTAAGATGATTATCTTGAAGTATGGATCTGTTTTTATTCATGCACTAGGAACTAAAGTATTCACTAAATTCAATTTCCATGGCCCTAATAAGGACAATATTTTCCTTGCTAAAAGGACAATATCTCATTGCATTATTACTTCCTTGCTTAGTTGATTCATAACACAACACTTAATACAGAGGAACCTCTTACTTTTAGGGTTAAGCCCGTTGCATTTGTTCATTCAGAGGAAGCAACTGAT
This sequence comes from Secale cereale, assembly GCA_902687465.1. Lineage (NCBI taxonomy): Eukaryota > Viridiplantae > Streptophyta > Magnoliopsida > Poales > Poaceae > Secale > Secale cereale. Next base: position 38,223,169 of record LR738716.1, read on the forward strand.
AGGTAGGGATTCAGATGAAGCAATTGATAGAGATGCCGGTCTTCTCTTTTAGTTCTAGGTTTTCGTGCTTCCATTGATTTTGTGTTGAATTTATCATTGCAGCTCCACTGTAGATGTTGTTTGTTCTGTTTGTCGAGGCTTCGGTCGGCCTGCTGTCTGCTGCCATGTCGAGAGGTTGCAAGGTTCCTAGTTGGTGAGCTCTTCCTTTCCTTCCTGTCTAGCAGAGCGAATATATGTAGATTAGTTGTTGTTATGTGCAGCTCGAGTAGCTTTTTGGATGTATTAGCTGCTCGAATGTGGCTATTTTTTTGGATGCATTGGCTACTCCATCCTGGATCTGGTCGGGTTCCTTTGGATGGATTAGGTTCTCGGGTCTGCTTGGATCCCTGGTATTTGTTGTTGCTTTGCGGGAGACTCGGCCTCATGCATATTTTCGTGGTAGTTTTTTGTTGCTTTTCTTAATTTGGTCTTTGGATGCATTCGGTGCTCGGATATGATTAGATTCCTAGGAGTTTTTTGTTGCGGTCTGCCTAGATTCCAAGGTTTTTGTTGCCTTTTTAGTTTTGTCTGGTGCCTGATTTGTCCTTATCTCGCAGCGCGGAGATGATCCATGATCTGGTGGTGGGGAGCGGCTCCATATTGGTGATTGGACCTCCTGGTGTAGCAAGACTACTCTGATCAGGTACACATCATCTACACTCCAGTTCTTTGATCAGTGGTGTTAGTCATTATGTAAGGCGAGTGCATGTTACTTGTATATAATTCGGTAACATGGCTGAGAAGACCAAAGATAAATCGCTGGGTTTCTGTGAGCACTTTGCAAAGCATCTTGGATTCTTCCACCGCCATGATCTTGGGTTTGGAGCTAGATTAGTGATGCCTCACCAATCTGGATGCTACCGCCGAGCCTGAGGATTTGGGCCTTATCGAACCACTCTGATGCCAGTTTAGATGTTTTTGATTATTTGCTCCTTATCGGACTACTCAAGTGGGTTGAGCCTCAAGGTTTGTTCCCTCTTATCCAATCTTTGCTTCTAGTTGTATATCTATTTTGACCTGGCATGATTTAGAAGAGGAAATGGAAAATATGAGTGGGTCTGGTTAGGAGTGTTATGATGCTTACATGATTGTGTAAATAGATTTTTCGCTGACCTCCAGTGCATGTGGGTTATTGCATATCTGGCGTCCTCTTAATTTTATACGCCTTGGTGGCGTTCAGTTGTTTATCTAACTCATTATATGTTTATTTGGTCAATACTTGCTTCATTGGAGCCATTTTGTTTTTGTTATGTATAGTGCCACTTGAGTCTAAATTATTATGCATTCGCTCAGAAGAAAAGCAGTCAGGACTAGAAAGCTGCATTGTTATTCCTTTTCCTTGGTTCGGACTGTAGTGTCAGGTTCAGAGAAGGTTGCAGCAAGGTCAAGTTCCTTTTTTACGGCACATGGATGTTCTGAATATGTTCTACCAAAACATTTTCTAACTAACATATTGATTTCATATTGTTGTTTTATGTGACCTTTGATAGAAGGATCTGCTCATGTATTTTTCCTGTGTATATCTTTGTGCTAAAAAATGCATTTCTGCTAAATAGTAATTCCTAAATAATTGTTTCTGATAAACATCGATGCCTTTCTTACACAGGTTGTTTGATGCATTCGTGCTCGTCAGCAGGACAGTGCAAGGCGCAACTCCGACGCGGTTCCTTGCCGGTTGGACGGCGTTCAGGCGCAACCCCGGCGCGCACTGAGTACTGCCTTGGTTACAACCTCCCTTGGTGAGGTCCATCTTCCTCATGTCCTCTGCTTCGGCTACTTTATGGGACATGGCCATGGCTATATTGATGTGGTGCTCGTTTGGTTAATGCTCTATGCCCTACTCATGCATCGGTTCCTACTTGAGCTCTGTAGTTGTGGATCCATGCCATTTTAGGGTTTCCAGGCTGTTGTTCATGTTTAGTCACTATCATAGGAGCTCATGTGATGCTCTGGTTTACATGTGGATGCCCTGGTCCTATAGCTATGTTCCTGGATTTGCTAGATTAATCAGTGGCGTTCGTGCTAGGGCGATGATGATTAATCGTGGCTGAAATAAGTGTGCCTTTGAGCAATCGTGGCACCTGTGCGTATCAGGTTGGATCCTCCCTCTTGTCTCTAGAATCCTTTTTGATCCTGTGATACTTGTTGTTGTCCTTGGATGGTCATTCTTGTTGAGTGATAACCAGGGCAGCTCCATTGTATAAACAGATTGATCTAGTGATAAGAGATGATGGGGTAGGTTATATGATCGAGGAAAGGTGAATCTGAGCCCACTATGCAATGAACCCTGAATCCTCATAGCTCAGTGACTCTGGTCCATTTGATCAAAAGCCCCTCGCGATACCGACCGTTCGATCTCGAGCCCGATCACCGAGAGCCATCCGATTTTGACCCCGATCGACTTGGGCCATCGGATAAAATTCCAGTTGCAACAAAATGTAAATATCGTGCCCCCACCAAGGCATCTGAGTCATTTCTCTTAGGGGGGGGTAATAAAATGACCGCGGCTTCCTGCGATGAAAACCTAGCCGCCGCCTCCTCTCTCACTCACTACTGCAGCCGCCTCCCTCCCACGCAGGTGGCTACCACCAACCACGGCGATGGCGGCAACGGCCACGGAGGAGGGCGGCATATCAGCGGCGCCGGCAATGGCGTCCGTGGCGGCTATGCAATGAACCTTGAACCATTTTTATTTGTATTTAAAGGTGTTTCTTATTTGTGCTCAAGTGGTGTTCGCGCTAGGGCGATGATGATTACCTTGGCTGGAATTAGTGTGCCTTTGAGCAATCGAGACACCTGTGAGTATCAAGTTGGATCCTCCCTCTTGTCTCTATAATCCTTTTTGATCTTGTGATACTTGTTGTCCTTGGATGGTCATTCTTGTTGAATGATAACCAGGGCAGCTCTACTGTATAAACAGATTGATCTGGTGATAAGAGATGACGGGGGTAGGTTATATGATCGAGGAAAGGCGAATCTGAGCCCACTATGCATTGAACCCTGAACATTTTTAATTTTATTTAAAGTTGTTACATATTTTGTGTTACTGTCTTGGCGCGAGGGTGCCGGTCCCAACATTTTACTGTCCATGATTTAGCTTCTACTGTCGTTTCTGAAAGACAGTAACACAAAAAGGTCTTATCCGACTCCATAATTTTACTATATGAGACAGCCTGTATAATTTTCAGTTTGTAGAGCTCTGTGGTGCCTTTTTTTTTGTTGTTCTATTTTTCTATTGCTCAGATCCATGTTGTCCTGAATTTTAAAGTACAACTACAAATCCAAACCTAGACATTTTCAGAAACCTGACATTTTTGGAACCTGAACATTTTCAGTTAGTGGCATAAAACTGGTCCACTAGAGTAGACATTTAACTTAATCAATTTACCATCTAAACAAATACTCCTATTAATTCCATCTGAGGAGTAGACATTTAACATAAGGTAGCCCCAATTTAATTTAAATGTAGTCTGTTTTTGTTGCAATAGCCCATTAGAGTGACTTTTCGTTCATGAATGGATCCTTTTTTTAATGTGTTTGATTCAAGGCGCCACCTCCCTATGTCCTCGGCGCCTCCTCCCGGGCTCTCTTGGAGGTGAACTGTAGCGACAGCGTGTGCGTGGTGGTCAAGCACGATAGCACTGATGGGTGTCGTCTCCGTCGACTGGAGAAGCGCAGGTCGCGGCTCACGCCGCTGCTCTACTTGAGTCATCAGCCTTTGTACTCGCGTTGTGCATGCACTCAGGTATTACATCCCAGGTTCATGTCTCATAGATATCCATGCACACGGTTTTGACCCCCTTTTCCTGCTGCTCCATATAGTGAACCAACAGAGTCGTGGATGCAGTGAGCGTTGAGTGTTGTGTCCGTCGGCTGAGCGGCAAGTTATTGAACATGGGGTGCTATTGTGATGATCTCATGCCTCGCGCTCTATGTGTTAATCTCTCTGTCCTATTCCCTTTTTGCTATTCATTCATGCCTGTTATAATTACTAAGTTTTTTCTTGGTTTTGTAGTTGTGGGTTGCTGTTAAGAATGATTACCCTTTTTTGTCAGAAAAGAACAATTACCCTGCTTAGTTAGGATTTAAATACCACAAGTGGATTGCTGTTAAGAATCATTGGATGGACTATTTAAGTTTCACTCATAGGTGTTTACCGTTTATGAATTGAATTCTCTTTTCCGACAATATATAAACTTTTGTGCATATTAATGCAGGTATTAGTAGTCCATTTCCTTTCTGAATATGAGCTTTGCTATGGATCCTGGGAGCATGTCATCCTTGGTTTGCTTCCAGTGGAGTAGGTATGGGAAGAGGTGAACTGAATCATCAATAGATTGAAGCTATGGTATCTGAATAGTTTAGTTAAATTTATGCTTTGGTTTGCACCCACCAGCATGTTTACCATCAGGCGACCCACTTGGATTGGCGCTGTTGTTGCACGTGTATAATTTATTCTCTGCTATCTGCTAGCCTATGATTATTTGATATGCGCATGTGTCGCTGGTGGTACATGTGGTACTTTGTGATCTACTTGATTTTCCTTTTGGATGCACATATTCTTTATCTTCTTGAGCTACACTCTTTGGGATGATCTGTGATTAATCAATGTTGAAATGAGAAAGTACGTCATGTGTCTCTCTATATGATTATTAAGTAAGAGTATATATGTGATGGTACTTAGTTTGTGCACAAGTAGCTACATACGGCTATTTGTTGTAATGGCATCAAGATTGACTTCGCGGTAAGAAACGCCTTACTTTATATGGATAAGATTTAGTACTTAGATATATGGGCCAAATGTTTATGCTCATATGTGCAATTTGATAGAGAGACTAAAACTTAAGTATATTTGAGTGCTGAGGATTTTTCTTTTTGTTCAGCTAAAATTATTTGGCGGCCATATCTTCCCGCATCGCTTTGCTTCTATTGTATGTCCACTGGATTTTGTACAAAACCTTTCTTATACTAGATGCTACTAATAAATAAGTTCTCGCTGATTCGCAGAGAGGTACCCACCGTTGAGACTTCTGGGAAACACTTCTCCGACCGGCTAGAGGTGTCGCCATCGATGAAAGGGCGCCATGGAGAGGAGAGCTTTCGCCACTTCCTCCACCACGACATTTGAAAGCAGTTGTTGCCTCCCAATCGCTCAGTAGGAGGAGCACAAGCAGCGGTGGAAGCAGGACCATGCCGCCTTGGACCAGGTCGTGGCCCCAGAAGTGGACAATGAAGGCCTTTGCCAGGTGTGCTCTCTCTCTCTCCACCGTTGCTGGATCCAAGTCGCTCGACAAAATGTCGGTGTGTGACACTCCCTCGGATTGTTTTATTTGGTTCTTCATGAGCCCATTAATAAATCTCATGTATAGCGCCCCTGACAGCTATGTTTCCAAGAAATGCAAACTGCGGTGGACGAGCACACTCCTCCATAGAGACAAGGTATATTCTAAAATATGTGTATGGATTTTGGGTGGTGATTACTCAAGAAGGATAACTCTTTTTTTTTGTCTAAACAATTTGACAGCGAACGCCTAGCGCGTTCGCTAGGACGGAATTTGCATACACTGCACGCAAAGATTTATTTGGAAACGGTCAACACGCCCAAGCAGAAGGAAGGATACATCAGTCTGCTAAATCATTTTGCAATATATCTATGTCCCATGTGTAGTAGCCATCGCCAATTCTATTTGTGATCCACAACTTTTAAATCTATATAATAGGGGTCTGACTGAGTCAAATATAATGGTACATCGAGCTGGCTATCTAAGTTACTATCTTATCTAAGATGTAATTGATGCTTTCTTTTGCCCAATAGTATGTATTTTAATGGATTAACTACCGTGTTAGTCGTGTTTCAATGGATTAACTACTGTGTTAGTCATGTTTCAATGGATTAACTACTGTGTTAGTCATGTAAAAAATATGTGTCCTATGAAATGTTACTTGCTATGCATCTGTAATCTCACTGCCACTGACTCTACTCTTCGACACTGAACTTTATGTCCTATTGCTCTTGAACAAGCTAAAATACTTCTGTTTTATCATGGGCATGTCAATCAAATTATTGTATTATGAAACATGCTAAGCTTGCACCATAATTACAACATTCCTGGCACACACGCTTAGGCACAACTGTTAGGACCTGGCTCTGAGTGCCATGGCACTCTCAGTGATAATAATTTAATAACATACACTTAACCTGAATTACTACTCCCTCCGTCCGGATATACTTGTCATCAAAATGAATAAAAGATAATGTATCTAGATGTATTTTAGTTTTAGATACATCCCTTTTTATCAATTTTGATGACAAGTTTTCTCGGACGGAGGGAGTACTACTTAGCATTACCTGCTTGATCAAAACGTTGACACCGGCACACTCACGCCAAGGCGCGAATCTGATCTAGTCAACTACTCTCACAACTGGCATCGTTGATTACCGCTTACATGTCAAATCCTCACTCACATCCTTCATCTCAATCTACTGCATGCCACTCACTAACCAGCTACAGGAAAATAAAACTACAACCTTTTTACCAAAATGTAAGACGTTTTTTTGGAAGGTCTTACATTTTTGTTACAGAGGGAGTGCAAAGCAGTATATCAAAAATGAACACCAATGATTACTTCGGGAATGCAAAGATTCGACACATCTCTGAACTTTCTTCCAGCGGCTTAATTTGCAGGTGTCTTGAGATCCAATAATTTTAGCTGTTCAACAGTATCTGCTGAGCTTGAACATTGTGCTTCATCAGCAACAAGTCAACATTTGGGTACTAAAACATTATAAGTTCACGTTTCTTCTCACCAATCCGGAATTTTGTTACTGATTCATGGCTTGGTCCATAACTGTATAGTATAATAAGTTACAAATTAACCTCATAACCCAATTACATCCACCACACAAATAAGGTTCCCCTGCCTTATCTTTACGATTCTTGGACCATCAGCACCTAAACGAACAACTCCCATCAGTACCAACCATAGCTGCCTGCTTAACATGATTGATGAAGTTAACTTGCCAAGGAAACTCGATGACAAGAGATTGCATATATACAAAGGAAACTACCTATAGCAATAACCAAAACTACTACATATGTGGGATAGAGGAATTATACTATTTGTTTCTTTTTACCTGGAGTACAGCCGTTGTCACCAGAATGGCCACGAAGTGATTCCCACTAGAAACCTTGAATATGTTCAGCTCATCTGTTTCATTGCATTGAACTCATCAAACACCTTAGAAAAGAAAGATGACATGATATGTATACCCAACTATGTTAACAACATATATTCTGATTCACATTCGATGAAACTATTACTCCCTCCGTAAAAAAATATAAGAACATTTAGATAACTGCTTTAGTAATCTATAAACGCTCTTATATTTCTTTACGGAGGGAGTAAATTACACCGGTACATCAGGAGGTAGCTACTCATGAACTATAAAATTCAGAATTTAAGCTTCTAATCCTGAATAAATGAATACAGTAAACATGTACAGAAATTGCCAAGTTATGTTCTCTATTGCCCAAACACTCGCCAAGACTACCTTATCAAAGGATCAAGGAGATACTAGTAACTAGCCAAGTTAGGAGGAATGACAGCCATATCTTGCTTTGTTTCTTCAGATCCAAACGCACGCTAAAGGCCTTTCTTCCGAATAAAAACTAGTCTATCAAGCCCTGAAATAGTTACGCTGTACGTCAGATGTAGAAATACACATTGCAGGGACAAACATAACTGCTCCCCTCCTCAGTCTATCGCAAGAGATAAATTCCCTCTTTAATACATACATAATTAATTAATGCAGGCGGTATCCCAGAATAATCTCATACATAACGAAGATGCATGTGTGATGATTTATAAAATGGATTATGTTAACCTTTGAGTCCTACATTTTCCATGCACGTGGGATTTCCCACAATTTATGCAGGGGCTAAAATATCATACTGTTGAGCACCAGAATCAGCTATTTCAGTCCTCAGTTTCACAGGAACAATTTCATCTTATGACTGCCGTAAAATTCAGTACATACTACTAACGCAAATTTCACTCTCCAACTAAGATTTTTAATGAGGCACTCTTCGCTACTAATATTATCAAGCATAATCAAATATCTCACAATATCACCAGGCAATCAACAAGGTGGACCATCAACATGCATTTTCGGAACTAGAATGTGGCACAGAGAAATATGATCAACTAGGGAGTGGAAATTATGCTCTTCTATTACAAAGGGATACCAGTTAGTACTTAATGCCTAGCATCTAAGGCCTAATATAAATAAAGACTTGTGTGACTAACAGGTAAAACAACAACTAATTAAAACAATATTTTTACTGCAGAATCTAAATATTGTACAAGGAACATCTTTACCTCTCGTGTGAAAGAAACCCTATGCACACAAGGTTAGACAATTAAAACTACATAGTTTATATTACAGGAAGTAAAAGGAATGCACTTTTAGTTTGAAATGGAATCTGAAAATCCTACCTTACAGGGAGATTCAAAGGAATTATCATGGAACCTTGATTTAAATCTTTTCGACTTGCTGATTGCTGTACTATCAAGGAGATCAAGGAAGAGGGTCAAGACCTCTTGGTTTGTGGGTCGAGTCGACCAAAAATTCAGCAAATATTGGCAGTCGTTCCCACTGCAATGGAAATAAATCCATCTGGAAACTGCTAGGAGCCAAGCATTGCTCCAGACAACATGAAACACAGAACAAAAGTTAAATTACTCATGTCATCAGATGGATAATCACAAGAATTTTACTTGTGACATTGGGGTAGAGGTGGGATGCAAATCATCACAATGGCAAAGTGTTGATATGGCACTAGCTAAGCTTGTAATTACTGTTGCTCCCCAAAAGCTCGAGACATTGCCGTTCAAATAAATCCAACTTGAATTCTGTGAAGTTGGCTAGTGGCAACTAAACAAGAAAATTACGTGATGCACTGTATCTGGACTTCTGGAGTGAGCAGACATTTGGGAGCATTACCGAAGAATATACGTGATTTTAGAGAATACACACACAATGAAAAAGGGCTGAGAAACTCAATCCTTGCGAGAATATGTACCAGCCTCGAGGGGACGCAGGCCTTCCACCGGTAGGAAGATGCAATGCTCCAGGCCTGAATCCTTTGTAGTCGATTTCACACGCTGATGCCCCCGAATCAACCGAGAGCAGAAGCACAACAGTGGGGATGCTGTAATCTGTCGCCGCGAAGCCGAGGCCCCGATTCCTCCGCGGCTGAAGCCAACCGCCGACGAGGACGCCCAATGCAATCGACCTTCGCCTCCGACCTCGATACTGATGTTAATGGAGCCCGCATTTCCCAGAAACTACGGGGAGGCTAGCTCGCAATACCCACGACCAAATTTTCTTTTCCTCGCTAACATAAAAAAAACATTGTCTGCCAGCCGTGGTTGGAATTGTTTTTTTCTTTTGGCGAGGCGACCGAGCGGATACGACGGGGGTCCGGCTCGGTGGGTCGTTCGACTGGGATGAAGAATAAGTTATTCTTCACCCAGGATAATATATATTAGAGAGAGAGAGAGAGAGAGAGAGAACTGGAACATGGGCTCGAAGAGGAGGAAGCAAGCGAGGGGAGGAGGCGGCTGCGCCATTTGCTCTGTTCGCTTCTCTACACTTACGCGGCTGTCGGGGTTCTGGTCGAAGCCAGAGGGGAGCAGCTGTCGTTTGAGGTGCCTTGGCTTCCCTTCATCTTCTTCAGCGGCCTGTGCTAGACAAGGGGAGATAAAGACCCACAGTTCCGCACCTGCTGCTCCTTGCGCCCACGCTGACCTCTCCACCCGCGATGAATGCACCGCCTAGAGCTCGGGCCTCGAAGCTCCCTCCAACGCTAGCCTAATGACCGTCCCTACGACCCTGAGCGTCTCCGCCGACCCTAAGTATTTTGACGACATGATCATCAATGGTGACGACCCTCGGTATATTGCCTTTGTGAAGGCACGTCTTAGTGAGCGGTTTCTTATGTCTAATTTTGGCCTACTTTCTTGGGATAAGAGGTCTCTCCTACCTCTGATGGCTTTTTTATTTCCCAAGAAAAATATATTCAAAATCTTCTTGCTCGTGTTGCTCTTACTGATGAGTGCACTGTTGAGACTCCCATGGAGCTCAATGTTCACCTTCGTGCTGGTGATGGCGACCCTTGTCTAATCCGACGCGTTAACGTTGTCTTGTTGAGAATCTTGTTTATCTAGATGTTACTCGTCCAGATATCTCCTATCCTGTCCATATTTTGAGTCGTTTTGTCTTTGCACCCACGTTGGTTCATTATAGTCACCTCCTACGTTGCGCGGATACTTCAGAAAGTGCCCGTATCCAGCCGGATACTGCCCCGATACTTCCCGATACGTATCCCGTAAGTATCCCTCGATATTTTGATATTGAAAAAATAAAATAATGTTTGATACTCCTAGGATACTTCTGCGATACATTTTGGATACCTGAAACCCCTCGTTCGACGTGAAATCCCCTCAATAATAAAGACGCACCTTTGAAGATTTCCAACATGGACGTGAGTTCATGTGAAAACATGTCTGTCAATATTTTTTATTCAATTGAAAGGTGAGCAAGAGAGACTCGATGCATTGATTGGAACAGCAAACCTGGTCAAATCTCACTGCCAATTAATGGAAGTGGATTATGTGCAAGAAAAGAAAGGGGTAAATGTATTGAGGCATGCTTTGACCTAGAAGCTCCTTAATTTTTTTTTCATATTTGTAATAATTAATATATGTAACATCTATATATAAACGTATCCCCGTATCCATGTTTTTTGAAAATTGACGTATCAGGCGTATCCCCGTATCGCGTATCCGATACGTATCCAAGTATCCGTGCAACGTAGGTCACCTCCTTCGTGTTCTCTGATATCTTTGTGGCACGATCTCTCATTGTATGTTCTTTCCCTGCTCCAATTCATTACAGCTTCAGGCCTATTCAAATGCTACGTGGACTAGTGATCCCTGCGATCGTCATTCACCTTTTTGCTTACTATGTTTTTCTTGGTGGTTCTCTCACTGCCTCAAAGACAAAGAAACAGACTACAGTTTCACGTTTGACTGTAGAGGCTGACTCTCGAACTATGGCTGTTTTGACGGTAGAGGCGACTTGATTATGATGGTTACTTTAGAAGTTTGGTGTTTCTGTCACTACGCCTACTCTGCTCTTGTTTGACAATACAGGTGCTCATAGTGTTGCACGCAACCCAGTGAAGAATGAGCTCACCAAGAATATTGGTGTTGATGCTTGTTTGTGCGTGCTGGTGTGCAAGATTCTGGTTGTTGCTCCTCAATATGTGCCTTCGGAGTTATAGTTGGCAGATTTCTTTACGAAGGCCCAAACTAGAGCACAACACGACTTCTGGCTCTATCCCTCCAAGCTCGGTGTTGTTGATTCACCATGAGTTTGAGGGAGGGGGAGTTAACAGTTATATATTTAGTCGTGTACCCCTTTGTGTTTTCCCCGCTTTACAAGGTTTTTTTTTACATAAAACACTTGTACGTGTATACAATGGCATATGGCCACCTAAAAATACAAGTTGCATATTTCCTAACAGGTACCTCCCTCATTGTTAATGGCCAAAGACTTCTTAGCGCTTTGTCCTTTCATGTTCCTAAACATACCATGCAGCTCATTTCTGGTGGTCAGATTGTTGACCCAGGTTGTCGAGTAATTCTCGACTTTGACTCACGCTCTGTTTCAGACTGTCACACTGGAGTTGTCCTTGGTGCTGGCCCCCGATGTCGTAACTCTCAGGGCCTCTGGGAGCTTGAGTGGCTTCACTTCGCCTCCGTTACCGCCGCCGCCAGTCTCTCCACCTCAGGTGCCTTGTCTACCAACTCTTTTCAGCAGTGGGATCATCGCCTTTGTTACTTGTGTTACTCTCGTCTCTCATCCTTAGTTCGGTGTGGTCTTCTTGAAACATGCGAGGCTTTAATGCACTGACTCGAACCTTTGCCCTCTGTGTTCGTCTCAGGCATCCCATTGGTGATTGTCAACCATTTGTGGTCCTTTCGTTGATGCAGATCGCTTCTCTTTCCTCCAAGAGTGAGTTGTGCTCCTTGCATCCTGGTCCTTGGTTCGTTCCGATGACTACCAGGCGCGGGGGCGGGGG